>JAZKJV010011215.1:0-600000 GCA_037367405.1 Ottelia alismoides
TAAATTTTTGGATTTTTTTAAGAATTTTTTATATTTTAAAAGGTTTTAGAGTTTTTCTATTTTTTGATTTTTCTTTTATATTTTTTAGTGATTTTTAGCCTAAAGTGGTAGAACACAAAAGTACATAAATTATATTTCTTGGTAATTTTTCAAAAGGTTTTTATAATTTTTTATATTTTTTAGTGCAAACAGGGACAATAGTGCAAGTTTTTTGTTTTTTTATAAATAATAAACAATCTTAAAATGCAAAATAAAAATATACACGTGAAAGATCAATACTCCAGGAAACTATGCCTATTTCTGTGGATTTTTTTAGAGTTTTATAGATGCTTGAAATAAATATTAGAAATAAAAAGAAGCTACACTCCTAGCTAGGGCATATATGTAAATGTAAGGAAATCCAAGGGCTAAGTGTAAAATTTCACAGAAAAATAACACACTTACAAAAAGTTAATGGACCAATAAGAAATATGCAAAGCCACGTAGGCTTCGCCGCAAAATAACCAAAATCATGTGTATAAATATGTGTTCCACTAGTAGGGACCTATTTGTAATATCCAAAAGTTGAGGGGCTGGCTTGCAAAATATTCAAAAATATATTAACGTTGTGAAAGTGTTTTAGGACTGAATAACAATATCCAAAAACCTGAGGGCCTATCTGCAATTTTGCCACCTCACCCGAGACGACACATGAGGTGACGTGGACTGGACCCAAATGCTATTTACATGAATACATGTGCCTATTTACAAAATGTCCATTTATTTTCAAACGCTAACTTTTATTTACAGGGTTAAACAATAATTACAAAAAAGGTGGGGGTGAATATAAAATTTACCTCTTTTATTGCGCGATCCGATGGCATTGGTCTTCTCACTTATCCACGCAGCGCACATCCTGCCGGTCGGTACCGCTTTGCCTTTGGATGGTATGGATTAGATTAGCAGGGTCTGATCCGACGGTGGAGGCTTGGCTTCATCCAATGACTGGGGATCTAACTGGGCCTCCATTCTTGATCCAACAGTGGAGGGGTGATGATGAAGAATAGGGAGGAAGGTTTGCCTGGGCGAACTTCCTCCGGTGAAATCTCTCTCCTTCGGTAGTCTTTGCTGCTCCAAGGGGGCCAGATAGATGCCCGGAGAGGTCCTCTACTGAATGGAGGTCTCAGGATGGGCGGAGGGTTACTGGAGCTCCCCCACGAGGTCAGGGAAGGGGAGGTGCTCTAGGTACCTCGACGAGTTCGATTCCACCTACAGGTGCTTCTTTAGCTCTTAGGACCTGCAAAAATAAACTCACGGGTCGAGGGCAAAGTGCCTCGACCCGATTAGGCGTGGAACGGGGCGAGATATGGAGCGGGTGGTGCTCTCCGTCGAATGGCAGAGCTTGGAAAGCGAATCTCCTGATCCACTAGGGATCTGGGAGGGATGGAGATGTGATGCGTGATCGGAAGGTGATGAGGATGGAGATGGAAACAAAGAAAACAACGGAGTGACGATGATGGCGCGCGGAGGAGCTTGCTGGAGCTCAACTCCAGTGAAGTATGTGAAGAGATGATTAAGCTAATCTAACTAACTAGAGATTAATCTAAGATATAGGAACTGAACATAAGCTTAAATGCAACTAAAATAAAGAATGAAAACACAACTCTTATACCTGCGAGAGCGCAGGGAGCAGGGTGGTCGGAGAACCACCGTGGACCGTCACCTTGTCCTAGCCACGCCTTCTCCAAGTGTGAGGGGGCTCTCAACTGTCACCTGGACCTCGACTAACACACAAGAACTCTCAATAAAGGTCGAAGGGGGATCAAACTCAAAAGGAAAGAGGATAGGATTATTTATAGACAAGCATGATGAGGGCATATTAGATTAGGGTTTCTGCTCGAATCGAAGAACGTTTGACCATGTAAAGGAGCCCACGTTATTGAGGATAGAATGCAGAAGGTCTTTCGTGAAGGAAGTGAGAAGAGAAGATGAATGGACCGGAAGAGGAAATTCGCAGAAGATGGGTGATTGATGTCTGACACGCAGGGCGGCTGGAGCAGAGTAGTTGACCTAGGTCAACAGTTGGGAGGTAGCCATTGGTCCAGGTCAGCACACTACATGACAAAGCATGTTTATTAATTCAAAAATAAAGATTTTAAAATAGTAAATGATTTTATTAATTTTGATTATAAAATAAAAATGTTTATTATTTAAGGTAGTATTTTAATATGATTTCTATTTATTTTTTGGTCTATTTTATTAGTAGTTAATTTTTATTAGTGTATTTATAGGTATATTTGCCTATGTTTTGTACATTTTTATTTTTATTTGTATATTTAATTATTTTATTATTTTATTTTATATATTTATAAAATATTTTTGTGAGTATAAATATAATTTTTTTATGATGTTATTTGTATATTTAAATAAATAGATATGCATATTATGTAGGTATATTTATAGTTATTTACCTATGTATTATGTACATCTTTTATTCTAATATATTTTAATGAGTTTTATTTGGGTTTTTTAATAGAATATATATAATATTTACATTATTATGAAAATATGAATGAATAAAGAATAAAAGAATGCAATCCACTTTTATTCATATACAGATATGACGGTAAGTATTCTTCTTATATATTTATATAGACTTATTTTATTATTCATTTTCTTCTTGGTTTTATTTTAGTCTTAATACGTACTTGTGTTATGAATAATATTTACAAAATTATAAAAATATAAATTTATAAAAAGAATCAAGGATGAATAAATTTAAGATTTTATCGGTATAATGTACAATGGGGGTCAAAAACCTAACTTTCACACAATAACTTTTAAAAATATAGAACCACCACCATTGAATAGCTTATGAAAAGGTATATACAATTAGATTGATTTTGCTATGTTTTGAGTTTTTATTTGAAATATATGTTCCTGTGAAGTTAGGTTCTTGGCTTTTTATTTTGTGTATAAAATGAACACTGTGCATTGTTTTTTGTACAAACTAATTTTTGTAATTTTATTTACATTATTATCTACAACTTTCATGCACAAAGTTTCTTTATTTGATGAATAAATAATAAGAATAAAATAGGTGTCAAAAATACATAAATAATGAATAAAAGAATTGGGTTTTTTTTCTTCTATTTTGGCCATTGTCTCCCCCTACTCTATTCCTTGTCGACCAACTCAACTCTTGAATTTGTCTTGGGTTCATGGTCATAAAAAATTTTAAATATTTTATTACCTTTTCTTTTCTTATTATTCTGTAATTTTAGCATTAAAAACAATAGTATTTTACACCATAAATGCAATAAATAATGGACATTATTTTGTACAAATTAATGCTATTTACATGCATTAGCTAGGGTCTTTAAGGCCAAAATGATAGAATAAAGGTGATGAAATGGAGATTCATCACCCCCTATACTTGCCTTTGCTAGCCCCTAGCAAACACTTATGCAATAAGTACGAAAAAGAATAAAGAAGAAAAGAGAATGAAAGAATAAATGGAATTGCCTTCAGTTGTTAAAATTGTCTTTACAAAATCAAAGTTTGGAGCTCGGGTTAGACCTTGATGTGAGAATGAGTCTGGAACCTGGTCGGGAACCAGATTTAAAACACAACAGCCTTTGAGAGTCACAGACTAGGTTCAAACCACCTCAATAGCCATGTCAGGACTAGACTACAACATACACAAACCTTATGACTATGAAGCTGACTTGTACATTGTAAGTCATAGGGGCTCTCCCAACTGAAAATGACAAAGGAGATGACTTCTCCAGAATGACAACCTAATGATTCCCCAATCCAGTACTCTGTCTTGGAGGAGCAGGGCATTCCCTTCTAAATTCAAGTGGCATCCAACTCAAGAGGAGGGGGTGAAGAAAAGAATGGACGGTAGCTAGTGTAGCTACTTATCCTGGGATGCATGACCAGTGTAGTCACGTCATCTAGCTGTAGGCTCACATGGTATAACTTTGAGGCTCAAGCTTGCTTATTTTCTATACAACATATATACATACTCTGACATACATTTTATTTTTATTTTCAAGCCTGCTGACTTTTTTGGAGTTTTTCTTTTTTTTGGAATACTATTTACATCAGCATTTACATAAGAACTTTTTCTCTTGAGCCAAAAGACTATCCTCTTTTGAAGCTTTATTGCAACTGACACTCTCCTATCATTCGACTTCATGGCAACTGGACTAGGTTGGGGTGCACTTCCCTCCCTAGACGAGGACGAACGTTTCCACCCGTGTGCATCTCATACTGGCAAATCCAACCCCCTCACCACTCCAACTGAGTTGAGCCAAGTTAAAGGTTAAAGTGTCCAAGTTAGGTCACGACCGATAACAGTCATGCGTTCATCTCGAAAAGTTATAGTTAGTCAGTTGAGGTGACTTGAACCCATCCTTGAGTCTCAAAGAATTAAGTCCTAATGGACCTGAAGTACCTTAAACCTAGTTCCCATAAGGTTCCAATGCAGTTAGTTGCAGTAAGGTCCAACCAAGCTCCAATCTTCGACTCTATGGGACTTGTTCAATCATCAAGCTCAATTGAAAAGAATATGAATGTTATGCAAATGCTATGTATAATGATGCAAGTGATGATGCAATTTTTCAAAAAGAATTTGAAAATAAAGAGAATTTTTACATAAAGAATTTTGTAATATAAAGAATTTTGACACAGAGTATAAAATATGTAAAGCTATTTACACGGGCGTGCTTCTTTTTATTTACTTACAAGACTTGATAGTTTTCAAGAATTTACAAAATTTAATGGTCATTTTATAGGTATATATGTACAATTGGTAAAGAATTTTATTTTTATTTATATATTCATTTTTATTTAATAATGCACTTATTCCTCGGTCGAAGTGGAATGCGAGGCGAGACTAGGTGAGGGCAGCTAGATGTTCATTTTAGATTCAGGGTGCCCCGGGGGGCGTCAGGCTAGCCCACCCCACCCCTCCCTTTCCCCAGACGCCTGGCCTGGGATGCTTCGGTTGAAACCTATTCCCAAGGTGTTTGCCTTCTTGACTGCCAGCATCAAGACAGGTGACCTCAGAGAAAACCTAGGAGGTTGTCGAATGCACACTAACGCGGACAAGCACGTCGAAGCTAGGCTCCATAGCTCGCTTTGGAGATCTCGACCCAGAAAAAGAAGAATAGAAAAGGGGTGTCGGTCTTCCAAAGCAAAGAAATCCATGAGACCACTAATCCAGACCTAGTCGATGCTGTGGTTGACTCTGATTCCAACTCAACAGTGACCAGTCTCACTTGATATAATAGCTACGTGGAAGGTGAAGAAGCATAAGCAAAAAAGGTGATGCGGTATGAGACAGAGCGGCAGACTCGATAGTGGAAAAGGTACGAGACTTTTCATTTTATGCCTGTGATGTTGGAACCTAAGAATCCCAGGACTACTAAGTAGGTTCGGTATGGTTTTTCTCTTTCGAGTTAGCCGCCTTTGCGCGAGGGCAGAAAGAAGAAGGTGGTTTCACCCTCTTTCAAGAAGAAAGGTAGTCACCGCCCTTTGGGGATGGGTTGAAGTCAAAGGACAGAAAAACTTATATAATTGTGTCGCTGCCTTCTAACTAGTTAATGTGGCTTTCGTTCCTTGGATTGTCCTGGAGCAAGAAGGATCTCGAAGAGTTGTAAACAAGATATTACGACTTCGTTTCGTTCTCTTCTTTCTTTTCTTTTTGGGAGAGTGGAAATATATATAAGAGCGGTTTGGAATGCTAGGAAGGTCTGAGGGGCTGGTCTTTTTTCGCTGGGCGAGCACATCTGATTCCCCAACGACTTCCCGTTGAGTTGCTGATGATACTGAGGAAGTTTATAAATGTCTTATAAAGAACACGTGCTGCAACCTAGGAGTCGTGCGAGATGAGCATCAAGAAATTAGAGTATTGGTAGGCCCACAAGGGAAGGAGCTGCCGTGGGAGCAGGAAGAAGCAAACTCATCCTCTTGCTCAGTGAGTTTTCAATCCGCCTTGCGAAAAAAAGAAAGGGAGGTAAGCGGTGAACAAGAAGTGCCCTTTTCTCATTATAATATTCTCTGGGGGCTCCCGCAAGCAATGTTTTTCCTTGAGGCCCAAAGGAGCCTAATCAGCTCCGACGTCGCGGATTATTTGATTGGGGGTTCAGGGGCCTCAGGGGGGGACCTCTGGCCTTTCCTCTGAAGCCTTCACTAGATTGAAGTCCGCGCCATGATCGTGAGTGTCAGCCTCATCCTAGGGCTGGATACTATCGACGATTCGCCCGGTATATATTCCGAACACATGTAACGAGCACCCCTTTTCCCATAGCCTAATTTCCACTATGGTCTGAAATTATGCCTCAGTGAGTGGGGTGAGCGTCAACCGCTGTCTCTTCCTGGTGGCCAAAAGTTGAGATCCGGGGGACCTACTGAAAAAAACCCTTTTCACCGTTGCAAGAGCTGAAGCCGAAGCTCAATCTGTTGCATCAGCTGATTCAGAAGTAGAATTATTGAAAAAAGCACCGAAACAAAAGCAGTAGACACCCTCCAGCAGCTTCTGACAAGAGGCTAGTTTTGGATTGAAAGGGGGTGAGTCAAAATAAGTGAGCTACTTTGTCGAAAGTTGAAGTAGGTTAGGTAATATACTTTACGAGGTCACGAGGGTCTCCTCTCCCCCTGCATCTCCTTCCCAAAATTCTTTATCAGGATGAAGGTCCATTTTCTTCGACCTTTTCAATATATTTGAATTGATCCATTCGCAGCTATATTTTGATAATCAAATATGTAGTTTTAAATAAAATGTCGAGCGGAAACCTTCACCTTCGGCTCCATACGGCTGCTTAAAAAATAGGGAAGCTTGCCATTACTGTAATCTTCCCCTGGTCGGACGGAGCAAACTGATATACGTAGTGTCTTGCTTGTTTCCTGCTCTTCTAGTAAGGAAAGGTGATCCTCCGCCTGCCTAGCCCGAGAGACTCCCCTTCGCTTCCTCTGGGTTCCCAGGCCGGATGCCTAGAGTCGCAAGATTAGCCATTTCCAGTTCTCAAATTTATTTGAAAACAATTTTGAAAACTACAGTACAAAATAATTTTTGCAAATATCTACAAACATTTGAAAGCCATTTTACAAAGATTTTTCAAAATATATATACATTTTTCAAGATATTTTTACAGTCATTTTCAAAACCATTTGCAAATAGATTTTCAAAGCTTTTATTTCACACGAAGAAAAGAACTTTTGTAAATCAAAAGATTTTTACAAAGGTTGAAAACATTTCACAAAAAGTTTTTCAAACGGATCACACCATTTTTCAAATAATTTTGCAAAAATATTTTTAACCTGTTTTTCTAATCAGTATATACAAAAAGATTTTGAGGAATAAAAATGCCATTTGTGAATATGAAATATTTTTGGTATTTTGAGTTTTGCAAATGTTTTTGGTGTTTTTGAAAGCAGAAGATTTAGGTTAAGAATTAGGTACATACCTTACATGGGGATGTATCTTATATTTACAAAAGTTTTGGTTCTGAATGGATAGATATATAAAGAATTTTTGAGTATGGTGTGTATACTCCTCAAACTTATGTCAAATCATTTTTCAACAATTTTGAAAATTATAGTCCAACATAATTTCACAAATGATTTTTACAAACATTTACACGTATTTGAAAATCGTTTTGCAAAGGTTTTTCAAACAATATATATAGATTTTTCAAGTATTTTTGCAACCATTTTACAACCAATTGCAATTTTTTTCAAACATTTTTATTTCACGCAAAGAAAATAAAATTTTGCAAACAAAAGATTTTACAAAGGCTGAATACTTTTTACAAAATATTTTCTAAATAGTTTTCAAAAGTTTTTCAAAAGGGTTTTCAAACTATTTTTCAAACATTTTGCAAAAGTATGTTTTCCTGATTTATTATAGAATGTACAAAAAGAGTTTGAGGAGCTATACAGATCTTTTTATAAGAAGATTGTGATGCATTTGACATTATTTTTAGCCATAAGTATTATTTAAAATACAAAAATATGAGTTATGTCTTAAAGTATATACATAATATATACGACCCCCATACTTAGCTCAAGCTATGTACTCATAGATCAAAGAGAAAAAGAGAAGACATAACTCGGACTAAGTATAGAAAAAGTCTAAAGAATATAGGAATGTGGAGATGAATACATGAACAGGAAGTTGACCGTCCCCCCTATACTTAGGATTAGATAATCCTAAGTATAGCAGATTGTACACAAGGAAGGGATGGTCAAGGATAAGAATGAACATATCATACTCGGATTGTATCACCCCAATACTTAGGGTGAGAGATACCTAAGAATAGGCAAGCAGAGGAGACAATGGAGAGGATAAAGAATGAAATAAATGGGGTGAACACCCCCCATACATAGGAGAAAGTACATCCTAAGTATAGAAGACTGACAAAATGGGGCGATAAACCGAACCGATTTTTTTATTTTTTTCTTTTTTCATATATATATAGGATGAAGGTGGGAACTGGAAAGAAGAAAAGAAGAAAAGACAGGAGATCAGAGAAAAGTTTTTGAGGTGTGGTATCTGAATCTTTTGATGCTGCCAGTGCTGTGGATGTATCATCTAAGCGCATTACTTGGATTGAGTCGATAATGGCCAAGAAAGTTTCCGGTTCAAGGTAAGGCTTCAGTAGCTGACCATTGACAACAAATGGCTGTGTGTCAGGAGACAATTCTGATATTGCAATGCTATCATTATCACTCACTTCTCGTACTTTAAATGACTATGTCCATTTACTCTTCAATTTGCCTGGGAAGATTCGTAACTTTGCATTAAATAACCACACCTTCTGTCCAACATCAAAGGTTTTTCGTCTGATGTGCCGGTCATGCCAGCGTTTCCCTTCTCATTGTATATCAATGTTTTATCATATGCATCTTCTCGAAATACCAAGAGTTTGTTCAAATCATCTTTTCTTTTCTGACCACTTCTCCATGAGTCCAAATTGCACATATTGCCCATAAGGATTTGTGAATTAGTTCCACAGGCAGATGGCATGGTTTTCCATATACATGACGATAGGGCAACATACCCAAAGGAGACTTGTAAGAAGTTATGTATGCCCATAGGATGGAGTCCAAGAGTTGGGACCAAATCTTTCTGCCTGGCATCACAAGTTTCTAAAGGATCATCTTGATTTCTCTGTTTGATAATTCTGCCATACAATTGGTCTGTGGATGATAAGGAGATGCGACTCGATGCTCGATGTTGTATTCCTTCGTTAATTTCTCGACCTCTTTATTTATGAAGTGTCTACCCCCGTATGATACCAGAATCTTCGAAATCTCAATCCGTGAGATGATGTTCTCTCTCAGAAAATGACACACTATCTGGTTGTCTGCGGCTCGAGCGGGGATAGCTTCAACACATCAACTCACATAGTCAATGGCAAGAAGGATGTGCTCGTATCCCTGATTGTTGGGAAAAGGTCCAATTAAATCGATCCCCCACGCATCGAATACATTTACTATCTGAATGATCCTTAGGGGCATTGAATCTTTTGTTGTGAGGGTTCCTTTCAATCTTTGACATTCAGTGCCTCTTTTGGCGAAAGATGTTGTATCCTTAAATAGTGTGGACAACCAGAAGCCACACTTAAGTACTTTTGCTACCGTCCTGTCTCCAGAGTGGTGTCCACCCGATTCGAGTGAGTGACAATACGAGGACACTATGATGCTCCTCCTAAGGGATACACCTACACCAAATGCAATCTGCTCCTCCCTAAATAAGAGAGGATCTTCCCATTGGAAGAAATGGATTGTCGACAAGAATTTGTCCTTCTGAATCTTCATCCAATCCAATGGTACTACCCCCGAAATAAGGTAGTTGACAATATCAGCATACCAAGGGAGTGAATCCACGGCCAAAATCGACTCGTTAGGAAAGGTCTCTGTGATGGGTGCATTGTTCAGCGGAGGCTCTTGCTGTTAATTCTGGAAAGATGATCTGCTACCACCTTATGAACTCCAGGCTTATCCTTGATTTCCAAAACGAATTCCTAGAGGAGAAGGATCCATCTAATTAGTCTAGGCTTGGCATCCTTGTTCTGTTGTAAATATCAGATAACAGAGTGGTCGGTGAAGATGGTAACTTTTGATCTAAGCAAATAAAGTCTCAACTTTTCTAGGGCGAATACTATAGCCAGCAACTCTTTCTCTGTCACCGTATAATTTCTCTGAGCTTCATCTAATGTTTAGCTGGCGAAATGAATGGCACCGGCACCTTGTCTTTCCTTTGTCCTAACAAAGCCCCAACTGCAAAGTCTGACACGTTCGTCATAATCTCAAAAGGGAGAGACCAATCCGGTGGCTGTAGGACTGGAGCTTGAGTGATAAGATCCTTAAACTAATTAAAAGAAAGGAGAACCCGCTGATCAACATTGAACTCAGTCTACATGCATAGAAGTTCCGTAAAGGTCGGGCAATGGGACTAAAATCACGGATGAATCTTCTGTAGAACCTCACATGCCCCAGGAATGACCTCACATTCTTTACTATCTGAGGTGGCTCAAGATTGGCTATCATATCCACCTTTGCCGGGTCAACTTTCATGCCACGTTTGGAAACGACGTGACCCAACATAATCCCATCTGTGACCATGAAGTGGCTCTTTTCCCATGATAGCGCTAGATTGACTTCACGCCATTTCTGAATTACTATGTCCTGGTGTTTCAATACATGAATCGAAACTATCACCATTGACGGAGAAGTCATCTATAAACACCTCGAGAAAGCTGCCAACCATCTCGGCGAAGACTGCAAGCATGCATCTCTGGAATTTCACTGGTGCATTGCACAATCCAAAGGGCATTCTCCTAAAATCATAGGTGCCGAACGAGCAAGTGAAGGTAGTCTTCTCTTGGTCCTCAGGGGCAATTGCCACTTGGTTGTACCCAGAGTACCCATCTAGAAAGCAAAAGAACTCCTTGCCGGCTAGTCTTTGCAAAACTTGATCAATGAATGGCAAGGGGAAGTGGTCCTTCTTTGTTGCTGCATTAAGATGGCGATAAACAACACATACATGCCAAGCTGTCAGTACCCGAGTAGATATCTCCTCTCCTCTGTCATTTGTAACCACGATAAGCCCTGACTTCTTTGGAACTACATGTAAGGGGCTCACCCATTTAGAATTAGAGATGAGATAAATGAAGCCTGTGTCACACCATTTAGTGATTTCTTTCATGATGACATCCCTGAGATTTGGATTCAGTCTTCTTTGAAATTCGTGGGATAGCTTGGCATCTTCTTCCAGGTAAATGTAGTGTGAACACAACACATGATTTATCCTGCAGAGATTTGATACATGCCAACCAAAGAAGTCGAGATTCTTGTTCCAGTGTCAGTTGCTGCTGATGATGACCGGATACATGCACCTGTAAGGAAAGTATACTTAAGGCCTACTGGAAGTGGCTTGAGTTTCGATTCTGATCTGGCTAACTTATCAGTCACATCGGAAACTGAACTGGTGGGTGGATGTGCAGCCTGGACTTTTGCAGAGTTTCCAACCTTAGTGCTCTATCGAGATTCTGAAAATGTGTCGAACGGTTCTGCACCAGGCTCATCGTGTTCGAGCTGGAGTGAGTTATTGGACTCAAAAAGATGCATCAGTAAGTTGGACTCTGTCTCCCGAGTATCATCGGAACTGGCATCGACTATGCTTTCTAGGTCCTCATCTAGAGAGAGGATTTCCTGTGTCCAAAGTTCATTCAAAGAGAGTTTGGAATCTATGATTTCCACAATGAGGTCACAGTCTGCTTTGGGTGGTGCTGCATGTCCCTCATCAGTTACGATCTTGGGCTCACTGGTCATGTCTATGGTGATTCTTTTATTTCCTGAGCTAAATGTAATCTTGCCATACCCATAGTCTACCATGGCTTCTGATGTACGCATAATGGCTGGCTAAGAATGATGGGAGTCTAGAGTTTGGTTACGGGAGAGTCCATATCAAGGACTAAAAAGTCAGTGCTGAATTGCATTTCCCACACCTTTACTACAACGTCTTCCAAAAGACCTCTAGGTCGCTTGTTGGATCGATCAGTGAACTGAAGGATCATACATGTCTTCTTGAGAGGATCTAGCCCAAATTCTTGCAGTAATGATGAGGGCATAAGGTTGACGGAAGAACCGCTGTCAAGAAGGGTATGCTCGAAGACTTGATCGAAAATTTCGCAACTGATAAGTGGTTCTCCTTTGTCCTATTTATTCTGTGGGAGGTTGCTGATGGCTGTTATAGTGGCCATTGTGAGAACGTGCTTCTCAACTTGTCGGAGTATGTTATTTCGTGTTGAGTGACGCTTGTACATGCCTCTTTCAAACCTTTCTACTGGCATGTACTCCAAGACCTTCATCAAAGGAATCTCAATAGTCAAGTTATTGATAATGTCCACAACTCCAGGATTAGATAATGCACTTTTTCTTTTTGCATTTTTTGGAATTTTCTACTGCACCAGGAAAAGGAATATGTACAATGATGGAATCTGAAACAGAGTTCTTATTTACAACAAAATCATCATCCAAGATATGTTGTACATCCGTGTCACAAAAAGGAGTACAATCTAGAAGTTGAAATGCTGGTGCTAGTGAACGGGCAAAAAGGGGCCTCCGCTCCGTCGACTGGTGTGAGATCGGCTGCAGCTGACGGCTCCTCCATGGCTGGCATGACTTCACTTCGACGACGATCTTCTTTTTGTTCTTTTATCTTTTGCTGATTTTTGTTCTTTTTGATGATGGTGGCGAGTGGCGGCTGGAATGGCTCCTCGTTTTTCTTCTTCCTCACGTTTCCACGTAGTTGGCATGGTTGATGCCCAAGATGACGATTCACTTGAAGCTTTATTATTCGTCTTGTTGAGGGCATGCAGAGGCAATGCGCTACCGCTCCTGGGAGTGACAACATTAGCTGAAATATTAGCATAATCATCTGACTCTACATGTAGAGATGTGACATCACATTCTACCTGCTCCTTCCTCTTAAAGCTGTTGGAGTTGGCTTCGACCTGCACTAGAATGGTGGTTTTTGTGGCAGTTAGGTCATCTAACTTCCTTGTCATATCTGCTAGCCCTTTGACAAGTTGGGCCAAGCAATCGAGGGTTGGGTTCACAGGATTTGCCTCGGTCGGTTCAACGTATGGGCCATGTTGCTTTTGAGTGTTCGGGAATTGAGGCGTCAACTGCTGGTGGTGTTGTGGTGGTGGAGGAAGCTGATATTGAGGGTAGGAGGGAGGAGGATACTGCTGATATTGTGGTGGTGGGGCAGCCGCATACTGGTGATATGGTTGTGGCTGTTGGAACTGCGGCTCTTGGTAATGCCGGTTCTACCTCCATTGATTGGCATATTGGGGAGGCTGGTGATACTTTAGCGGCGGCTATGAGGAATGCCCAAAATGACCACCATGTGGTTGGTGATACTGCCTGTTGGCTTGTTGCTGGCCCTGAGGGTGTCTGGTAGGACGGGCCAGCGGTGCATCGTTGGTCCAAACACCGGATCAAGGGTGGCGGTGGAAAGACGAGATATGATGATGGAAGGAAATCTGGCTGGTAGACAACAATTTGTTGTTGCGACTGGCCCTGGTTGGGTGCCTGCACGTAGTATACGTGTTGGACTGCTGGTGGCTGCTGGCTCGGCTAAGGCTGATGTGGCGGTGATGGATCGTCCTTCTTCTCAGTTGGAGCATCTGGAGATGGTGTTGCCGACTGGACAGAACTGATGGTGCCCACCAGTAGTTCCAATTGCTTGGTGATATGGTCCATCATATTGAGGTTCTTTGTCCTCTTCTCGATCACAACGAGTTTCTCGAGGTCCTGTGATCGCTTTTTAATGATATCAACCTTCGAGAGATGACCACCGATAATGCTAAGGTTGGAACTCTCATCTCTCTCTGCCTCACAAGACAGTGCCATATGTACTTGCTTCTGGAGGATCTGGGGTTGCCTCTGGTACGCCTTGGATGAAGAGAGTGCGGCCTCTCCTTCGGCCATTTCCTCAAAAAATCTACCAGACAACATCTTCATCCTTGTTAAAGTATGAGCCCCCACAAGCTACGTCGATGAACCTTTGGCTTTCCACATTCAGGCCTCCAAAGAAGTGTTGGACAAAGTTGGTCCTTGGAATCTCATGATGGATGCATTTCTCATGCAGATAAATGAATCTCTCCCAGGCTTCATGAATGGATTCGTGGGCTCCCTGAGATAAATTGCTAATTCTGGCTCGCATCTGGTTGAGCCGACCGAGAGGGTAGAATATGTGCAAGAAGGAGGACTTCAGCTCCTCCCATGTTGTCACGACCTTCCCTAGATGGTTAACCCAGTATAGAGCTTTATCTTGTAAACTGAAGGGGAACACCATCATCTTCACTATGTCCAACGGTACATTAGGGTAGTGGGTCGTATGACAGATGCGTGAAAATTGCTTGAGATGAATGTAAGGCTCTTCATTGGTGTTCTCGTGGAAAGAAGGGAGAAGAGCAAGGAACTGAGGCTTTAGCTCAAAATGAGCGTGCACCTGTGGGATATGGATCCACTCAGTCATCTGGCTATCTCCAGGGTTGTATATCTCTTTCAGCGTAGGATTCAGCCTTCCTTGTTTAGGCTCTTCCTTGTCTGAATTATCACGGGGTCCACCACCTCCTCCTCCTTGTCTGCCTCCTCCTCCTTCTGGTCTTTTCATAACATCATTCAGCATTTCTTGGAATGTAGTCTGTGTTAGGGCTTGCTCTGTCACCTCCTGCTGGATGGCTTGGATAGATGCTAACAACTGTGCATTGACCTGGTTCTGATCAGGCATCTGTCCTTGCTCTGGCATAGGGGGATGCCGACCCTTGCCCTTTCCTTGATGAGCCATCTCAGGGTCTGAATCTGAGGAGATGAATTCTAGATTGGGATCCAGGACTTGGTCTGACTTCTATCTGCAAGATGAGAGAATCCCAATCAGGCCACTTACAATTGAATCCCAACTGCCTTGATGAATCTGGAATTAGGGTCAATTCCAAAGTGTTATGAATGAGAAAGGATATGGAATGTAAGTAACTTACATTCAAAATGACAAAAGTGGGACACGAATGGTCCCAGTTTATTGGGTGATCAAAAGGAAGGGTAGAAGATGACGAGTTTGGAGATCGACCCGCAAGGTCCGGATCGGGTTCTCGGGAATCACCTCGAATTATTGGCGAGGTCGAGTCCATGGAATTGATGTAGGTATTGACGGGATGCTGACTAAACCATCCATGGATCGTCATCACAAAGCAAGAGGAGGGTAGATGTAGGAAGAGAGATACACTGATCAACGAGTAATAAATTGGAATGTAAAACAGTAGAAAGGCTCAAAACTGAGCGTGGGTCAAAGGGAGAAATACATGACAAAATTTACGCAAGTGTGTGGGACTCGATCTTTGAAACTTAATATAGATCCAAACACAATACAAAATTGGGTTCACAAACTCACGCCATGTGAAGCCATAAAGGTTCAGCTATTTATTATCTTTTTAGTTTTAGAGTTGTTATTTCAGGCATATCTTATAACAAGTCCTTAGCATGCTAACCCTATAGGAGAGAGAGTACTGTCAGAAGAGTATTCCGTACTTTTTCTCCTCCTTTGTAACCTGTAGTGTGCACTTTTTGAGGTCGTTGTAACCCTTCCTGGATCCCTACTCATCCAAAGAAATAGAGAGAGGAAGCCAATATGCAAAATCAATACTTCGGTTCTCGCTCGGAACGGAATAACCCATGAGCATGCAAGAACCTACTCGGACGTGAACCGATGAGATAGACACCCCCGTGAAGGCATGGCCTAAGCTCAGTACTTCAGATCATGTTTGTGTTCCACACAAGGCGGGAACTACCATCGCTGACAAGGCCCTACTCGGTCACATACGATAGAAGTGCAATACTTCAGAAATCCAGGCGATACACAAGGCAGTTACAAACTAGGATTTGGGTTCTAATCCTTAGCGGGTCGTACCCCATTAATGGGAGGGGTTTTGGTCCCCTCCTAAGGTACCTGAAAACAATAAGGGCTTTATGAACCCAGAACAATGATAGTCCATTACGACTTTTAATTAAGGTCAAAGTTTATTTAGCAGTCCCCTTGTTTTAATTTTTGGGTTTTCAAATTTTTTTGGATCTATTTCATACAAGCGCCTAACGTTTTTTATATTTTTATTTAAATCCTAGGTGCTCAAAATCAGAGGGAGATAGCAAAAAAGTCATGCAAGACAATTCAATGATGGAAATCTCACCATTGAATATAATGATGCATGCTGAGTTAGAGAACTTACAGTGCATCCCAGCTCTCTCCATGCGGTATGTAAAACAAAATTTTTAAACCTATCTATATGTCAGTGTGAAATAGACAAAATCACTCTAAATAGTAGCTGCTATTAATCATGAAGAAACAGTTGTTAGTTATTCAGAAATGAGACCAAAGTCCGTGCCGATCGGGGCCCGCCACAACAGGTCCTGCACGTGTTGTATACGACCTCTAGGAGCACGCGGTCTCATATCTGAATTACTAACATTATAAATTTGACTAGATCCATTCATAAAATACTATAGGAACATGCATTCTTATTAATGTTTGGACCTAGTTATCGAGTCAAGCAACCTCCGTCTAGGGGCTCCATGCACACAAAACAAATAGAAAAGAAGGAGGAAAACTCAAAACAACGGAAAACAAATAAAAGAAGGCGAGAAAATGCGGAAAACTGAGATGAGGCCCCCAAGTAAATGTTGGACATGCGAGCCCACGACGAGCCATTATGCAATAAATGTTATTGTGAATATCATTCCCTAATATGAAATGAAGAATAACTAATTTGCATAATAGGTCCCTTAGTAAAATTAGGGTTATGTACCATGGCAATCTTAATGATCATACAGCTGTTGATTCAATTATTGAATCATAGAGGCCGGTGCTTGGATGAATATCTAAGGAGTTAGATTGAGGACTCATCAAGCTCCGACAAATGATTGTTAAGAGATGATCTCCAGCCTAAATAAGAGATGGCAACCCTTTCTCATATAGGTTGATATCTGACTGACCTCTTAATGTAGGTCCTCAACATAGGAATAGAGATTCGGAGGTGTCAGATTAGTTAAGTGAAAGGGTTGACTTAACGAGATTGAGATAACCAAAGTCCTACATCGTATGCTGTCGTGATATAGGCACACATCCTCTGACCGGAGACAGATGTATTGCTACATGTCTGAGCATGTACATTTGGCAGATCAATAAGTTGATGACCTAACCAAGGTCTATACAGCGGCGAATTGGTGTACATATAAGGGCATATGAGTAATAAGATCTCTCAAAGGGATCATACAGGTTCACTTCTGATTCGTAAAACATGAGCTCACTCATGAGATATTGGGATCGATAAAATTCCATGCATGGTGGTCTCACTTATGAAGCCTGTCAGAATTTGTAGGTATGATATATGCTTTTGGAAGGCATATGATCAATACCAAATCCCAATGATCAAATGAGAACCTTAATAATAAAACTCTGAAGGTGACTGTCTAAAAGAGATCTATAACTTCAGGTTTATCAGAAGGTCTTCCAGTATGCAGGATGTATAAGTATTGGGAATACCTAAGGGTGATGTGATCATAAACAATTGTATAACCATGACGCTTCCATTCCGAGGGAGTGATGAAACAGGTTTGGATTTTAGTGACTCCTCTCAGTAGAGAAGTAACTTGATCTTAGTCCAAGGGTTGGACATTGATCTGAATGAGATTCAGATGCAATGAGAATATTAGGTTTATAGACTTGATTTAATCAAGCATCTAGGGGAGGTCCGTGAGATCTGGATTTGAGATATTGAACAATAAAATTGCCATGTCCTTATCTCCAAGTACCTACGAAGAATACACATTATTCTTGAAAGAGTTCAAGAATAATTCCTAGGTTGAATTTTATCTGAGCATTGAGAAATGGATAATGAAATGAGATTTAATTATCATGAATAATGTGAATTCGATTCACATTATCTGAATACATGAGAATGAGTATCCAATGTAATTAAATGTGATTTAATTAATGCAGATATGGATAATGTGGATAGAACTATCCAATTATCCATGTATATTATAAATACGATATATAATATACATTAGAGAGAGACTTGTGTGATTTATATTTGTTGATTAATTGTTAATGTGAATGGGATTCATATTGAATAATTAATTGAAAATATAATTACATTTAGTTTTGGGTTGTGAATGAGATTCACAATTTTTTCAATGGCTTAATTGATATTTTCCAAAAGATAATTTGTAATTATATTTTGTGAAAATTATTTTCGACAGGAGTTATAGGAGATATCATGAGATAATGAGATCTCATGATATATTAGGAGATTGACCAAGTCCTATCTAACAAGAGAGGACGGCTACAACTCTCCATGTGGAGAGGAGTAGCCGTCCCCCTTTATTTACGAGTGGACCATGGTCTTCTCATTATCCTATCTCTAGTCAAATGTGATTTAATTTGAGATTAATTATATTGATTTATCAATATTAATTAATTTAAATTAAATCACTTTTTGTTGTGTTTTACCAACAACATCCTTGCCGTTGAAAGGAACACAAATCAATCTCGTCCATTGATTGTGTGTTGTCCATGGATTGGGATCCATGGACTCCCAAAACCCTATAGAAGAAGAGGCATGCCTTGCTCTTCAAGAGACACCGACTTGACGAAGTATCTCTACTCTCTCTCTCATTCTCTCGTGTCCTCTTTCTCCTCTCTCTTGGATGGCCGTCCACCCTACCTAGAAAAAAGAAGGCCCTCATCTCGTCTTGCATTGTGCTTCGACGACTCTCGATTACTCCATCTTCTTTGGTGCTTCTTGCTCACGAAGAAGACATACGATCTCATGTGACGAGATCAGGAGTTACCTTGCTTGGACAACTACTTGGATTGCGAGATTACCGCGACTCATTCCCGTGCTCGCAAGCGTCTCCTCCAAAGGTCGGACTTGAGACAGGAGGCTTCTTCTCTTAGAAGCTCGATCGCAACCACGCTACAACATGTAATCTATATCTACTATGTGGTTATACTAAACTATTCATAAATGGTTTATGGATCATGTGGTTTCGTTGTTTAAATATTTTTAAATTCTGCTCCACCGAGCAACTAGTATGACTAGTCTCTCTTGATCGTGTATGATACGATCATCACACTTCCGTGACGCGCTTAAGGATCCTCTCATATCCTTCAATTCGTATCAGAGCCAGGTTTACAGAGGTCTTGGATATGATCCATGAACCTACGAAAATTTGGGCTCGCTTGGGTTCGTGAAGATTTTAGCATTTCAAGTTTTGCAGCCCTATCTTGTGATATTTTTTGACCCTGTCTAAAATGTTTAAAATGAATTTATCACTTGAATAACTTGAATTACCCATTAAGTAAGGAAAATGAGGAATTTGAGCTTGCGTAATTTGGATTCCGTTTGCTCAAGATATGATCGTTTTAATTACCATATGTCCACTGTTTCGAGGATGGTGATTAGAGACGTAATTAAGATGTTAATTAATGTTTTAAAACACCTGGAAATGCGTGTTTATCACATGGTTTCTGTTTTAAATCAAATTATCAATCTCTAGAAATTATTTTTGCTTAATTTGGATTTAAAATGAATGAGATATGCTATTTTCAGTTAGTGAGGGTCACTGCTGGAAATTGCATGATTATCCAAAACCTTGTGATTGTCATTGTGCAATTTATGGTTAATTTCCTGGAATAATTTTGGATAATATTTGGGAAATATTAGAACAATAATTTTTCCCCTAAATGACATTGCCTCAACCAACGAATGATTAGATTAGATCTAGATAACCAATTGGTTACTTGATACACTTTCAACAAACTTTTTACTTGAATAAGTTTTTGGGAATTTGTCTAGCAAATTTCCTTATAATTAAAATGGTTTTGATTATTACTATATGGTATAATTTCGGTTGAAAGACCGAAGATCATCTCAAGTACAAAGTGATTGGCTCGGGATTATTTTTTCCCGAGGCGAATATGGTGTCTAGTCGGGGAGCGTTGGGGTAGCAGGTTGCACCGTGTGTGGTCTATCCCACTCCCGTCGGTACTAGCCATGACAACGGGTAGACAACGAATGATGCCTGAGAGATCATGATGTATTTTCTAATTATTAAAATACGAATTAATATGTTTTTGAGATAATACCATATTTCAAGTAACAATTAAAATGTTTGTTGGATATTAATTGGATCATTAATTTACTATGATTAGATTAATTGGAATCCAATAAAAATCAAAACACTCTATTATGAATAGAGTTGTTATTTCCCTTGAAAGAATTAATCATAATGAATATGATTCATAATAATTAATTAGAATTTGAATATGAGGTGGAGGATCACATAAGTGACATCCATGGTCTACCGTCAAGGCGAAGGGTTTCCGTCGCCAGGGATTGTATGTAGGAGATGCTTGTCCGTAGTGACACCTCCTGCATACAAGTGCATCTGGATCGGGCTCTTTGCTTCTCGAAAGAGCAAGGTCGTATGTATAGTGACCTAAATATCGATTCCTCATATTATTGGGGCAATATTGGATTGCGCATAGTGAGTGCTAATTCTGTTGACGGTTGGTTCAATTAACAACGGGTCAACATCACCTTAGGGGTGGTGGGCCCGGGAGACCGAATTGGGAATGCAAGTTGAACTTGCAAGGCGAAATATGTTCCAGCTTCTTTTTATCCGAGTAACAAGTTCTCATATTATTGGGATGTAACAAAGGTGAAAAGGAGATCCCAGATCTTGCTAGAGATATAGCGGTAAGTATATATCTTACATTGAAAGTGATTAAGGGAATGAACTTCAGTGTTGACAAGGCAAGACAACTTTGATATAAAAATCAAAGTAAAATGTGCATATATATATTTATGTAAATTTCTTATTTCAGATAATCCTCATTAAACCCACTCAATACTATACTCAATAATAACCAGTAAAATATCATGGATTGGATCCATAATCAAGATATTCTACTTGCAGTTTGACACATAATGTATGTGGTTGCAATGTACAAGTTTCCTCATAATAATGGGGAATGACAATTAAATAGATAGGAGGACTACAACCCTAGGGTTTGTATGTCTCTAAAGTCTTGATCTCTCATCGAATGTACTTTGGAAGTAACATATCGATGACGATCGCAATTGTCAAATAATCCTTATAAAATTCTAAGAAGATGTTCTGGCATACATATGTGCTGTTTACATTTAATCATGAATGACATGGTTCACTGCATTATGCAGAATGGTGTCTCTATATGAGATGGTGTATTCAAAATGTTTGAATACCCACCCGAACCTAAGTCTTTAAGAGTAACGATGTATGTAGATATGATGAGTGTCATCATCCTACTATCTATACTCCAGTCATTCCTGAAGCTTCATAATGTTCATATTGTATGAATTAAATGAAGCATCTATAAGTGTCGAAATACTCTTATATTGAAATCTTTTGAATTCAATATAAGAGATACTTTGTCTTATGCAATGGTTGTTTAGAGATGAAAGGAGTGCAGTGGAAGCATGGGTTGGACCCAAGTTAGTAGAAAAGTCAAAGAGTTGACTGTATCCACACATATGACATCCAAAGACTTGGATGAATGCCAATTCTGCAATGAGCTGATGTATTGATAGTATGACTATCAAGACTATCTAGAGTCCTTAGAAAAGGACTCAGATAGAGCATCGAAATAATTTTCATCTACATATAATCATTGAAATTGACTTTCTTATTTGATAAGATGAAAGTCTAATAATTGTATCTCATTCTTCTACTAACACTTGCAATTGGTTGCATAAGTTTTAGAAGACTGGAATTTGATCTTCAGGTTTAAAAGTCATCCACATGGATGTTGGTGCAATTGCTGCAACAACCTCTATTGGATAAATAGACTTCATATTTTCAGTGGGAGAGCCCTTAGTCTTAGAGGATGTCTCTATGACCTGTATATTAGAATACTCTCATTGTTTATTTCTAAATGTTGGAAATAAACAAGAATTTTGGAATAGACCTATCATAAAGAGTTATGATGGATATATTTCAGATAGTAATCTAAGATCTAGTGGACTCTACTAAATTGGAAAATAAATGAATGGTTCATTAATGTTTCTTAATACTGAAAATTAAACCTTATAAGATAAATAGGAGGATGGCGATCATTTGACAATGATCTGGCATCGAATCTTCAACATATATCTGTTGATGAAATCAATAGACTAGTAAGAGATGAACTTTAAAATGTCTAGAATTTCAAATCTTACATACTTGTGAATATTATATTCAGAGTATAATTGTCCAATACACCCTTCTCTGGGAATGGTGTTAGATGCCAAGGTATTCAAGATCTCATAAATATTGATGTATATGAATCATCTGTATCATAATAAACATTGTTGATATGTGATATCATTTGATGATTAGTTGTGATATGGAATTTCTTCCCTTCACATAAGAAAGCTTTGAAATGTTCAAAGATTTTATAATTTTTCGTTTAGAACCAAAGTTAAAAGGAAGATGAAATGAATTTGATCTAACCTAGGTAGCTTGTACCTATTAGATGAATTCAAAGGAAGACCTTTTATGGAGATATGAATGTCATTCCTATCTCAATCCCCCTAATGCACCTAAACTCAATAGAGTTATAGGGAGATACAATTGATAATGTGTGACATGATTTGATCAATGATTAATCTTAACATAATTATCTCTTAGTTTCCAGGTATATATATGTGGTAGAGACTACATTATATATCCTTTATAAGGTTCCATGCTAGTAAGATGGAATCTAGCATAAAGAGTGCTACTTCATTAGGAAAATAAAGAATGGTATTGGATACCTACTTTATGAACTTGAGATTCTTAAAAGATCTCATCTCTAAGGATATGATTCTTAGAGGATGACTCTCTTGAGAATCAAGATGAAAATGAAGTAAAGGAACTCATTGAATCTTGAAAAGATAATGAGGCTCCTGAAATTGGAAACTAAAAGGATAATTAAAGGTGAATCACTAATACCTCTTCAAATGAGTTTGAGGATGAATTCCATGTGTCAGATAAATCTGACAATGATCGAACTTCATATGATGAAGCTTCTGAAGATCATGTCATGAAAAGATGGAAGTTAGCAATTGAGTCTAAAGTAGACTTCATATACAAGTGTTGTATATGGACCCTCGAGGATCCACCTATATGGGTAAGACTCGTTAAGGTGTAAATGGATCTTCAAGAGAAAGAGGGAACCTGATGAGAAGGTAGAGACCTTCAAAGCACAGTTCATATCCACAAGATACACACCAAAGAGAAGACATTGCTTGCATTGAAACTTGCTCTTCGGTAACCTTGCTTAAACCCATCAGATTATTGCTAATTATAGCTATGCAACTTGACTTTGACATCTTCAAGATGGAAGTCAAGATTGCATTCCTCCATGAATATCTCTTTGAGGATATTCACATGAAGTAGCCCCAGGGCTTCATAGTTGAGGAAAGCAAGCTGTGCAAGGTGAATAACTCCATCTGTGGACTTAAATAAGCTTATTATAGTTGAAACATCAGATTTGATGAAATCATAAATGTTATGATTTTAGATAGAATCTTGATGAACCATGTGAAGCTTAGTGGGAGTGCGATTCTGTTCACCATACTAAATGTAGATGATATACTAATCATTTGGAATGATATAAAGACAATAATAAGTGTTTTATACACTGGCTATTCCATACCTTGAGATATGATCTCAAGGATACCTCTTAGATCTTAGTTCTGAAGATGTTCAAAAGCAAAGAGAAGAGGGTATTGGGACCGTCACATTAGTAGTACACGTCGGACATATTCCATTTTCTGGAAAATTCCAAGAAAGGCTTCCTTCCCTTAAGATATGGTACTGACCTATCTAAATGGACAACACCTCAAAGAGTTGAGGAATTGAATGCTAGAACTACTTGCCCTTGTGCATTAGTTACGAGAAGCCGAGCGTATGCTAGATGTATACAAAAGACAGATGTATGCCATATAGTGGGAGTAGTAATGTTACTAATCCTACTAAGAAGATAAAACACTTGATTGTTGTAATAACAATATCTTCAGAGATGAAAAGATTTTTGAGATAGTGATCTCAAAAGTCTTATCTTCAAGAACTTAAGACTTTATAGATAGTTATCTAAAAGGTCTTAACTATGGATATCTTAGGAGATAGAGATCTCCAAGAATAAGGGTATTCTGAGAAGATTATGGAAATACTGGTTATAATATTTGTTAAGCTATAGTGTCAAGGATACTATAACTGACAAGATTGAGTATTGGTTGCATAAGATGCAACATTCGCATTGGATGCGAGCACTGTTTCTAGGGGATATGCAAGTGCCGTAAAAGGACATGGCATAGTCTCTCGGGAACAGAGTGACTGATTAGCTTACCTAGCTATTTTTTCTAAATAACCTATGATTGTCACATGAGTGTGGGTTTAAATGATTAGCCCATTAATGGCTCTTCGGGCTAGTGGGAGATTGTTGGACATGCGAGCCCACGACGAGCCATTATGCAATAAATATTATTGCGAATATCATTCCCCGATCTGAAATGAAGAATAACTAATTTGCATAATAGGTCCCTTAGTACAATTAGGGTTATGTACCATGGCCATATTAATGATCATACAACTGTTGATCAATTATTTAATCATAGAGGCTGAAGCTTGGATGAATATCTAAGGAGTTAGATTGAGGACTCATTAAGCATCGAAAAATGATTTTTAAGAGATGATCTCCAACCTGAGTAGGAGATGGCAATCCTTTCTCATATAGGCTGATATCTGACCGACCTCTTGATGCAGGTCCTTTACATAGGAATAGAGATTCGAAGGTGTCAGATTAGTTGAGTCAAAGGGTTGACATAACGAGATCGAGATAACCAAAGTCCTACATCGTATGTTGTCGCGATATAGGCACACATCCTCTGACAAGAGAAAATGTATTGTTATATGTTTGAGTATGTACATTTGGCAGACCAATAGGTTGATGACCTAACCAAGGTCTATACACCAATGAGTTGGTGTGCATATAAGGGCATATGAGTAATACGATCTCTCAAATGGATCATACAGGTTCACTTCTGAACCGGAAGACATGAGCTCACTCAAGAGATATTGGGATCGATAGTTTCCATGCATGGTGGTCTCACTTTTGAAGCCTGACAGAATTTGTAGGTATGATATATGCTTTTGGAAAGCATATGATCAATACCAAATCCCAATGATAAAATGAGAACCTTAATGATAAAACCCTGAAGGTGACAGTCTAAAAGAGATCTATAACTTCGGGTTTATCAGAATGTCTTCCAGTGTGCAGGATGTATAGGTATTGGGAATACCTGAGGGTGATGTGATCATAAACAATTATATAACCATGACGCTTCCATTCCGAGGGAGTGATGAAACATGTTTGGATTTTAGTGACTCCTCTCAGTAGAGAAGTAACTTGATCTTAGTCCAAGTGTTGGACATTGATCTGAATGTGATTCAGATGCAATGAGAAAATTAGGTTTACTGACTTGATTTAATCAAGCATCTAGGGGAGGTCCATGAGATCTGGATTTGAGATGTGATCTCCTCTCTGTTGGGTGGCCTTGCTTGGACAACTACTTGGATTGCGAGATCACTGCGACTCATCCCCGCGCTCGCAAGCGTCTCCTCCGAAGGTCGGACTTGAGACAGGACGCTTCTTCTCTTAGAATCTCGATCGCAACCACGCTACAACAGGTATTCCTATATCTACTATGTGGTTAGACGAAATGATTCATAAATGGTTTTTGGATCATGTGGTTTCGTCGTTTAAAATTTTTTAAATTCCGCTGCACCGAGCAACTAGTATGACTAGTCACTCTTGATCGTATATGATACGATCATCATGCTTCCATGATGCGCTTAAGGATCCTCCCGTATCCTTCAATGAACAGACCTGGACACTGGACCTCGTTGTGAAGAGTAGAGTCTGAGTTATTTTACATGGCCAAATTGTCTCTCTCTCACCATAAATTACAAAATTGATTTTTTTCTAAGCTAATATCTTCTCCTTGCTTCCTTGATACCTTCTTCAGCTGGTCATAGAGAGAAGACCCGCCTCCTCCAAGCTTGGCTGGATCGGCCTCTTAGGAAGTCGTCCTCCCGTGGCGGGCCCTCGCATCAAAGTTGCAAAATAATTGCATTAGCATATATAATCAAATTATCTCTACAGATCAAGAAATATTTACAACAATAAATAAAGGATTAATTGAATAAAAATACATCAATGAATAATCACAACAAGTAATCAATCAAATAAATGACTGTACAAAAATGACTTATATAATTAAGCAACGCTCATTGCTCCCCGGCAACGACGCCATCTGATAAATCCAAAAATGATCATCGGTCATGTGTTCCACACAAGGAGGGAACACCGTCGTCGAGGTGACCGATGAAGGCCTTGGATTTAATTAGCAAGCAACCCACAATATCAATTAAAGGCAATAAATAGCACAAGTGAGGTTAAAACATATTTCTCTATCAAAAAAATGCATAGCAAGCAAGCATGTAGAGGTCGAACCACAAAGAGCAATACAAGTAGCCTAAGGTTATTTATGAACAACAAATTCATTCATCAAGTATATTTATTTATGGTTTTTGTGGGTTTTTGATTTTATATAATCTTCTTTTTATTTTATTTAATCTTTTTTTATTTTTATATTTTTATAATTTGATTTTTAGTTTTCTTCTTTTGTATTTTCTTTTTATATTTTTTATATATTTTTTTAAATAGAAATATAAAGCTATATAGAGTATATAGACAATATAGGGAAGAGAGAGAAAATATATATAACAAAATAGGTAAAAATAATCAAAATACTAAAAATAATTTTTTTGGGGTTATATATATTTTTTACTGTTTTTATGATTTTTTCAGAAATTTTTCTAATTTTTATGGATTTTTAAAGTTAGAAATACCTAAAATCAGGGTTAAAAATAAATATCTAAAATAAAAATAGAGATAGAAAATTATTAAACATAATCAAAATGTCTCCAAATTAGTTTATATTTGAAGATAATAATATAGAGAAAAATATAAAACAGAACTTCTGTATTTTTTAAGATTTTTTTATACTTTTATAAAGGTTTTTATAGTTTTTCTATTTTTCGAGTTTTCTTTTGTATTTTTTAGTGATTTTTGGCCAGAAGTGTTAAACACAAAGTACAAAAAATTTATTTCTTGGTAATTTTCAAAAGGTTTTTGTAATGTTTATGTATTTTTAGTGCAAACAAGGACAAAAATGCAAGTTTTTTTTATTTCTTATAAATAATAAACATTCTCAAAATGCAAAATAAAAATATGCGCTTGAAAGCTCAATGCTCCAGGAAACTATGCCTATTTTTGTGAATTTTTTTTGAAGTTTATAGATGCATGAAATAAATATTAGAAACAAAGAGAAATTACACTCAGGGCAACGACATATATGTAAATGTAAGGAAATCCATGGGCCAAAGTGTAAATTTCATAGAAAAATAACGCGCTTGCAAAAAGTTAATGGATCGATGAGAAATATGCAAAGCTGCATAGGCCTCACCGCAAAATAACTAAAATCACCTATATAAACACGTGTTCCACTAGTGGGGACCTGATTGTAATATCCAAAAGTTGAGGGGCAGGCATGCAAAATATCCAAAAACATATTAACGTTATGAAAGTTTTTCAGGACTGAATAACAATATCCAAAATCCCGAGGGCATATCTACAATTTCGCCACCTCACGTGAGATGACACGTGAGGTGATGTGGACTGGACCCAAATGCTATTTACAGGAATACGGGGGCCTATTCATAAAATGTCCATTTATTTTGAAACGTTAAGTTTTATTTAAATGGTTAAATGATAATTACAAAAAGGCAGGGGTGAATATAAAATTTACCCCTTTTATTGCGTGATCCGACGACGTCAGTTTTATCACTTATCCACGTGACGTGCATCCTGTGGTCGGTACCGCTTCGCCTTTGGATGGTCTGGATTAGATTAGTAGGGGCTGATTCGACGGTGGAGGCTTGACTTCATCCAATGACTAGGGATCTAACTCGACCTCCATTCTTGATCCGACGGTGGAGGGGTGATGATGAAGAACATGGAGGAAGGTTCGCCTGGGCAAAACTTTCTCCGATGAAATCTCTCTCCTGTGGCGATCTTTGCTGTTCCAAGGGGGGCAGATAGATGCCCGGAGAGGTCCTCTACTGGATGGAGGTCTCAAGAAGGGTGGAGGGTCACTGAAGCACCCCCGTGAGGTCGGGGAAGGGGAGCTGCTCCAGGTACCTCTAGCGAGTACGATTCTGCCTCCAGGTGCTTCTTTAGCTCTTAGGACCTGCAAAAATAAACTCAAGGGTCGACGGAAAAGTGCCTCGACTTGGTTAGGCATGGAGCGGGGCAAGAGATGGAGCGGGTGGTGCTCTCCGGCGAACGACGGAGCTTGGAGAGCGAATCTCCAAATCCACTAGGGATCTGGGGTGACGGGGATGTGAGGAGTGATTGGAAGGTGATGAGGATGGAGATGGCAATAGAGAAAACAACGGAGGGGCGATGATGGCATGCGGAGGAGCTCGCCGGAGCTCAACTACAGCGAAGTAGGTGAAGAGATGATTAATCTAATCTAACTAACTAGAGATTATTCTAATAGCTGGAAACTGAAGCTAAGCTTAAATGCAACTAAAATAAAGGATAAAAATGTAGCTCTTATACCAGCACGAGTGCAGGGAGCAGGGTGGTCGGAGAACCACCGTGGACCATCGCCTTGTCCTAGCCACACCTTCTCCAGGTGCGAGGGGGCTCTCAACTGTCACTTAGACCTCAACTCACACTCAAGAACTCTAAGCGAAGCTCGAAGGGGGATCAAATTCGAAAGGAAAGAGGATAGGATTATTTATAGACAAGCATGACGAGGGCTTATTAGGTTAGGTTTCTACTCGAATCGAAGATCGTTTGACCATGAAAAGGAGCCAGCGTGATTGAGGATAGATTGTAGAAGGTCTTTTGTGAAGGAAGCGAGAAGAGATGATCAATGAATCAGAAAAGGAAATTCGGAGAAGATGGGGTGATTGACATCTGACACGCAGGGCAGATGGAGGCAGAGTAGTTGACATAGGTCAACAATTGGGAGGCAGCCATTGGTCCAGGTCAGCACACTACACGACAAAGTAGGTTTATTAAATCAAAAATAATGATTTTAAAATAGTAAATGATTTTATTAATTTTCAATTATAAAATAAAAAATGTTTATTATTTAAGGTAATATTTTAATATGATTTTTATTTATTTTTTGATGCATTTTATTAGTAGTTAATTTTTATTAGTATATTTATAGGTATATTTGCCTATGTTTTGTACATTTTTATTTTTATTTTGTATATTTTATTTTATTATTTTATTCTTTTATTTCATATATTTATAAAATATTTTTGTGACTATAAATATATTTTTATTTTATTTTTATGATGTTATATGTATACTTAAATAAATAGATATGTATATTTTGTAGGCATAGTTATAGTTATTTTACCTATGTATTATATACATTTTTTATTTTAATATATTTTACTGAGTTTTATTTTGGTTTTGTATTTTTAATAGAATATATATAATATTTGCAATATTATGAAAATATGAATGAATAAAGAATAAAAGAATGCAATCCACTTTTATTCATATACATGTATGACTGTAGGTATTCTGCCTATATATTTATATCGACTTATTTTATTTTCATTTTCTTCTTGATTTTATTTTAGTCTTAATACGTACTTGTGTTATGAATAATATTTACAAAATTATAAAAATATAAATTTATAAAAAGAATGAAGGATGAATAAATTGAATATCTTAATCGGTATAATGTACAATGGGGGTCAAAAACCTAACTTTCACAAAATAACTATAAAAAATATAAAACCACCACCATTAAATAGGTTATGAAAGGTTATATAAAATTAGAGTTTGCTTTATTTTGAGTTTTTGTTTGAAAGATATGGGTCTGTGAAGTTTTGTTCTTGGCTTTCTATTTTGTATATAAAATGAACACTATGCATTGTTTGTGTGCAAACTAAATTTTGTTTTTCTATTTGCATTATTATCTACAATTTGATGCATATAGTTTCTTTATTTGATGAATAAATAATAACGAATAAAATAGGTGTCAAAAATGCATAAATAATGAATAAAAGAATTGGGTTTTATTCTATTTTGGCCCATATCTCCCCTACTCTATTCCTTGTCGACCAACTCTATTTCTTGAATTGGTTTTGGGGTTCAATGCCATAAAATATTTCCAATATTTTATTCCTTTTTCTTTTTTCTCTTTATTCTATAATTTTAGCATTAAAAACATTATTATTTACACAATAAATGTAATAAATGATGGATTCTATTTTGTACAAACTAATTCTATTTACTTGCATTAGCTAGGGTCTTTAAGGCCAAACTGATAGAATAAAGGTGATGAAATGGAGATTAATCAGTAGGCAATTCATTGAAAATATTCATACCAAGTGATAACTGCCTAAATTTCAGGACTACTAAAGAAAACTCAACCCTAAAATAAACGTAAGGAAAAATCATTGTTTTGGGGAGAGTAACCCCCATCTTGTATTATTTATCTACAGCGAGAGAGCGACCCGCACACTAGGATAGAACCACACCCAGACTCTCTTTGGACTATTGTTTTGTTATTAGTTGTTCTCCAGTGAGGACTTCATCGGGTAGCCAGTAATCGGTCTGGGATTTCCTTAGCATAGTGGGTAGATCGGGTAGTCAGTAAACGATCCGCACCCATACTGGCTAGGAAAAACTAGTGAGATTGGAATAGTCTCCTGGGAGCATTGGGTTCTTAACAGCCCGCTTTAACCGCTCTAACAGATTGTATTCTCACCAAACTCTAAAAATTGACAAGTTAATTGACCGAACCTTCACGGTCTTCTTATTGCGTTGAGTTGGTGAACTGGGGGATTGTATTGGGTTTGATTGCTTGTGTGCACACTCGATCCTTCCACGCATTTGCGCCTTTTTCTGGCATAACTTGACTTGACTATTGTGTTCTCCCAATCCCAATCTTTTGTTTCAAAGATGACCGACTAGAGTTATTTTAATCCAATCTTCACGGACTTCTCGCACTATCCATTCGATCCACATTTCTTTTTCCTGGAGTACTTTCCTCCATATTTTTGTGCATATCCACCTAACCCATTATTTCAGGAGAAGGACTCTAATTCTCACCCACCCTCATTCCACTCACCCGATCCCAAAATTTTGGAGTCACCTTTCATGATTTCCACACATGAGACACTGAACTAGATGATGGAGCATATGAATTCGAGGATTAGTAATCTATTTAACATAAATGAGAGCCAGAACGTTGCTCCACTATTTGAGGATATGGATTCACTTAAGGATAATCATGAGATCTTGCAATCTCCCGAAATACAAAAAAATAAGAAAATTTTAAAAATCCAAAAAGATTTTGGGAGGCACATTGTTGATTCATTTTGAATGGAGAGGGCACCCATGCCAACCCAATTTCCCACACAGTCATTCACAACATGTCCCACCCTTGACCCCGAGGATTTCACTATATAGATTGCTCTTTGCAATCCTCATGTACATGCTGATTCTGATATCCTCCCTTGTATGGAGGAGGTCCAAAAAATAAAAAAATGTTGATTGAGCCTGAAGTGATGGCCATCATTCACGAGATCATTAAATCCCAACTTCACCAGGCCATGACCCATTTATCTGCTCCTCAACATAAGAAGAGAAAGTAAAGGAGTAGATCTGAGTGTCACATCTTGACCATGGCCACTACCTATGCCATCTCTCACCATCTGCATTTTAAGAAAGGGAACACCACCACACCTCTTGTGAGTTGCTCCATATCTGACTATTCTTATGATAACACTCTCCTTGATGGCGGTTCGTCAATCAATATAATACCCTTCTCTATGGTACAATCTCTCCATCTTGGGCCTCTCAAGAAAACCAGGATGATAGTTAAATTTGCTGATGGATCTATCAAGAGGCCGAAGGGTATTCTAGAAAACGTTGTCATTCTTATTCAGGGCATGGACTTCACTTCAGATTTTGTCGTATTGCCCATGGAGAACTCCACCCCTGTGAAGCACCCTCCCATCATCCTGGGATGACCTTTCCTCACCTCTGCGAGAGCCGTTATTGATTATAAATCAGGAGAGATTTGCTTCCGTTCTGATGTAGGAAGCGATGTGTTGATCACTACACTAGTTACTGACCAGAGACCTGCATCCAATGAGAGCATGCCCATGTTAGCTAAACCCAAGGACTTTGACCTTGATGATAATATCCGAGATTCTTGTTGTATGTTGGATGATACTAAGACCCATGAAATCCTCTTCAAGGAGGAAGACTCGGAAAGCATTGACCTTGGAGTTTCCCCTTCTGGTATGTGGCAATGCATCGATGACATCTGTGGGATTTACGTAATAGACACCCTAAAGCGGAAGGCAGACTCTGAGACTAGACAGGACATACATGATTTGACTACTTTAGCTGATGAGTCTGTTCCTATTCACCTTGATATAGATGAGACTAATAAGGCCAAATTTGATTTAATTGCTTTTATAAAGGAATTTGGATCTTTTGATGAAGATGATGATCCAGTAGAGGCTTGCCAGGATGGAATTGTTCTTACTTTTTCTGATAATGGTTCCAAGCCTTTTTACTTTGATATTTGTGAGACTTCCCAGGCAGGACATGACCACACTACTTCCACTAACCGATTCGTGCATGCACACTCTGAGACTGCCGAGGATACATTCTTGGTCGATTCTGATCAGTTTATATCTAATGATGACCCCAATATCGATCTACACCTTATCAGATCTCAGTGGTCGCACAAGAAGGTTTGCTTTCGACCTTCTTGACCTTTGTACATCCACTCCTTTTTTATATCCTTTCGTTTCATTCTTTCTTCTCCCATTTTATCGTTCACCCCTTTTTCGTGTGTATATATGGTATACTTAGGATGTGCTTCATCCTATATATAGGGGGGGTGAATGATTTGTGTTGTTCATTTTCATCCTGTTCATCACTCCTACTGTTGCCTATACTTAGGGATACTCTACCCTAAGTATGGGGGGGGGGGGTGTTGTTCATATCATCTTTTCTTATTTTTTATTTTTGATCAGTCCGTACATTCTCTGCATCGATTTTCCCCTTTTGTATAGTCTTCTATACTTAGGATTACTTGATCCTAAGTATAGGGGAGATCACCGAGTTCTATTCTTTTCATCATCTCTTTGAGTCATTGTAGCATAGGAGTCTTTTCACTTTTCTATACTTAGAACGAGTTATGTCTTCCTTTGCCGCTCTCTGATCACTATGACGACATAGTTCAAGCGAAGTATAGGGGGTGTTGTTTATATTGTATATATACTTTAGGCATAACTCATACTTTTAATATAATTATTTTTGGGGATATGTATATAAATTCATATAATTGACGTCTGTGTATATAGACTTTGATCACCTTTCAAAAAAATAAAACAAAAAAGAAACAAAAAAACAAAACGACAAAAAAAACCTAAAAAATAAAAAAAACTAACTAAAAACTCTATAAAAACAAAAAACAATCCTTGTATATACTTGTATATATTTTACTAACACTTTTTTTTAACAAAAAAAATCTCTTTTCACATGTGCATCATTTTTCCTTTCTTTCCTAAAATGCCCATAAAAAGTTCAGAATTGTTAAAAAATTGCTTTCTTTTTTCATTATACATATTTCTTGCATTTGCATGTGCATTTTTTGGAACAATATTTACATTTAAACTAAGTCTGGAATAAAATTGAAGAGTGAAGCTTAGTTGGGTCTTAATCCATTTAATTTTAGAGGAACTATAAGAACTGGAGTTAATACTTTTTAGGTCCTAATGACTTAATTCTTTGAGTCCATAAGACTTTGTTTATATGTCGTCTGGATTATTCCAATTAGAATATTTAACAACATACTCATGATTCTTTTAGACCATGGCTTATCTTGGATAAGCACTCTACACGTAGCTCTTCATGGAGCAGGTAGTGAGGAGGCAGAATCTTTTGGCTTGTGGTAGCTGATTTTGCCAAAAATCGATGCGGTCGTATTGACTCACAAGGCGAGTCAACAATCGGTGTGTTGACCACACAAAATCTGGACTAAAATCAACAATTAACCCACACTACAAATCAACAATTACAAATAAATGTGGAGTTAAAATTTATTTTTAACTCTGCACAAAATGTATAGCAAGCAAGTATGCAGAGAGTTCGAACACAGGGAGCAAACAAGGTAGATCAAAAAGATGTGTGTGAGTGAAAGGGTGTGGTGTCTACACTAAGCAAGCAAAGATTTTTGTGGGTTTTTAAATTTTTAATTTTTATTTTTTTTAATTTTTAATTTTGTATTTTGATTTTTAATTTTCTGATTTTTATAATTTTATATTTTATATTTTTTTAGTTTCTTTTTTTCAATATTGGAAAATATAAGCAAAGTAATAAAAGAGGAGATAGAATATTAATAAAAATATGCAAAAATAGCCAAAAATTCAAGAATAATTTTTTTGTATTTTTATGATTTTCTACTATTTTTGTGATTTTTGGGTATTTTTCAAATTATTTTTGGTATTTTTAAATAGCAAAATAAGCCAAAGTAGTGGACAAGCTAATGGCTGGAGGTAAAACTGGAATTAAAAATAGAAAATAGCCACAAAATTTTTCCACGTTATTTTTCAAATAAAGATAATAAAATATAGAACAAACAGGAACTGAGTTTGTGTTTTTTGAGTTTTCTTTGATTTTATATCTTTTTTTAAAGTATTCATGTATTTTTGAATTTTTAGGGTTTTTCTTTTGAGATTTTTAGTGATTTTTGGATTGACACTAAAATAGAAAAATACACACTAGGGAATTTTTTTGGAATTTTTCGAGGTATTTTAATATTTTTTTGGTATTTTCTAAGCTAGACAATGTTGAAATGGATATTTTTTGATTTTTAATAAATATAAAAATAAAATAAAATCAAAAACAAAAAATTTGGTGTGGAAGTACAAGCACACATTAGCTTAAGTTTAAATTTTAGGAATTTTTTGAATTAAAAAGAGGCTCCAATTAAATAGATAAAGCAAGCACAAATTAAAGGGCTGACAGGGACTAGATTGCTAATAGACAGAAGTCCAAGGGCATAGACGCAATTTTTACGCAAAATTTAATACTCGAATGAAATACTTCTGGGCCAAAGGGCAATAGCCAAAGCCGCAGGGGCTTCCCCGCAAAATCTCCCAAACGCACGTGCGTACACGCGCGCCTGGCAGGGGCACAAGTGCAATATCACGAAAGCTCGGGGGTGTAAAAGCAAAATGGCCAGAAAGTTATAACTGCATGCGAAAGTTTTTGGCTTAAACCCAAATACAAAAAGGGCCGAGGGCCTCTCTGTAAAATGGCCACGCGCCTCACGTGCACGGGCACGTGAGGTGACATGACCGAGGACCTGTCTGTAAATACGTGAACGTTCGGGGGCCTCAATGCAAAAATTTCATAAACAATTAAACTGCAGATGAATGTTTACGGTCTAAATATTACGAGTTGGAAAGTGGCTGTAAAATCCTACGACTAAGGCTAAGGTAATAAAGCACAAAAAAAACGAAGAAAAGGGGATAAAAACCAGCCTCGAGCCCAGGAAGGGCGAGGGAATAACCTCACGGCGGCGCGGCCGTCGGAGATGCTTGGAACGCGGCGTTTGGGGCTGGCCGCACCTCGACTGAGATGGGGGAGGACTCCCCTGTCACGGAAGCTCACCCTCGACCCACACCTGGAGATTATTGGTGCCCAAATCCGGTTTAAAAGAGGAAGAGGGGCAACTGGGGGGTGTTTTGAAACATGATGGAGGCGGCTCGAGAATCAAGGGAAAACGGGCTGCACAGTGATCCTCTGCCCGAGGGAAGAGATGGGCGAGCTAGAGGGATCATAGGTGAGCAAGTTTGCAGAAGGGCGCGACCCCAAAGGATGAAAGAGGCGGCCGCGATAAGTCCAAGAAAACAGGCGCACGTTCAGGTCCAGAGGTCACAGACCTGGGGTCAAGGAGTTGACCCCCGGTCAACGGATGGCGTGGCCTGATTGGGCCACGTCATCTGCAAAAAGACAAAATTTAAATGGAAAACTTGTAAATTAAATTAAAAATAATAAATGAATTAATTAATTTTAGATTATTTAATGAAAAATATTTATTATTTTATATAGTATTTTATTCCGATTTTTAATTATTTTTATGAGTTATATTTTTACAAGTTTACTTTTATACCCCTATATAGGTATATTATCTATATACTTTATTACTTTATTTTTATTTTGTATATTTTAATTTTATTATTTTTATTTATTATTTTCTAAAATTATAAAATACTTATATATACACAAATATATTATTATTTAATTTTTCTGATATGTTTTGTATATTTAATAAAATATAAATAGGTTTTGTATAGGTGAGGGTATAGGTAGTATACCTATGCATCAAATATATAAGTATTTTATTTTAAGTTTTCTTTAGGTTTTTATTCCAATTTTAATGTACATAATTATTATAAATAATATTTATAAGATTATAAAAATATAAAAATATAAAAATAATGAATAAATAATAAATCGAATATTTTAATCTGTACAATTATACAATGTGGGTCCAAAACTCAACTTTCAAACTGTAGCTCCGCCAAATGCGAAACCACCACCATTAAATAGCTTATTTTATTCTATATACAATTAAAGGTGAATTTGATGCATTTGGAGTTTTCATTTATGAGATACGGGTCTGGGAAGTTGGGATTCTGGATTTTTATTCAGACCATAACTTTTTATCTGTGTATTATTTTTCTGTGAAATCAATTTTGTATTTTTCTATATAAAATTATCTACAACTTTCATGTACAAAGTTTCTTTATTTGATGTATAAAAAGTGGAACCCAAAATAGGTCCCAAAATGAATAAAGAATGAATATAATTACTAGGTATTTGACCATTATCTCCCCCTACTTTATTCCTTGTTGACCTATTCATCAAGATGCCTAGGTCTCGGGGTTTCGGGTCATAAAATATTTACAATATTTTATTCCTTTTCTTTTTTTATTTATTCTATAATTTTGGCTTTAATTACAACATTTTACACACTAATGGAATGCACATGCATGAATGCTAAGATGATGAAATAAAGGTTATTTACAGGTATTTGCTAGGGTTTTTGGTGCCAAAATGATAGAATAAAGATGATGAAATGTCGATTCATCAGTAGCATATGAGGGTAGTACATCTAGGCAGAACCTCTCGTCCTCCTCTATGGAGGAAAGTGCGTCTCAACCTGGCCTAGTGATGTTAAGGTCTAAAGACATGATGCTGTGGGGTTGCAATAATGCTTCAAAAGAGGTATAGTCTACTAGCTCAAGAGGAAAAAACTCCTTTTGTACATGCTACACCTTGTATATATTTTAACAAATAAAAGGAAAAAAATGCAGAATCTCCAAAGGTGGACAAGCCTGATTGAAAAGTAAAATGTCTGCCAGAGTGTATATACAAGTAAAAAAAGAATAAGAGCTTAAAAGTCAAATTTTTGTAAGCTTGCAGCTGGATGACTTGGCTACACTGGTCATGCATCCTAGGATAGGTAGCTACACTGGTTACCGTCCATTCGTTTCTCCATCTCCTCTTCTTGAGTTGGTTGTACTTGAACTTAGAAGGGAATATCCCCATTCCTCGAGGAAAGAGTTGCTAGATCGGGAGACTAGAGTTACCTTGTTGAGGGAGGTTGTTTCTTTGCTACTTTTGAGATGGGGAGCTATATTTCACTTATACCGTACAAGTAAAGATTCATAGTCATAAGAATTTGTGTATGTAGACTTATTCTGACTTGACTGTTCAGAAGACCTGAATAGGAGTCTTGTGGAACTTAGAGGCAGTTAGGTTTTAAATCTATTTCCCATTAAGGTTACGCCACATTAATAATGCAAAGGTCTGATAGAACTCCATACTACAATTTTATGAAGATAGGTTTAATACTTAGTATTGTCCTAATTTCTTTATTTTTCCTTTCTTTTTCTTTTATTCACTTATTCTTTCAAATAAGTGTTTGCTAAGGGACTAGCAAAGGTGAAGCATAGAGGGATGATGTATATGCATTTCGTCATCTTTATTCATTTATTTTATCTTAAAATCCCTTATAAGACACCTGTATATAATACTAACTCCATATTTTAACTAACTTACATATGCGTGTAAATATTGTACATATATTATTATTTTAACCTAAAATAAATAAAGAAAGAAATATAGGAAAATAAAGAAAATAAAAGAAGAAGAAGAAGAAGACTGTATATATGTAATAGATACAGGCTGACCCGAACCTCGAGAGAAGGTCAAGACTTGACCTGATCGACCATGAATAAAGTACGGGGAGATAGGGTCCTTCCCAAAAAAATCCAAAAAAATATGTGTTGTAAATACTTCTCCTTTATTTTGTGTATACTTGTATAAAACTTACACTATTTTATTTGTCCATAAATTAACATCAAATAAAATTATTTTCTAAACAAAAATTGAAAATAAAATTGTTTTGTAAATAATAAAAATAATAAAATCATGTACATAATAAAAGTGCCACACCCAGAAAAAGCCATAAAGCGATAATTGAAAGACCAATTCCGGCTCCATATGAACTCAAATTGAACCAACTCACTTCCATTGTATTCTAATTTAAATTATCTTTAAAATGGATGTGGTTTCATAATTTTTGGAGTTACTGTTAAAAAGTCAGTATTCTGGGGTGGTTTGTGCAATTTTACCAATTTTTATTGTATTTATTTTTTTTGTACATATTATATTTTATTAATTGCAAATATAGTTCACAAGTAATTTAAAGTAAATAAAAAATTTAATTTTAAAAAACTTTTTTACAAAATTATGTCCTTCTTTGTACATGTGTATAATGTTCTATATGTATGTATCATATGTATATAAACTTTTTCCTTAAATACCTATCTCAAACAAATAAAATAATTAATCTTTATTAATTAAATAAATAAAGTGACGAAAATAATTCATTTATTTATTTATATGTATATAAAAATATACCATATGTGTATAATTCAATAATTATATTAATTAGCCACCATTAAGTTGGCTCTTTAATTTTTGAAAATTATTAATTATTATTATTGTAATTACGAAATTCATTTTTTTATTTTTTTTATTTAATTTTTTTTATTAATTCCACCAAAAAACACCTTCCTCTTTTGTAAACATCTTCCTTTTCTGGATTTCATCTTCTTTTTAATGGGTCTCCTTTCCTTTGTTATTCATTGATCAATCTTTAGTGGAGAGCGCCCAGCCTTCGAGCCATCCGGTGACAGCGAGACAGCCTTCGTCGAGGCCATCACGACATTTTCTGCTCCTAAGGTGATATCTACATTTTTTCTCTTATTTTTATCCTAGGTTAATCGTAGTTTACTTTTCGCATTTTCATTTCCTTGTCGATTTTTTTCTAGATTTTAGAATCCATCACGATTTGATTCTCCATCGATCTCGATTTTTCGTCTCACATCTTGATCTATTCACGTTCTTATTCTACCTCATGTAATCTTCCAACTCCGACTACATACAGTGGCCGGAGACTCGGATCTATTCCTCATTTTTCGTCATATCCTCGTTCACGCATTCCGTTTTGATTTTGGGACCGAGCTGTCGTACTCGCATCCTCATTTGTTTATAAATAAAAAATAATAAAAAATACAAAGTTTTTCTCTCTAACATTTGTTTTGCAGGATAAAATAAAAAAATATATGATAAAAAATTAAAAAACTTACAGTTACTATTTAAAAAAATAAAAAATAAAAAATAAAAAAATCATTCATTTCTGTTTACAAAAAATATAAAAAAATAAATAAAACAAAAAAAATTGGCACAGTCGTTCGACTCCACGGCGGTGCCTCCGCCAATACCATCCCACCGTCCCGCCGCCTAGGAGCAGTCTTCGCCCTCCACCAGCGGCCAACGCTCGCACGATGGTGCCTCCGTCAACACGTCGAGCGTCCACCACTGGACTCATCTGATTGCCAGCCCCTCCACGTGAAGCGGAGCCGCACTGCTACCAGCCACGCCTGCCCACTACGTGGATCACCTCCACCTTCATCCAAACCCGTGGAGCCCAATACCGCCAGCGAATCGCCCTCGCGGCCTCCTCCGCGACCTCTTCCTAGCATGAGCAGTGCGATGCCACCGGCAGCGACTCGCCCTCATGGCCTCCTCCACGACCTCTACCCATCGTGAGCAGCGTGGCGCCACCGAAGCCACCTGCGGCCCACGCTCCACAGTCCGTCGCTAGCCCAACTGACCACCCCGCATTCGTTGCCCGCCGACACGTGAGAAGAAGGAGGGGCTGCTGGCCCCCTTCCCCTTGGCTTTTGGAACGAAACCCAAGCAAGTCAGGAAGAACCCTAGCGTTTCTTAAAAAAAATGAAATTTTACATTCAAGTACCTAAAATTTTGGATAATTGCGTAAAATCCCCCAACTCCACCAAGTCATGTGTGTGGCACGTTTCAGCAGGTAATTTGCAGTTTTAATCCTCTATTTATTTCTATTGTTTGTTGAATGCAAAGACATTGAAAAATTGGCTTTAAGTCGCTGTATTTCTAGACTTTAATTTGTTTGCTCTTTTGATTGAAATAAATCTTTTTGTGGCTCTATAAATTGTGTAAAAATTGTCTTATATTCCTATCACTTGTCTCCTCATTGTATACAAATTTCATTGCATTTTGTTCTTATTTTCTATTATTAAAAATTCAAAAAGAACATCATTATCTCTGTTTGAACTTAGAAAATTCATAAAAATTTAAATATTGCCCTAAAAATTCCAAAAATATTAAATGTGTATTTTATTGTCTTTTATTTTCTATCCAATTTTCACTGACTAAGTATTTATAAAACCCAAAAAATAGGAAAAAACCAAAAATCTTAGAAAAATCGAAGAAAATTCTACAAAAATCCAAAAATTGTGATTTCATTCTTATTTGTAGATATTTGTCTATAGTTTAGCATAAAAATAGTCTCCAAGTGTTTTTGGAATTAGAATATTTTTAAGTTGCAAATTACTCCAGGTTGTGCACAGTTTATCATTTTTGCCAATGTTTGATTTTTACAAAAATACAAAAAACATCTGAAAATTTTACAAAAATTCCAAAAGACATTTCAAAGCCTTTAAACCCCAAAAATACTTTCTCTATAATTTTTGGACATTTCTGATTAATTTGAAAATTTTAAAAAATACCAAAGAGTGTGGTGTGTGTATTTCTTCACTTGTGCATATTATTCTTATTTTTGAAAAAAAATGCAAAAATCAAAATCATTAAAAATTAACAATTAGAAAACAAAAAATCGAAATAAAAAAAACTTAAAAAGACAAAAATCTTGTAAAAAACCAAGAGTAGTGTACATTGAGATTCATTCATTCTTTCATTGAATTATTTCATTGGATAGAATAACCCTCGGGAATTGTAGCCTCCCTGAGTTCGATCCTGTTGTTATGCAGGTTAATTAAATAGCAAAATTTTCTCTTGCTACATTTTTTGTAATTATTTGGACTTTATAAAATAAAAAAATATTTTTTATTTGTTGCAGGATTTTTAGGGTTACGACGACATTGTATTTATTTTCATCTGAATAAAACCTTGAAAAACCCGTGTCAGCACTAGGTCCTTCACCTCCGACCTTGCTCAGGATCTTTGCCGCTAATCCCTCACCATCCCCGAAGGAGCCTTAACCCCTTCTTCTTCTTCTTCTTTCTTCGCTAACCCCTTGCAGGTCTGAGTGACCTCTGGAGCTCCTTCAAGAGAACACCACCATCCTCACCTGTATAAGCTTGCATATGGCCCGAGGTCCTTCATGGACTCCATTGAAGGAGGAGTATAGGTCGTCCACCATCCATCCTGCACCGTAGTCATGCTCGGCCGTACGCCTCCACCTTGCCCAACCACTTTCATGTCATCGCCTCATCTTCATCAGAACAACCACCATCGGATCAAGGTGGTGCATTGATCCAATGGTCGTCGAAGCGCCTAAGGTAGCTACCTGAGCCCTCAGCTTCGAGTGGTGCAGAGGCTAGCCCTGTCTGACATGTGTAGGCACTACGCTCGAGTCTGTCCCCAACCCGTACCTCGACTGTGCACGCAACGCACATTCCCTCCGAGGGAAAATTTCAACCAACACCCCTGACTTCTAGCAAATTGCAAGGAGATCCCCATCGACAACCAGCACATGCAGCGTACATGGCCCCTTGAGTAATTTGCAGAGGAGGCCCATGCAATTTTTAATAATTGCAGATAAGTCCCATCAAAGACTAATTTGAGACAAAAACGCTTTATTTTATTGCATTTTAGTCACTGGAACTTCATTTTAGCATATCTTTCTCATTTGAACTCCATTTTTAATGCATAATACATCATTTTAAAGCTTATCTCATGCTCTTTAATTCTATATATTTTGTGAACAGATCAAAGGTGCTTCAAGATATATTATTATTTGATTATTTATTTGATCTTGTGCATGCTCTATTTGACATATTTGTACCGATTAATTTGAGAAAAAATAATCTATCGCATGATCTTATTCAAGGATAAATATTAATTTATTCCCTTGGTTAATTGATCATTTCATTAAGGATTAAATCACATAGAATTTTGAGGTCATCTCTTTTTGGGGATCATCAATACTCTCATTATTTGCAGGATTATTGATTGATTATTATTCTAGCATACAACTTGGAATTAATTTGACAAATATTTCTTGAATTTATCTCTGAAGATCTGTGAATCATTTTGGAATCAAATAATATTTTATTGGGGACTACAAATAGAAAAATCACATATTGTGTTCTTCATTTCTTAAACTATTTAATTACATTTATTTATTTCTTTTCTTTTGACGTAGAGATTATTATCACAATTATTTAATCACTAAAATTAATTTGAAACCTCGTAACTAAAAATCGTTGTTCCTTGAGTTCGACCTTGGTACACTTACCAAGTTAAAATTTCCACATATTCAAAAATTGTTATTTTTGATAGATCATTTTCTACCTCCTTATACTATAATATATCGTTATTAGGAGAGGTAAAAAGTGGTTCATTAGCATGTTGAAGTACCGATGCTTCTATTGTACATGGGCAAGTAGGGCTTCGTTTGCTTGTAGACTAGTCTGAAGTGTTGATCTTACGCCACCCCTTCATGGGGGTCCCTGTCTCATCGTCCCGCATCTGAGTACCCTGCATGGGGGAAGTACTTGATCTGCCACTTTCGACTTCCTCACTTTTATTCTTTGGCTGAGTAGTCAGCCCAGGACCACTCTCAAGTATCTCAAAAAGTACATACTACATGTTACAAAGGAAGTGGGAAGTACAAGATACTTTTCTAGCAGTACTCACTCTCCTTTATGGTTAGCCTCTAAGTACTCGTTAAAAGATTGCCTGAATAACAATTAAAATTGAAAAGATAAAAATAGTTGAACTCTTACGGCTTCACAGGCTTGAGTTGGTGAACCCATTGCTTTGTGTTTATTTGGATTTAGTTTAAGGTAAAAGTTTAGTCCTGTGCACCACACCATTTTTCATTTCTTCTATTTCCATTTATGCATATCTTGCTCACTTTGAGCCTTTTCTTATCCTCTCTCCATTCTCTTGTTTATCATTGTATTCCTCTACTCCTCATCTATTCCTCTTCTTTTCCAAGATGTCGAGTCATGGATGGTGTAGTCGAGACCCCGCTGATTCCCACATCGATTTCGGGAATTCAACATCTCTAATAATTTGTGGTGATTCCTAAGAGCCCAGATTGGACTTTGCAAACCACTCTCCAGACTCCTCGTATTCTTATTCTTCAATAAACCATGATAACTCTTGTCGCAATATTCACCCCTTCTTGATGGAGATCAACTTCTCTTTGCATCAAGTCCTACATTCACATCTGTCTGGAATCGACACTAATTCAAGACTCATCATTTCATTTGGTGCCCAAGTTTGTTAGTCTGAATGGGATGAATTTCATCGTACAGATCAAGAGCCGACCCTGGACCCCATTTACATCAATTCCTATGAGTCTGATTAAGAGATGGCTCTTCAAGAAAAGGGAATGGACCACAATAGTTGAATCAGGGCCCTCAATCAAATCATAATGCCATGAATGCGTAGTTTCTCACATTGATTCAGTCCATCCAGCAATAGCTTAGAAATCAAGATCTTGCCCTGGTCACCTTCACTGATATGCTCAATGATCTGAGGAGGGAATGAGAGAACCGATGAGAAGGAGGAGGAGAAAATGAAGATGAACAGAGAGTTGGACCCCATGGAGGGGTACATGAATTGAGAGGAGAGGATCCTAAGCCTACACTCAAGGAAACATACAATCCTAGCGTTGGCCAGATGACTGAGTGGATTCAGATTCCTCTGGTCCACATACACTTTGAGATTAAGCCACAATTCTTGTCTCTTCTACCCTCGTTCCATGGGAACATGAACGAGGAACCTTATATCCATCTCCAATAATTTTCCTGCATCTGTTAAACAACGCATTACCCTAACATCATGTTAGGTGTAGTTAAAATGACCGACTTCCCATTCAGCCTTCAAAATAAGACTTTGTTTGGATAAATCATTTGGGGAAGGTCGAGGTGACCTGTCTGAATTCCTCCACAAGATTTATCCATTGGGTCATTTGAATCACATGCGTACCAGAATCAACAACTTCTCCCAAGAACCATACGAGTCCATTCATGAAGCCTAGGAGAGGTAAGATCTTCCTTAGAAGTGTCCCCACCATGACATTCCTCAAACCAGCCTGGTCTAACAATTTTTCGGGGGTCTAGCTATAAAGAGTCAGAGGCTGTTGATGCTGCATGTGGTGGATCTCACTTCAACATGGATGAAGATGTCGTATGACAAATTTTCGAGGAAATGACCGAAGGAGAGACTGCATTGTTTGCATCCCATGCTCATCAGCCCCAGCTGCAGATCCACCACAAGCCCGTCAATATGGCAACATCTCATGAGCAGGTGATGAATATGCATTTCATCATCTTTATTCATTTATTTTAGCTTAAACTCCCATATAAAACACACGTAATGTCTCTAATTCCATTCTTTTACTAACTCTAATTGCTGTGTATATATTGTATATTTATCACACTTTTAATCTAAAATAAATAAATAAAGAAATAAAAGAAAAATAAAGAAAATACAAGACTGTATATATGCAATAGATACATGCTTAATAAAACCACGAGAGGAGGTCAAGACTTGATTGATCAATAAGGAATATAGTAGGGGGAGATAAGTCCTAAAATCCCATAAAATACACTTGCCACTTGTAAATATTCCTCACTTGTATAATATTGCCTATATTACACATTATTACATTGATTTATTCATATCTAAATCCCTTTTAAATAAGGATAATTATTTCTTAAAATCGTGCCTAAAACCCTCTTGTAAATAATATAAATAATTTCAAATATGTATATATTGTATAGATAACATCACTCTCAAAATGCCACATAGATCAACTTCCAAGATCAATATTTCCTCCACCTGAATTCCAAATTAAGCAAACTCACATTCATTGTACTCGAAATTAAATTATCTTTAAAATGGAGGTGATTTTTAAAATTCTAAATTATGGTGTGAAATGTCGCAAATTGGGGTATTATTATATAATATACCTATGTATACTATCTATAATATTTAATATATTATTTTTCTTATTCTTATTTGTGAATAGTGTATTTTCATTATTTGTAAATATTGTATTTAACTCATATAAAGTACAAATAGAAATCACAAAATCAAAAATCAATAAAAATAAAATCATGTACATATTTTATATGTATCAGCTTGTATATATTATACTTAGATTAATTTAATTAACCTAAGTAATCATCACTTAAAAATCAAATAAAAATATCATTAAAATCCTTGTAAAATATAAATAATAAAATATTAACTTATGAATACATGTCTATAAACAATTAATTAAAAATCAGAATACTATATATACAAGTATACATAGCTGTAAATAACACTATATTTTTATTTTAACCCTTATAGTTATATTATTTAATTAATAATTTTAGAAAATAGCTTTAATTTATTACTAATATTTTTTTTAAATTATGTAATTAAATAAATTCATTTTCGATTTTTTCTTGAATCATTTAACATTTTATTAACTTTCTTGTCGTTTTCCAAAATTTGTCTGCATCAACGGTGAGTTGACACCGGCCGTTCTTCGACCATTTTCCCATGAGCCTTAATCCATAATGCCTCCTGCATCCTTCATCAACATTCAAGGTCATTCATTCTCCTCCCATGCCTACGTGTTAGCTCCACCAAACTCGCCTCGATCAATGGACATATTCTAATTTAAAACTCATCGGAGCTCGTCCTATAAATAGAAACCCATTCCCTCCGCCTAGAGGTAATTCGTCTTTTAGCCTTTAATTCATCTTCGATCGAACGTGAGAGGTTTTATTTGGTGACAACAGAGTTGATCTATGATCCTGAGGCTGGTTTGAAGTCAAGATCACACGATTCTTCACGCGGTCGGACCCCTCCGCCATGTTACGACTATCTGCCAACCAAACTAGATCGAAGGTGATTTCCACCTGATTCTTCACTGTATGTACTCGTAGTTAGCTAATCTTTAATCTTGCACTTTTAATTCTGTCTTTCAATTCCTATTTTAGCTAGATCCGTCATCGACCTTCGATCTCAATATCGGAGGAGCTCTGATAATCTTAACAATATTCTGACTACGTCAACATATTCGCCTCGACCTTCTTCACCTCTTCCATCGTCTGCTCATCTCAAGATCACTTTAGATCAGGAGCTTGGTCTTCATCCCGACCAACTTCACTAGAGACTTCCATTCTCCCACCATTTTATACTATTTTGACCTAATCCTTCGCTGGAGTATGCATCCCATTATTATCAATCACTTGCAACAAAAGAGCTCCATAAATAACGTGAAGAGCGATCATCAAGACTGGAGTAGGTTCCTGGAGCAGCCAAAAAGACCACCTTCCAGATCGACCATCTGGCTGTTTCAGATCGATCTAAGTTGCACATCAAATGAGGAATTGCAAGAGCTTGGATTTCAGACTGATTGAGTGAGGAATAGAGATCGAATGAGGGATATTCAACCGATCGAAGTTCATTAGGGAAGACCTGCTTCCCAGTTCATCCAGGGCATCTCATGACTGCACAATGAAGAACTGCAACCCATATTAGATCTTGACCTTTCAAAAGGCCCCAAATTTCAGCCGGCTGATCTTATTTCAAGATTAGATCTCATCCATTCTTATACGATTCAAATATAACTATCCAATTAGAGATCTAGTGCATCAGAGCCGCCCGAGATGCCATGTCACTCAAAGGGTACATTTACACTTTAGCCCTGTCTTTTCTTTCATTTTAAATAAGTCCCTACGAGGACATGTGTCAGCTTGTTATTATTAGAACATTTGCATTTTATACTTACGCTTTAATTTATTTGCAAGTATTTCTATTTGAATTGTACTGCATGTTGTGCAAGTGAGATTTGGGTAAACTGCAATAAAATTTTTGATGTTTTAAGTTATTATTTGGACCCTTGATTTATTTTATTTACATAAAAATCCAATCCAACGGGGCACACGTGCTTGGGCGCGTGACATTTTAGGAAGTTTACATCATTTACCCATCAATTTTCTTATTTGTTCTTATTTAGTCTATAAATATTATTTATTTCCATATTTTTCCATGTGTATCTTCATATTTATTTTGCATTTTTAAAATAAATAAAAAATCCAAACGTGTTTAAAATTTCTAAAAAAATTCTTATCATTTCATGTTGCATCGTTCTTTTATCCACAATTTTTTTCACATTTTATTTATTTTTTTATTTATTAAAATTCAAAAAATTCATAAAATATCCTGTTTGCATTAAAAATTCAATAAAAATTATAAAAACCTTTTCAAAAATTCTAAAAAATTCATGTTTGCACATTTTGTTTTGTTTTAATTTCTATCCAGTTTTACTATTTTTTGGTATATAAAAACCATAAAAATTATAAAATAATAAAAAAACATTTAAAATTCATATAATTCAATTAATAATCCAACAAAATCGTAAAATGGCTCTATGGAAAGTAAAAAGAATTCTTTTTCATTCTTTATATATTTGATCCATTATTATCTTCATATTTTATTTTTAAATATCTAAAAACATTCTGTTTGTGCTTTATTTACTTTATTCTCATTTTTTATTTTTTTTTAAAAATAGGAAAATCTAGGAAAATTCATAAAAACAACAGAAAAAATCAAAAAAATCTAAAATTAATTTTAGTCCAATTCCATGTGTACATTTGCTAAAGTTAAAATTTCCAAAAAAAGAGTGCATTATTTTCTTTGTTTATTTTTTAATATTACATTACTTAAAAATAAAAAATATATGTTTTGCAAAATTAAGAAAAGTATAAAAATAGAAAACCAAAACATAAAATAAAAATCCATAAAAAAATATAAAATTCTAAATAAAACACAAAAACCAAGCATAGTTATTTATTCTTAAGAATTCCTTTATTCTTTGCATTAATTTTTTTCAAAAGTTCGATCCTGTTAGCTATACAAGTAAATTAAATAGCAAACTCTCTTGCTACATTTTTTTACTTATTTTTGCTTGAGAATAATTAGTTTTTGTTTTACGCTTCTTTGTGTTGCGACGACATTAAAAATTCATCCAAATAAAAATCCAAAAAAAATCTCTCAACAAAATGGCGTGGTTGTCGGGAGGCACTACTAGGGTAGTTAGGTTTTTCTTTTGGCCTACTATTCTTGGGTTGTATATACTTTATTTTCCTTTTCTTATTCTCTGTCTATATTTTCCTACATTTATTCAATTGTTCATATTCACTATGTTTAATTTATTCATTCTTGATCCTATTTTCATAACTGATATTTTTACATTATCTTTTATTTCCTCTTTCTTGCAAGGGTTCGACGAGCGAGGGCGACATTCTTAGGAGCGTCAGTGCACCCAAGCGAAACAGAGGTGGCATGATTCTTCACCTTGCCACAAGAGAGCATAAGAGGAGGAGAAGAATATCTGAAGGAAACCATCATTTGGAGCATTGGACTTAGATAGATTTTATTATTTATTTCTTCATTCAAACTATTAAAAAAAGGATATTATACACTTTGTTTACGGGGTCTGTTTTGTCAACTGTCGGTGCACTTGGGGGACCATTAGTTTTACTTTTATCGCCTTATTTTTCTTTATTTTCACACGGTTTTATGTGCTTGAGCCACTACTGATTGCTTTATTATTTTGTAGTTAATTAATTAGGTCCAAAGATCTAAATAAGAATTTCTATACCTATAGAGTGGAGCGTATTTTGGACTTATTCAAATGTAACTAGTTTCTGTCCGCTAATAGAAGTTATTGCTATGACGGTTCACGTGCATCATTTAGATTATTTTTATTTTTTGTATTTAAATTCTGGGCAGGTCACCCTACATGTAGAGTGCTGGCAACAAGGTACACATCTCTAACCCCTGTATGCATCATTATATTAAATCGCGCATTGGCATTTTCGACTTCCTTCCTTGTTTTCACTCACACAATTTAAAAAGGAAAATTAACATTCGATAGGAGATTTATTGTAAAATATTAAAAAGGAGTGATAATTTGATAAAATCAGGACTGTTAAAGAAAACTCGACCCTAAAAATCGACGTAAGGACAAAATCAATTGTTTTGGGGAGTGTAACCCATCATTGTTTGAATTTACTTACAAGTGTGAGAGGGACGAATACTAGGATAGATCCAAGCCCGTATTTTCATATAGACTATTGGTTCTACAAAAATGATTAGCAACTTCTCAGTAAGGGAACACGGGTAGCTGGCAAATGGTCTATGTTTCCTTAGCTGAGTGTGTGGTTTAGAGGACACTGCGTAAGGCTCCGTCCTCAAGTAATGGGTAGCTACTTTTATGGTTCATACTTACTCCTATATCGGTTGAAAGTAGGTGCAACTAGTCATAAGAATCGCGACAGTCTTTAGGGAAATACACACACCTAACAGTTCGTTATATCTTTCAAAGATTGTATTTATCACCAACAAAAATTGAAAAGATAATAGACCAATCTTACAGTCTTTACTTGTGTTGAGTTGGTGAAAAGGGGTTTTTATTGTGTTTGATTGCTAGTGCTAGATATCCTTCCGCGCACTTCGTGCTTTGTACTCATTCTTTTCTTGTTTGAACTTCGTGTTCTCGTATCTCGCCTCTTCATATCGAAGATGTCGGATAGGAGCATTTCTCATTCAGACTTTGCAGACACAAGTCACACTCCAATACGATCATCTTCTACTCAGAAGGACCCACATCCCGAGTATACCTCTTTCTCCAGCTCACCCTTTTCCACATCCATTAATCTGCTGTTCAAGATTTACTCTAATCTTGAACTGTCATTTGGGACTCCATCATTCCCGGGGACTAATCCTGTGCAGTTTACACTTGTAGAAACTGAAAAAGTGCACTTGATGCCACCTACGGGAAAATGATCCATGGTTGAACAGTCGGAGATCAACACTACCATGTTAGCCTCCATTCAGTCCGTTCAAGCACAGTTGACAGAGTATGTTGACTTTCAAGCAACACTTAGGGATATGATTCTCAAATTGAGGCATGATAGTAGAGAGGAGGATGGAAACAATGGAGGAGGCGGGAATGGGGGAGAAGATCCTATAGAGCCAGTGGCTAAGCTCTAATTAAGGGAATCCTACAATCCAAAAACAGGAAAAACAAATACATGGATTCAAATTTCTGCAATTCATGGGCATTTCGAGCTTAAGCCCACTATTTTACCATTGCTCCCATATTCTATGGACACATTAATGAAGAAACTTATGTACACCTCCAACAATTCGATGGCATCTGCAACACAATACATTACCCTAACATTACATTAGAGGTAATGAAGATGACGATTTTTAAATCATCTAGGAAAAGTTGTCACTACATGGGAAGAGTTGAGGTATGCTTTTCTAGCAAATATTACCCTCTTGGATGCCTAACCAAATGTGATCGTTGATAGAGACCTTCTCCTAGATGTCCCATTGATGAACCTCAGTTTCATAATCTTTATTTGTCATAATTAACCCCCTTGCTTAAAAGTTTGTCAATAAAACCCTGTTATTGTCTAATAATTAACAGAGTCCTAAATAAATTAAAAATCACAAAAAAATGGCAAAACAAAAATCGTGGTATTTTTAGACTCAAAAAATACCCTCAAAAATATTTTGGTGCTTTGTTTGATCTCATCTCCAGTTTTGGTCAACATGAAACTTGTAGATCTCGTCAAGATCTACAACTTTCATGTTTTGAGTTTTCTCAAATTCGACCAAATAAGCCCTCAAAATTCAAAAATACTCTTGCAATAACCTGATTGGGCCACGTGGCCCAATCTGGGCGAGCCACGTGGCCCGCTCCACTTTGCCTCTTCCGCCCGCGTCTCAGCCGTTGGATTTCATTCTAATCCAACGGTCTCGCCTTTTCCACGTGCGCCTAAACCCCCAACCATCCGATCATTTCCCCGTCTCATCAGCACCGCATACTTGCGCCTCACCAGGAGCACGACACGTGGCCTCTGCTGCAGCCCTTTGATCACGTCATCTCGAACTTGATCTAAGCCGTTGCTTCCTCTTCACTCCTCTGCCGCTTGATCATACCCCACAACGCATCTCCATCGTCCGTTCGCGCCGCTCCTTCAGCCCTACACGTGGTGCCTCCATCCGCCACCGATCACATCGCCCCAGATTCAATCTCGTCCCTCCTCTCGCGCTTAGCCCCCCACCATTGGATCTCCAGATCCAACGGTCAGGAGCTCGTCGTCAACCTCCAGAGCTTCTTCTTCCCCCACGTTCTCCACTCGCGAACATCCCTCGCCCTTCCTATTTCCCTCGTCTCTTCCGGCCACCTCTCATCTCGCCAACCACCCCACGACTTGCCCTGATCATCCAGCATCTTCGCCACTACCTCCACTACCCTTGAATCGCCCCCAGTCGTCTCCATTTCCTCCTCGAAACTCACGACTCACACCATCACTTCCGCAACTCGCTCCTTCAAATACACCGTACCCCCCACCTTTCGCCGGTTGTCTGCCTTTATGTGGGAAACCTCCCAGCGAGCCCCGCCCCCCGATGACAGCGAGGGGGTGGTGAGGAGCGCGAAGACGAAGGTCCGCCCCGGTGACGACCCCTGGCCATGGTAGGCCAGGTCTGCGGAGCTCCGCCTCCGCCAAGCTGCTCCCCGTAGCCGGGGGAGTTCAGCGATGACCGGAGCTTCGCCAGGAGCTCAAGCACAGGCCCCGCTCCGCCCCATTTCCAGGTAAATTCTCTCTCTTCCTCCTTTGATTTTTTTTGCCTAATTTCTTTGATTTTCTAGGCCGTCTAGGGCATCCGCTACCTCCATTAAACCCATCTCTTAGCTTCGTCTCCGTTCCCCCGTCCTCGCGCTACCCTCGGCTCACCTTCTCTTTCTTCCGCAACCCCCATCGCCTCCTACCCACCTCCTCCGCCGTCGCGGCGGAGGAGCACCGAGCTCCCACCTTCTCCGATCCCTCAGAGCTCTCCGCCTCACTTCACGATGCACGCACGCCCCTTTCTCTTGCTTCGGCTATATCTTCTAACCTGCAGGTATCCGAAGACTTGAATGGCCGGAGCTCTGCCGGCGTCGATTTGATCGACCTCGCTATCATCCTCCTAGCCCTGATGGTCGACGCTAGAAGCCTCCGGACTCTCCCCGAGCTCCCATCTCCCTCGACGACCATCCAAGGAGCTCCGGGGAGGTCAGCAGCACCAGATATGGAGCGGCGGAGGAGGAGCTCCTTCGCCGGAGCTCCAAGAGCGCCGCCCGCCGCAGCAACTGGACGACGTACAGTTGCCGTTGGATGGTAGCATCTCAGCGACCATCCAACGGCCATGATGAAGCCACGTCACCGACTCCTTTGACCGTTGGATTCTCAGCATCCAACGGCTATGATGCAGCCGCGTGTCTTCACTAGGACGACTCCGAGCCTCAGCATCCGAGCCTCTTGGCTTGGAAGCATCCGAGCCTGCAGCAGGACCGAGCCTCCGCCGAAGCATCTCCGAACCTCCGCTGGTCCCGAGCCAACGTCCGAGCCTAGAAAAGGCGCGTGCCAAGCGCGTGTTTTCTGGGTAATTTGCGGAGGAGCCCTCGAACTTCTCCATATTTGCAGAAAGGTCCCCGCGCGTTTGGGTAAATTACAGGGAAGGACTCGTCTTTATTTTAATTGCGTTTTAGTCCCTCCCAGGGACCTTTTTGTAGTTATCTTTTCATGTTTTATTTCAGTTATGCCCTTGCTTTCTTTGTTGAATATCTTGAGCTCTGTTTATCCGATTTAGATGATTTCAGTTTCATTTTAAAGCTAGTGTGATGCTCTTTCTAATGGCATGCTTGATTACTGTTTTGGACACAATAATTTTGTCATGTATTATTTTATAGAGATTGTGTCTACTTGAGCCCAATATGATGCCTTTCTTTATATTATTCATCACATCGGCCTTTTTTTAAGGAACTCGAAATTGACTCGTATTCACTGTTGCTCATTATTTCCTATCTTGGGCATATCATTCACATTGCATCGCATTGCATTCTTTTGCTTGATAAAAAAAATGTTTTAAAAAAAATGCATGTTTAATTTGAATTTCATTGTCATGTTGTGTCCATGCATCATTTGACCTATATGCCTTTATTTTAACACTTAGTTAAACACATTTAAATCTGATTAATACGAGAGAGGCTCGTGTCCCTGAGTTCGACCTTGGTATCTTACCAAGTAAAAATAAATAACGATCACCTTGTTTTGGATTTATCACATATTTTTAAACAGGGTGATCTCTTTGATGACCAAAATTGGCCCGACTACGATGATGATTACATGTGCTAATTTAGCATTATTAAAGGGTGGATTTTGCGGTACATCAAATGGCGCCGTTGCCGGGGACACGGCTCATTTCTTTTATTTTTTTTGGATTTTTGTGTGTTTGATTTAGTGTTTCATTTTATAGGTCACTTACTCATCTATTTTGCATATAAAATTTTTTCTCTTATTTGATCTCTAACGATTGTTTCTGTGGCAGGGCCCTTGATGGATCAAGGAGGCGAGGAGCAGGACGTTCCCCGCTGCGAGGAGCCGCAGGAGCATGCTTGGAGCAAAAGAGAAAGAAAAAAATGTGTCGCAATTTTTGTTGCATTTTTAATAAACTCGTCTTTTACAGCGGTCTTCGATCGAAGACTCGCGATTGTAATCGGACGAACGTGGTTGTGTGGGGATCGTCCCCACTTGAGTGTCGACTTAGGATTAGGCACGCGGCTCTCCGAGCTCATTTCATTTTTTATCTTATGTGCTTGATCGTAGGTTAGGACACACTCTAAATAAAGACGCACATAATCTCGCATCACTTAGCTAAAATTCATGAAGATTAATCACCGCTAATAGATGCATGATTAGGTGCGGCTTTTTCGACTTGCATACATGTTGGATTTGAGTTTTCAAAACGGCCCCAGATTTTTCGCGGTTTTTATCGTCAAATCACTGCATGATTTCTCGCTTAGCCTCGATCGCGTTTTTCTTCATCGAATACATGTTTTTCTCGGCTTTCATTTTTTCTAGATTGATCACCTAGGATAAATGGAAAATGGAATGGACGGTAGACGATGATTTTCTGATTGATGGCTAACCTTAATTCAGTGACAATTTAATAAAACTGGGACTGTTAATTGCAAGTCAACCAAAAAAATGGAGTAAAATTCGGTTTTGGGAGAGCAATACCCTCGCTTACGCAATGATTTTTCACTTTACATCTTTTCTTTGCGTAAATATCTAAGGCTTTATCACCAATAAAACCGACAAGATAATAAACCAACTTAGGTTGGTTTCATGTGTGAGTTGGTGAAACTATGGGTTTGCTTGCTTGATTGAGCCTTTGTTGCAACACACAGCCCTAAATCCGAAGACACTCCGTTTCATCTCCGAAGATTCAACCGTTCATTTGTGAATCCATCCCTCTTCTTCGTTCACCTTGGGTCCCTTCCAACATCAATCTCCATCTTTATACTTAGGCTAATCTCAGCCTAAGTATAGGGGGGACCCAAGTCCCCGTGATTTTCTCTACTCATCTTTTCTTGCCGTTATACTTAGGTTATTTCTAACCTAAGTATAGGGGGGTCCATCTTAGCTCCCGTATATTCTTCTATATTTAAATGGACCTATGTTCTTATGCTATGAGGACATAGAAAAGTTTAAGTATAGGGGGTATACCGTATATACCGTATATTTACTTTAGCTATAAATCTGAAAAATTTTGAAAAATTAAAAACTTTTTGGCTAAGGTAAAATTCATTGGACTAAGAAAACTCAAAGGATTTTCACGGCTTTTCGATATTATGTTACACTATTTTTATAGAAATATTTTCGAAAATGGATTTTGAAAATGTTTTGAAAATTTTTATTTTGTGTGACATGGGTTTTGAAAAATCGCCTTCTCTTTTCAAGAAAGTTTGAGTCTAACTTGTGTTTTAACTTAATTAAAATCCATAAAAAAATGAGAAAAATCCCTAAAAAACCTTTAGGAGCTATTAATGATTAACTAAGCCCAATTAAGTCAGCCGCGTTCAGTGAGGGTTCGCCCTTAGCAGATTGGATGGTTTAGAGGACATTGCGCAAGGCCCCGTCCTCAAGCAACGGGTTTCGGCCTGTACTTACATCCATACTGGCTGAACCGCGGATGCTCAATTGAGCTTAGGAAGTCCTAATATCTCTTGAAGTTAAAAAAAAAAATGTCTTGTTTTTGAATGAAGAAGTTGGATTAGTCCTCTACATTTTCACTCTCACCCGGGATCTGATTTGGTCAAGAAGACTTAGCTTTTAGAAATCTTTGAGATTTTAGGTTAACCAGCCTTAGTCATCAGGGTTTTAGACTTAATCATCCATATTCCCCTAAGTTTCTAGATTTGCATGCTATATTCCATGCTTAGTCTCGGACAAAAGAAGATGATCAGCACATCACATACACGACTGCGGTTTCGATTGAGATGAGTTGATTTTTCACCTGAGGGATTGGGATGAGGAAGTCAAGTTTGGATTTGATCTAATGATGCTCGAGGATGGGATAAAATCTTTGGAGGCTTCAGGAAACCTGAGTGTCAGCAATATTAGCCAGTATGAGAACTTGATTCTTATACTAATCTCTTGATATTGACCTAAGTGCCTGGGTGTGAAAAATAAATAAAAAATTGTTGATCAGTGTGCGCCAACTCTTGGTAAAAGCAGTGGAGCTAGCCACCAATTATACAAATCAATGAAATTCAAATAAAAGCTCTCATTCCACAAAGTTACATATCAAAGAGCTTCCACCAAAGGCGAGCGCTCCCAAAATTTTTCAAAGTGTCCACTTGGACCACCGCTATTAGGACCAGGAGTCGGGCTTGCACCAAAAAAAGGGCTCTGCATCGTAAATGCTACAAGTCTGGGTGTCGAAGGTACGATAGGTACTCAAAAGAGACACACCCCGGTGTACTCCCAGGAAAACAAGTGCAGACGGCTCCAACTTCTTTTGACGGACGCACTGATCAACACCAAAAAAAAATGTGTTGAGTAAAAGGCACTAGAGAGAATCCTTGTTCCAATGAGAGGGAGAGAAGAATTTACACAATCCCATGCCCTCCATTTTCTGGCCTGCCATCCACATTTTCTAAGTCTGACAACTAAAGAGACGGTGGACTGAATGCAAGATTTGATTTATTCCCTAGTGTTGAGGATTAGGTCCTTAGGAGATTTTCTCGGACCAAGATTTTGGATGAAGACTTGACTCTACTCTCAAAATTGCAGTCAACACTAAGCTCATATCCTTTAGTTTATATGTACATCAGAGAGAGTCTAGAGAAATAGAGGAATTGGAAGCCTCTTGATTAAGGCTGGGTTGAACTCTAGAATTTTGGATCTCTGAAGCCGAGTCGACTTGATCAGATTAGATCCTGTATTCACATACACAAGGGGGTTAATCCAACTTAGTCATTCTTTTTGATGCTCGAGGACGAGCATAGTTTAAGTATAGGGGGGTGATGAACCTCAGTTTCATCATCTTTATTTGTCATAATTAACCCCCTTGCTTAAAAGTTTGTCAATAAAACCCTGTTATTGTCTAATAATTAACAGAGTCCTAAATAAATTAAAAATCACAAAAAAATGGCAAAACAAAAATCGTGGTATTTTTAGACTCAAAAAATACCCTCAAAAATATTTTGGTGCTTTGTTTGATCTCATCTCCAGTTTTGGTTAACATGAAACTTGTAGATCTCGTCAAGATCTACAACTTTCATGTTTTGAGTTTTCTCAAATTCGACCAAATAAGCCCTCAAAATTCAAAAATACTCTTGCAATAACCTGATTGGGCCACGTGGCCCAATCTGGGCGAGCCACGTGGCCCGCTCCACTTTGCCTCTTCCGCCCGCGTCTCAGCCGTTGGATTTCATTCTAATCCAACGGTCTCGCCTTTTCCACGTGCGCCTAAAACCCCAACCATCCGATCATTTCCCCGTCTCATCAGCACCGCATACTTGCGCCTCACCAGGAGCACGACACGTGGCCTCTGCTGCAGCCCTTTGATCACGTCATCTCGAACTTGATCTAAGCCATTGCTTCCTCTTCACTCCTCTGCCGCTTGATCATACCCCACAACGCATCTCCATCGTCCGTTCGCGCCGCTCCTTCAGCCCTACACGTGGTGCCTCCATCCGCCACCGATCACATCGCCCCAGATTCAATCTCGTCCCTCCTCTCGCGCTTAGCCCCCCACCGTTGGATCTCCAGATCCAACGGTCAGGAGCTCGTCGTCAACCTCCAGAGCTTCTTCTTCCCCCACGTTCTCCACTCGCGAACATCCCTCGCCCTTCCTATTTCCCTCGTCTCTTCCGGCCACCTCTCATCTCGCCAACCACCCCACGACTTGCCCTGATCATCCAGCATCTTCGCTACTACCTCCACTACCCTTGAATCGCCCCCAGTCGTCTCCATTTCCTCCTCGAAACTCACGACTCACACCATCACTTCCGCAACTCGCTCCTTCAAATACACCGCACCCCCCACCTTTCGCCGGTTGTCCGCCTTTATGTGGGAAACCTCCCAGCGAGCCCCGCCCCCCGGTGACAGCGAGGGGGTGGTGAGGAGCGCGAAGACGAAGGTCCGCCCCGGTGACGACCCCTGGCCATGGTAGGCCAGGTCTGCGGAGCTCCACCTCCGCCAAGCTGCTCCCCGTAGCCGGGGGAGTTCAGCGATGACCGGAGCTTCGCCAGGAGCTCAAGCACAGGCCCCGCTCCGCCCCATTTCCAGGTAAATTCACTCTCTTCCTCCTTTGATTTTTTTTGCCTAATTTCTTTGATTTTCTAGGCCGTCTAGGGCATCCGCTACCTCCATTAAACCCATCTCTTAGCTTCGTCTCCGTTCCCCCGTCCTCGCGCTACCCTCGGCTCACCTTCTCTTTCTTCCGCAACCCCCATCGCCTCCTACCCACCTCCTCCGCCGTCGCGGCGGAGGAGCACCGAGCTCCCACCTTCTCCGATCCCTCAGAGCTCTCCGCCTCACTTCACGATGCACGCACGCCCCTTTCTCTTGCTTCGGCTATATCTTCTATCCTGCAGGTATCCGAAGACTTGAATGGCCGGAGCTCTGCCAGCGTCGATTTGATCGACCTCGCTATCATCCTCCTAGCCCTGATGGTCGACGCTAGAAGCCTCCGGACTCTCCCCGAGCTCCCATCTCCCTCGACGACCATCCAAGGAGCTCCGGGGAGGTCAGCAGCACCAGATATGGAGCGGCGGAGGAGGAGCTCCTTCGCCGGAGCTCCAAGAGCGCCGCCCGCCGCAGCAACTGGACGACGTACAGTTGCCGTTGGATGGTAGCATCTCAGCGACCATCCAACGGCCATGATGAAGCCACGTCACCGACTCCTTTGACCGTTGGATTCTCAGCATCCAACGGCTATGATGCAGCCACGTGTCTTCACCAGGACGACTCCGAGCCTCAGCATCCGAGCCTCTTGGCTTGGAAGCATCCGAGCCTGCAGCAGGACCGAGCCTCCGCCGAAGCATCTCCGAACCTCCGCTGGTCCCGAGCCAACGTCCGAGCCTAGAAAAGGCGCGTGCCAGGCGCGTGTTTTCTGGGTAATTTGCGGAGGAGCCCTCGAACTTCTCCATATTTGCAGAAAGGTCCCCGCGCGTTTGGGTAAATTACAGGGAAGGACTCGTCTTTATTTTAATTGTGTTTTAGTCCCTCCCAGGGACCTTTTTGTAGTTATCTTTTCATGTTTTATTTCAGTTATGCCCTTGCTTTCTTTGTTGAATATCTTGAGCTCTGTTTATCCGATTTAGATGATTTCAGTTTCATTTTAAAGCTAGTGTGATGCTCTTTCTAATGGCATGCTTGATTACTGTTTTGGACACAATAATTTTGTCATGTATTATTTTATAGAGATTGTGTCTACTTGAGCCCAATATGATGCCTTTCTTTATATTATTCATCACATCGGCCTTTTTTTAAGGAACTCGAAATTGACTCGTATTCACTGTTGCTCATTATTTCCTATCTTGGGCATATCATTCACATTGCATCGCATTGCATTCTTTTGCTTGATAAAAAAAATGTTTTAAAAAAAAATGCATGTTTAATTTGAATTTCATTGTCATGTTGTGTCCATGCATCATTTGACCTATATGCCTTTATTTTAACACTTAGTTAAACACATTTAAATCTGATTAATACGAGAGAGGCTCGTGTCCCTGAGTTCGACCTTGGTATCTTACCAAGTAAAAATAAATAACGATCACCTTGTTTTGGATTTATCACATACTTTTAAACAGGGTGATCTCTTTGATGACCAAAATTGGCCCGACTACGATGATGATTACATGTGCTAATTTAGCATTATTAAAGGGTGGATTTTGCGGTACATCACCCATGAGCTTATTTACAAGGCGTGTGGAAGATTTAAAGATTTAATGGAGAAGTGCCCCCATCACGATATACCAAAGACAAGCCGAGTGCAAAATATCTTTGGGGTTTTAAGTCATAATAATCAGAAGTTGGTAGATGCCGCTTGTGGGGGTAGTCATTTCAACAAGGATGAGGATGTCCTATACCAGATTTTTGAGGAGATGGCAGAGAGCTCCGCAACTTTGTCTTCTTCATGGGCATTCCAGAAACATCCCGTGCCTTCTTCTACTACTGCAGCATCCCACAAGGCTCTCAATATGATGACATCACATGAAGTCGATAGGGTGGATAGTTCAGACCCGACCATCATTCAGCACCACCTATCCAAAGTGGAAATTATTGATAAACGATCCAAGGAGCTTGAGAAGCTCCAAGTGATCGAATAAAAGATGAAGAACCTGGACAAGATGGATGAGATAACGAAGCATCTGGAGCTTCTTATGAGTACGATCAGCACATGTCAGAGCCCGAGTGCAGCAACTGACACTTCCGTCCAAGAGCAGACTTCTTCCACCCAACAGTGTATTGTAGGATCATCTACAGTTCAACACATTATCTACATGCAGACCCCTGACCAGGTCCTGCAATAGTCACAACAGATTGTCCCGTACCAACAAGAAGGTCCATACATTTTTGAGCAATAGGATCCACCTCCCCCTATCATTCATGAGGTGAATGGTATCTGGTTCAACCGAGAGTGCAACCAACCCCCGTCCATCAGTGCAAGGCAAATTGGGTTCCCAGTAGGGTCAGAGACCAGTCCACTTGTTTCAAGGAGGTATACCACAGTAGTACCAACACCAACAGTTCTAGCCTCAGTATCAGTCTCAATATCACTTCCAGAACTGGAGACATGGCTAGCAGCAACAGTCTACTTATTTTCCATAGTTTTACCATCAGCAACAATCTCCATATTTCCCTTCTCCTCATTATCAGTAGTAGTATGGATACTAGCAACCTCCACAATATTAGTTTAAACGACAGCCTGTCACTGAGAATCCAGAGGCCCCTTTGATGAATCCCACACTTGTTCAACTTGCACTAGTCAAGAAGAACATGAATGAGCTGACTCAGAGGATCGACGATCGGACCACCACAAAGACATTGATTCCTGCATAGGTCGAGGCCAATCCAAACAATTTCAAACACAAGGAGTAGGTGCCATGTGACCCATCTACGCCTGGGACAGGTATGGCTCTTGATTTTACATATATATTTGACGCCATTCATCTCAGGAGTGGTAGGAGATTATAGCCTCATGCACACCAGTTGGGGTTGGGACATTGAGCCACTGAGAGAGCTTCATCTTCTTTACCAGCAGTCGAGAGGTCTAGTGTAGCAGTACCTGAGTCTGGAATTTCACCGCCTTCACCACCGCCTTCACCTTTGATGAATCCACGATTCATCATCTTAATATCTTGATCTTAGCAAAATCCCCGAGTAAAGTCCCAAATAAATGTCCATAAAATCAATAAATTAACAAAATACCTCTTGTAAATAAAACTCACTAATTACTGTATATAAGATTGTACAAAATAAATTAACAATAAAAAAAGCCGCAAAATCAAAGGAGTTTTATACTTGTAAATAGCCCAAAACTTCATGTTTTTTAATAATTTCATTTCAACTCCTTTTTTGCTAATTCTTTCTCTAACTTGTTCATAATAATGTATACAAAAATACAAAAATACAAAACAAATTTTACCTTAAATAAATGCTCCTAGATCCCAAAGAGAAAAAGCCGTAAAGTCCAACTTCCAAGCTAAATTCCCGCTCCGTATGAACTCCAAATTCACCAATCTCACTTTTAAAGTTCAAGTTAGAAAATTATCTATCCAACGGAAGTGGTTTCATTAAAATCGGAGCTCATTTGCAAAAGTTGGGTTTTGGGACCTAGATGTACATTGTATACCATGTATATACGCATTCTTTCTTTAATTTTTATTGTATCTTTCTTAATTATTAAAAATACAAAAAAATCATACTTGTGTTGTACTTTAATTATACTATTATATTTTTTCCGTTGTAAATATCTCTTATTAAAAAGATAAAAAAATTACATATTAGAAAAGTAAAAAAATGTGTACATGTTGTTTGTCTTCCCTTGTAAATTGTCCACTATCTATTCTATTTTTTTATTCTATTGTAATTAAAGTAGATAACTTTATTTTATTCATTTATTTATTTTATTTTACATTCTCTACAATAACCACCATTCAACTCTCTTCCACCACCAACTTCCCATTCAACTCCACCATTTCTTAAACCTCCCTTCAACTCCATTAATAATCCAACTTCCCATTCAACTCCACCCACATAATAACTTCTCATTCCATCATCTATATATACATTCCATCCTCCTCAATTTGCCCTTGATCCATCTTTATGTGAGGAGAGCCTAGTTCCCTGAGTTGAATCGGTGACAGCGACGCAACCGCGGTCGAGCGACGACGGCCCTCTCTCCGGTGTGATCCGTTGGCTTTTTGGCCAACATCGCAGCCGCAACCGCGCGCTGCTCGAGCTCATCGCACGCCGGCGATTTGAGCGAAGACCGTGCTCACGAGAGCACATCATAGGCGATCGTCTCCATCGTAGGTAAATTGTCTTCTCATTTTACCATATTGTTATTTTTGCATTTTTTTAGCACAACATATCACCATCCACATGCTCCTATTTGTTTAGTTCATATCAACTTCCTCCACCTTCATCACCACTTGATCATTTGCATCATTTGTCATTTCTTGTTTAAAGAAAACAAAAAAAATATAAAAATTTTAAAACAAAAAAAAAAGTTCTTTACCACATCACTATCACCCCATCATTTTATTTCATCACTCATCTCTATCATCCTCATCACACACCATCATCATCATATCATTTTATTCCCCTTTATGTTTGTGTAAATATTTCCTGTTTAAAGAAAATTAAAAAAAAATAAAAAAAATTAAACAAAAAAAAATTCTTTTACAGCAGTACAATTCTGAAAAAGAAACAAAAAAAAACAAAAAAAACAAAAAAAAATACGGCAGCAGCGGTGGGAGGTACCCACCGCCGCCGCCCATCCCTCTTCCACAGCTCCACCGGCCGCCGCGCGCGCCGACGCCGCCCTCCAGCGCGCGGCCGTGCCCCGCCCGAGGCGCCGCCCCCAGCGGACGCCGCCATCGCCGGCCCGTCCACCCAGCGGCAGCCCACCGCCCCTTCCAGGCCGCCTCCACCACAGCGGCCGCGCCGCCACTCCACCTGCCAGCGGCCACGCCGCCGAGGCCGCCGACGCTCCTCTCCAGCCACCGGCCCGCCGACCGCCGCCCCTCCGTGCCTCCTTGCCGCCGCCGCCGCCCATCATTCATTTGGGTTCCTCATCTCTGTGCAACGAAGAACGAAGAAGGAAGGTCTTTTGTTTTCTCTATTTTTTTATTGTGAAAATTGCAAGTTTGTCCATCCTATTTCTGTAATTACAAAACGGTCTATATGCATGTTTGTATTGGTTAATTTCAGTCTCTGTTTTGCATTGATAACCCTCTCTTCATGTGTTACTTTGGACTTATATTTTGCATCCTTTTATTTAAAAAAAAATAGCATTGTGTGGAGCAACTTATTCTCTGTCATCTGAGTATTTGTTTGTATTTTTTGTGAGTAATGGGTAATTAATTAAAATTGTTTAACTGAAATTTTGCATAGTTTACCCATTCCGTGCCATTAAATTAATATCTCACAAACGGTTGTTCTAAAAATTCCACAAAAATTATAGGTGATGCCTTGATATGTGATGTAATTACTGTCCAAATTGCACATCTATTGGAGTTGTCTTGTGCCTACAATAAATTATTGAGTGATTTTCGTATTTGATTTTTAATTAAATCCACATCCATCCTTTTTACGAAATTTCAAGTCTCCTGGATTGATCTTCTAAATATCTACTTGAGATAAATCACACTCTGATTAATTTGATAACGTGGATTTAATAGGAATTAATTACTCACGATCACTCTGTTTTCACTAAAAAATTCATAAAAAAATTCATAACTTGTCAAAAAATTCTAAAAAAATTACGGTAGCTTTCTTGCATCATGTTTTACTTCCAGTAATTTTTTCATAATTTTTGCTTGCTGCTTGTGTGAAAATTTGCGAAAAAACCCATAAAAAGTGTGCATTTTTATTTATTGCATTTTAACCCCTAAAATTCCAAAAAAATGTGTTTTGTGTTCCCTACTGGATTAGGACTTTAGGAAAAATATAATTTGGCTGAATTGGATTAATTTAACATTAAAATTAATTTGGCCTTGTTGTATGCTTTCTTAGTGTCTTAATTCAACCGCAACTTGCATTAGCATTTCTTCTTGCATAAAAAAAATCTAAAAAAATACGCATTGGAAATCTAGACCTAAGTTTGCGAATTAAACCCAAAGTTGTTCCTTTGCCTCCCTGTGTTCGACCCTGGACTTGCCCGGGATATAAATTAAGCCGAGACACTCTTCACGGTGATCTTCTCTCGGTTCTGACCGAATCGCTAAGTACACGTGCTACAACATGACCTAATTAAATCTAGTATCTAGCGACTCGTCAGAGTGAGCAGATGGCGCCGTTGCCGGGGAGGCAAACGGCTTAGGGACTAATTTAAAAATTTGGATTTAATTTTCCATTTACTCGGGTAGTCTGACCCCCGAGCCACTTGTATTTATTCCATTTTTTGCAATTATTTTTCTTCATATTTTTGTATATATCTTGTTGTTTATCTCTCTAATATAAATCTTTGTTTCCTTGCGAGGGCCCGGTGGACTTGGAGTGCATCGGAGGTCGACGGACGCGACGCGCGCCGACTGCTGAAGAGCGAGGAAAAGCAATTTATTTTTGAGAGAATTTTTGTAAAATTTTGTAATTATTTAGCTTGCTCTTTATAGCGGCTCTTGTTTGAGAGCTCGCGTGTGTAAAAAGACTTGGACATTATTTGTGGTGTGTCGAGCCTGTTTCACTCTCCGGCGAGGGTGGGGCTTGACTTGAGTGGCGAAATTAAGGATTAGGCACACGGTAGTTTAGAATCAAACTTGTTTGTGCCCATCGTAATTTAGGCCACACATATCTTAGAAGATTCACTTATCTTATAAGATTCATAATGAGACGCACATAGACACGTACTACTTAGCTCAAATTCAATCAATTCTTCCCCGCTAATAGTATACTGTTTAGGTGCGGTTTTCTCGATCTGCATGCATTTAGTGTAATATTTACAAATTCAGTTTTGCATAACGCATGAAGAGTGCTGGGATTCACTGTAAGTATACCTCCTTCTGAGCATGCATCATAGTTTCTCGTTTGCATTCTGATTTCCGATTCCCCTCTTGTTTTACAACTTAAGGTCAAAAGGAAATTGGGACTGAACGGTAGACGTGCTTGTGTGTTCACATAAAATTCAAGTGATAACCTAACTCTAAAATTGGGACAGAATTGAGCAGGTCGATCTAATTAATTGGAATAAAAAGAACCCTTGTTTTCGGGTGCAGAAAGCCCTCATTGTTTGTTTAAATTGCAAGTGAGAGAGAGACGACCCTAGGATAGAGCCAAGTCTGGATTTCTTACTTACTACTGGTTCTTTCTTTTTAGGCGATTAGCTACTTTTCAGTGAGGATTTACGGGTAGCCGGTAAACGGTCCGGACTTCCTTAGCAGAGTGGGAGGTTTAGAGGACGCCTTAGTCCTCAAGGAACGGGTAGCCGTATTTTTACGGTCCGTACTTACTCCTATACTGGCTGAAAGTAGGTCAAACTAGTCGTAAGAACCGGGTCAGTCTGTAGGAAAATACGGGCACCTAACAGCTCGTTAATCTTTCCAAGATTGTATTCTCACCAACTAAAATTGACCAGATAAATCGGCCGAACTCTTACGGCCATCACGTGTTGAGTTGGTGAAATTGGGGGTTTGAATTGCGTTTGTATTGTGTGAGTTCACTCCGCACATTTACGTGCACCGTAGAACTAGTACCTCATTGAACATCGTGTTCTAATCGGTTCTTTTGACATCGAAGATGACTGATTGGGGGGATATTTATTCGGACTTTGCGAATCTCTCGTTGAACCCTTCAAAAAGTACGTCTTCAAAGGTCCAAGCGCAACTTGGATCAACCTGGACTCATGACCCTCTTGAGCCCAGGATCACTCTCTCTCGGGATGGTTACTCTCAAACCATTCCCTTTCTCTCTTCCCACCTCACCGAGGAAGACCATCGCCTTGGTGAGAATATCATGATTCATAAATCCTCTTCTAATAAAGAACACATTGCTGATTCAGGACATATAGAAGACACGAGTAAAATGCCTCCAAAGAAGAAAGAAGAGGAAGAAGAGAACCATGAAGACCCGATGAGAAGTATACTAGCCCGATTGGCTGCATCTGAGCAGCAACAAGCATTATTGAGAGCTCAGTTGGGACAGTTAAATGTTGGGGTCCAACTACCAATGGATGCGGCATACAACCCCGGACAATATCAGATTCATAACTACTTGAGTCCGGCCGAACCTGAGGTTGATTTTGAATTGAAGCCGCATTTCCTGAACCTGTTGCCGCACTTCGATGGGAATGCTTCTGAGGAACCATATGCATTCCTAAGGGACTTTGAGCTCATCTGTGCTAACCTCAAACATCAAAATGTTAGCCAGGATTATATTAGGCTCAAAGCCCTTCCATTTGCCTTGGGTGGCAAAGCTGATTACTGGGTAAAGAATCTTGGGATCATCGTCACCACTTATGCCCAGTTTAAGGACCTGTTTTTGAAGAAGTTCTACCCTTTGAGTAGAACTAATATGATGAGGACGCGCATTACGAGTTTTTCCCAATTACCCAATGAAGCCTTCTGTGATGCTTGGGAAAGATTCAAGGACATCCTGCAAAAGTGTCATTGTCATCGATTAGATGACAACATCTTGGTCCAATCCTTCTTTACTGGTCTCAACCCTGAGATGCAGGGTTTAGTGAGCGCTGCCTGTGGAGGCAGCTATACATCACGAGGAGCGGATACCGTCTGGAGGGTATTCGAGCAGATGGCTGAAACTAGCCGCTCACAGATGGCCAGCAGGGCCTATACACCATCCCCCAGTTCACTCTCATTTGGAGGGGGGAAATCAGCTACAGTCGATCTCTCTCAGGACGTGATCCCTAGCATGGGACTCCTTGCTGACAAGCTTACTGTAGTCGAGAGGATCGATAGGAGGATTGATGAGTTAGACCGGAGCGTCTCCAAACTTCCAAAACAGATGGAGGAGTTGACTGAGAAGGTATCTAAGATAAAGATACCTGCCGTGACTGCACCCGCTGCTCCCGTATACCGAGTTCACCATGTTCAGGAGCAGTTGGTGTCAGGGCAACCCCAGCCGTGGGAGCAGGACCAATCCTACACCCACTCTTTCCAGCAGCCACCTCCAGCAGTAGAGACAGTCCAGGAGGAGCCTCCACCAGTTTGGGAGGTGAATGAGATATGGTATACTCAGGACCCTGCCAGGCAGGGAAGTACGGGAGACCGACAGACCTATCAGCGTCCCCCGACCTTTCACAACACCGCATTCACCTCCGCACCACCTCCTTCACAGCAGAGCCCTGGATTCCATCCACCCCAGCAGCAGAGGCAGCAGTACCAGCAGTATGGCCGACAGGGCCATTACCAGACGGGCCAGCAGGGCCCGCAACCCCAGCAGCAGCAGCAGAGGCAGTACACTGGCCAGCAGGTCCAGTCTTCCCGTTCTTCTTCCCAGTCTTACCCACTTCCTTCATCGTCTAGTCCCATGGATATTCAGCAGCATATACTCGACGAGCTACGTTCCTACAGGAACGAGGTTCAGGACTTACGGGTGGATGTCAACCGCCTGTCAAGATGACGAGACGAGCAGACTGCACCCTCTACCTCGATCCCTGCCCAAGTTCAGGCTAACCCCAATAGCCTGAACCGTTCTAGTTCTCAGCAGCACTTTGGTCAGGTATACTATTCAGTATCTCCTAAATCTGAACATGAGATTCTTTCGTGTGACGAGGCTAACCACATGTCACTCAGGAGCGGAAGGACCGTGGTCGTACCTGACCGGGCGAGGGACACAAGGAGGGGCATCTCTGGAGCTCTACCTGAGGAGTCTTCAGAGGACGAGGAGGAGAGGCATCATATCTCAGAGCCCCATCAGCATCATTCGAGTATTTCTACTCAGGGAGCCGAGAGGAGGAGGAGAGCACGTACGCAGCATCGTCAGCATGGATATTCTTCTGAGTCTACGGAGGACCTTGCATCTCCGGTTGTGGCGGATACCACTCCAGCTTCTATTCCATAACCTGCAGTAGATAGTTTTGATTTCGAGTCCATGTTGCATCAAAAAGATTCTTGTATGAAGAACTCTGTTTCCGTTAATGCAAAGAATGATCTTTCAATTCATGATTCAGATTCTTCATCCTCTGTTTCCCTAGCTTCAATCCCTTTCCCCCGTGCTCTTACGGCAGGAAAGCGCATCAAAAAGATTCAGAAAGATGACCCCGACATGGCACGGTTTTGTAAAGAAAACATCACAGTTAAGGTGCCATTTGATGAATATGTGGCTAACCATCCTGCCTTCCAAAAATACCTTAAGGTGAGATGCACACCTAGAAGGGTTAGCAGGAAGAAAGATAACCAAAATATAAAGACACATGTCTTATCAGTAGCCACAACCTATTGTCTCAAGAATCAGACTTTGCCAAAGAAAAAGAGAGACATGGGTGCTCACTATGTGGAGAGTCGTATTGACGACATTGCGTTTGCACGCACACTCTTAGATAACGGTTCTTCGATAAACTTACTTCCCTTAGCATTATATCAGAAATTGGAGTTGGGACCACTTCGTAAATCTAGAGCTTTACTCCAATTCGCAGATCGTTCAACGAAGAGACCTAAGGGAGAAGTGAAGAACGTCGTTATCTCGATTGAGGGGCAGAATTATCAGGTGGACTTCACAGTCTTGGACATGGAGACCCCCAATCATTGGAGAGAATCTCAGATCATTCTCGGGCGACCCTTCCTTAGGACCGCAGGCGCAGCTTTCGATTATGGTACGGGAATGATGAAGTTTCGTTCTCCAGGCGGAGAAGTGAACCTTGAGATGAAGCAAACCAAGTGTCAGCGACCCGATTCAGAGAGTAGCACAGAGTACTCATCTTCAGAGGCAGATTGCAGTATGATTAGCACAGTTGGGATTTGGGGACAGATTCCTTCAGGACAGAGCGAGACCCTTTCATCTGGAGAGGATATAGTGCATGATGTAGTTTGCCAGGTGTTGTCTGATCTTGCTAGAGATGCATCAACCTATTCTCATGATGACTTAGAGATCCATCTGGATCTGTCAGTTCCATCCTCTTCGGAACAATCATGGGACATAGATGACGAGTCGGACGTGGCTTTTGCCGATTGTTTGGATACTTTTGACGATCCGACTCCCGATACTTCTGATTTGGTGGCGAGTACTTCTCAGCTTAGCCCACCTTGCGAGATTAGCCCACCATGCAGCACGGAACCAGATTCAGATTCAGTTCAGCCAGATCTGCTTGATGATACCACATTGCCAGAACTGAAATCACTACCTCCTACACTCAAGTACGCCTTTCTTGCGGGACCCAAAGAGAGATATCCTGTCATCATTAGCTCAGACTTGACTTTAGAGCAGGAGTCTAGGTTGTTAGAAGTCTTAGAGAGGAACCGCAAAGCAATAGGCTGGACAGTGTCGGATCTCGTGGGCATCAACCCCGCTCTCTGCTCGCACCACATTTTTACTGAGGATAACGTGAGACCTTCCCGTGAGTTTCAGAGGAGACTTAACCCCAATCTACGGGAAGTGGTGAAGAATGAAATTGAGAAATGGTGCAAAGCAGGGTTTATATACCCTATTTCTGACTCCAAGTGGGTGGCCCCGCTTCATGTTGTCCCGAAGAAGTCGGGAATTCAGATGGTCACCAACGAGGAGGGGGTAGAGATCGCGACACGAGTACCCACGTCGTGGCGCGTCTGTGTCGACTACAGACGCTTGAATGCTGCGACCAAGAAAGATCACTTTCCCTTGCCTTTTATTGATCAGATCTTGGAGAGACTCGCAGGGAAAGAGTTCTTCTGTTTTCTTGACGGGTACTCAGGCTACAACCAGGTGGCCATAGCCCCTGAGGACCAGGAAAAGACCACATTTACATGTCCATTCGGCACTTATGCTTTCAGGCGCATGCCATTCGGGCTCTGCAATGCCCCGGGCACATTTCAGCGGTGCATGATAGCCATATTTGCCGAGATGGTGGGAGATTTCCTGGAAGTGTTCATGGATGACTTCTCGGTCCATGGTGATTCTTTTGATACATGTTTAGCGCACTTGGATCGAGTCCTCACGAGGTGTAGAGAGGTGAATCTGGTACTCTCCTGGGAGAAGAGTCACTTTATGGTGACGGAGGGTATCGTGTTGGGGCATGTAATCTCCAAAAGGGGAATGGAGGTTGACCCTGCCAAGGTGGAGGTGATCAAGAAACTCGATCCACCTACCAACGTGAAGTCAGTGCGGTCATTCTTAGGGCATGTTGGATTCTATAGGAGATTCATTCAAGATTTTTCAAAGATCGCCCGCCCACTGACTGAGCTCTTAGGGAAAGACATAGAGTTCGTTGTATATCACAAGTGTCTGGAGGCCTTTGAGCTCTTGAAAAGGAAGATTTGTACCTCGCCTATTCTACAAGCTCCTGACTGGTCTCTCCCCTTTGAGATCATGACTGACGCTTCAGATTTCGCTATAGGAGCTGTGTTAGGACAACGGCGAGAGGGGATTCCGTTTGCGATTCACTATGCGAGCAAAGTTTTAGATCCTACACAGAAAAATTATACAGTGACTGAAAAGGAAATGCTCGCGGTAGTATGGGCCCTCGAGAAGTTCAGATCATATATTTTGGGCTCTAAGGTGACAATTTATACTGATCACACAGCCATTCGATACTTAATGGAAAAGAAGGACGCGAAGGCACGTCTTCTTAGGTGGATTTTACTCCTCCAGGAATTTGATTTGGAGATAAAAGATAAACCTGGAGTGAAGAATGTTGTGGCTGATCACCTTTCTCGGATTGAATTTAAAGATTCTCCTGATCATGAGCGGATTAGAGAGACCTTCCCAGATGAGTCAATTTGTGCTATTGACTCCCTCCCGTGGTATGCCAACATGGTGAACTATCTTGTCTCCAAGCAGGTTCCCCATGGTTGGACTAGGAGCAGCATTGATCGACTGAAGTCGGATTCGAGGAGATACCACTGGGACGATCCTTTCCTTTTCTTCGAAGGACCGGATTGTGTTTGGAGAAGGTGTATTCCTCAGGAGGAATACCATAGTGTCCTCACATATTGTCATTCACTTGAGGCTGGAGGACACCATTCGGGAAAGAGAACCGCTCACAAAGTACTTCAATGTGGATTATATTGGCCGACCTTGTTTAGAGATGCCATTGATTTTGTACGGTCGTGCCCAATCTGTCAAAGGATGGGAGGGACAGTTGGACAGAGAGATGAGATGCCCATGCAACCGATGATTATTTGTGATGTTTTTGACGCATGGGGCATAGATTTTATGGGTCCCTTTCCCAACAGCCAAGGACATGAGTACATATTGTTGGCGGTTGATTATTTATCTAGGTGGGTGGAGGCTATCCCAACCCGAACCGCAGACAGCAAGACTGTCTGTAAGTTTGTGAAAGACCATATTATTGCTAGGTTCGGGGTGCCAAAAATTTTGATATCTGATGGGGGTAGCCATTTTGTGAACTGCGATATGAGATCTTTAGCTAAGGACTATGGATTTGATCACAGAGTTACTAGTCCTTACCACCCACAGTCCAACGGCATGGCAGAGGTTTCGAACAGAGAGGTGAAGAATATTTTGCAGAAATTGGTTCGTCCCGATAGGAAGAATTGGTCTCAACTCTTGGACCAAGTTCTGTGGGCCTATAGGACAGCCTACAAGACACCATTGGGTACTTCACCATTTAGAATGATCTACGGAAAGCCATGTCATTTGCCCGCAGAGTTGATTCATAAATCCGAATGGGCAATTAAGAAGATTAATTGGAGTTGTCACCTAGGAAAACTTTGTCGAGACTTGAACTTGAACGAGCTCGTGGAAATCCGAAACAGGGCATATGACAACAGTTTGATTTATAAGGACAAAGTAAAAAGATGGCATGATCAGCACATTAGGTGCAAAGACTTTGTCCCTGGACAAAAGGTATGGTTGTTCAATGCCAGGTTGAAGATGTTCCATGGGAAGCTCAAATCTAAATGGACGGGTCCCTTTGTGGTTAAGAAAGTGCACGAGAATGGAAGTGTAGAGATAGCTGATCTCACCGATGGTGCACAATCTCATGTGGTGAATGGACAACTGTTGAAGCATTTTGTTGATTCCAAAGAGCAGTTAGTCCAAGTCGAGGTCATCAACTTCATACAGAGTGAGCACAGAGCAGATACATCCTATTACTCTTCATGAAGATGCAGCATCAAGATTCAACATCTTAGAAGATTCCATCACTCTTGTACATATTCTCCCTTCTTTGTATATTCTCGAGATCACGTCGGTTCTCACACTTACTCTTGTCCTATACTTAAGCTGACCAAAGCCTAAGTATAGGGGGGACCGATGCCCGCCATGTGTATTTACTCATCATTTCTCTTCTTGACCTCGTCCGCCCCATTTTTGCTCTTCTTCTACACTTAGGCTGGCCAGAGCCTAAGTATGGGGGGGCGGATCGACTTCTATACTTTTTATTATTTTAGCTTTCCTACGCTTAGTACGAGCTATGTCTTTTTGTCACCTAGTGCCATGAGGACATAGCACAAGCTAAGTATAGGGGGGCGTGTATATATTACATATATACTTTACCCATACCTCGTACTTTCACGTATTTTTGTATATATTATACAATAATTATGGGGTGGGTTAAAAAAAAACAACAAAAGTCTTCTCTTATTCACCTATCTTTTTCAAAAAAAAAAAACAAAAAAAAACAAAAAAAAACTTTTTCTAAAACTTAAAAAAAAAACAACAAAAAAAACATTCATAAAAAAAACTAAAAAAATTAAAAATTAAAAAAAAAACTAACTAATAAGTTGGTTTAATCCCTGACACAATTCACTTTCACACAAGACTAGTAATGTTCAAGAACACTTGGTTTATGAGGTCTTGAGATTTTGAGTTAACCAGCCTTAGTCATTAGGGTCCTTGACTTAATTATTCACATTTCCCTAGTTTGAAAGATGTGTGTGCTATATTGCATGCTTAGTCTCTACCTTAAGAATATGATCTGCACCTCACATACACGACTGCAGTTATGATGAGATGAGTTGTAATTTCACTTGAGGAGCTGGGAAGAGGGATTTGAGTTTGGACTTGATTTGATGATGCTCGAGGATGGGATAAAATCAATGAAGGCTTCATGAAACCTGAGTGTCAGCACATATAGTCAGTATGAGAACATGGTTCTTGTACTATCTCTTGATATTTACCTATGTGCCAGGGTGTGATAAAATGAAAAAAATGTTGATCAGTGTGCGCCAACTTTTGGTAAAAGCAGTGGAGCTAGCCACAAATACTACAAAGCAATGAAATGTCAAAGAAAAGCTCTCATTCCACAAAGTCAATCATCAAAAGAGCTTCCACCAAAGCCGAGCGCTCCCAACCATTTCAAAGTGTCCACTTGGACCACCGCTATTAGGACCAGGAGTCGGGCTTGCACCAAAAAAGGGCTCTGCATCGTAAATGCTACAAGTCTGGGTGTAGAAGGTACGATAGGTACTCAAAAAAGGCACACCCCGGTGTACTCCCAGGAAAACAAGTGCAGACGGCTCCAACTTCTCTTGACGGACGCACTGATCAACACCAAAAAAAAATGCGTTGTGTAATAAGGCACTTGAGAGGATCCTTGTTCCAATGAGAGGGAGAGAAGAAATGACACAATCCTATGCCCTCCATCAACTGGCCTTCCATCTACACTTTCAAGTCTGACAACTAAAGAGATGATGGATTGGATGCAAGAAATGATTTATTCCCTAGTGTTGAGGATTGGGTCCATAGGATAGTCTCTTGGACTAGAACCTTGGGTGACGTTGTGACTCTACTCTTGTAACTGCGGTCAACACTTTAAGTCATATCCCTTATATATATGTATACAAAGAGAGTCTGATAATTAGGGAAATTGGGTACCTTTTGACTAGAGCTTGGTTCAGCTTAGAATTTTAGGATCTCTAAAACCGAGAGTTCTTGAACGGATCAAGTCTTGTATTCACATGCACAGTCAGGGGTTAACCAAACTTATTCATTCTTTATTTGCTCGAGGACTAGCAAGGTTTAAGTATAGGGGGGTGATGAATCCACGATTCATCATCTTAATATCTTGATCTTAGCAAAATCCCCGAGTAAAGTCCCAAATAAATGTCCATAAAATCAATAAATTAACAAAATACCTCTTGTAAATAAAACTCACTAATTACTGTATATAAGATTGTACAAAATAAATTAACAATAAAAAAAGCCGCAAAATCAAAGGAGTTTTATACTTGTAAATAGCCCAAAACTTCATGTTTTTTAATAATTTCATTTCAACTCCTTTTTTGCTAATTCTTTCTCTAACTTGTTCATAATAATGTATATAAAAATACAAAAATACAAAACAAATTTTACCTTAAATAAATGCTCCTAGATCCCAAAGAGAAAAAGCCGTAAAGTCCAACTTCCAAGCTAAATTCCCGCTCCGTATGAACTCCAAATTCACCAATCTCACTTTTAAAGTTCAAGTTAGAAAATTATCTATCCAACGGAAGTGGTTTCATTAAAATCGGAGCTCATTTGCAAAAGTTGGGTTTTGGGACCTAGATGTACATTGTATACCATGTATATACGCATTCTTTCTTTAATTTTTATTGTATCTTTCTTAATTATTAAAAATACAAAAAATCATACTTGTGTTGTACTTTAATTATACTATTATATTTTTTCCGTTGTAAATATCTCTTATTAAAAAGATAAAAAAATTACATATTAGAAAAGTAAAAAATGTGTACATGTTGTTTGTCTTCCCTTGTAAATTGTCCACTATCTATTCTATTTTTTTATTCTATTGTAATTAAAGTAGATAACTTTATTTTATTCATTTATTTATTTTATTTTACATTCTCTACAATAACCACCATTCAACTCTCTTCCACCACCAACTTCCCATTCAACTCCACCATTTCTTAAACCTCCCATTCAACTCCATTAATAATCCAACTTCCCATTCAACTCCACCCACATAATAACTTCTCATTCCATCATCTATATATACATTCCATCCTCCTCAATTTGCCCTTGATCCATCTTTATGTGAGGAGAGCCTAGTTCCCTGAGTTGAATCGGTGACAGCGACGCAACCGCGGTCGAGCGACGACGGCCCTCTCTCGGGTGTGATCCGTTGGCTTTTTGGCCAACATCACAGCCGCAACCGCGCGCTGCTCGAGCTCATCGCACGCCGGCGATTTGAGCGAAGACCGTGCTCACGAGAGCACATCATAGGCGATCGTCTCCATCGTAGGTAAATTGTCTTCTCATTTTACCATATTGTTATTTTTGCATTTTTTTAGCACAACATATCACCATCCACATGCTCCTATTTGTTTAGTTCATATCAACTTCCTCCACCTTCATCACCACTTGATCATTTGCATCATTTGTTATTTCTTGTTTAAAGAAAACAAAAAAAATATAAAAATTTTAAAACAAAAAAAAAAGTTCTTTACCACATCACTATCACCCCATCATTTTATTTCATCACTCATCTCTATCATCCTCATCACACACCATCATCATCATATCATTTTATTCCCCTTTATGTTTGTGTAAATATTTCCTGTTTAAAGAAAATTAAAAAAAAAATAAAAAAATTAAACAAAAAAAAATTCTTTTACAGCAGTACAATTCTGAAAAAGAAACAAAAAAAAAACAAAAAAAAAAGAAAAAAAAAATACGGCAGCAGCGGTGGGAGGTACCCACCGCCGCCGCCCATCCCTCTTCCACAGCTCCACCGGCCGCTGCGCGCGCCGACGCCGCCCTCCAGCGCGCGGCCGCGCCCCGCCCGAGGCGCCGCCCCCAGCGGACGCCGCCATCGCCGGCCCGTCCACCCAGCGGCAGCCCGCCGCCCCTTCCAGGCCGCCTCCACCACAGCGGCCGCGCCGCCACTCCACCTGCCAGCGGCCACGCCGCCGAGGCCGCCGACGCTCCTCTCCAGCCACCGGCCCGCCGACCGCCGCCCCTCCGTGCCTCCTTGCCGCCGCCGCCGCCCATCATTCATTTGGGTTCCTCATCTCTGTGCAACGAAGAACGAAGAAGGAAGGTCTTTTGTTTTCTCTATTTTTTTATTGTGAAAATTGCAAGTTTGTCCATCCTATTTCTGTAATTACAAAACGGTCTATATGCATGTTTGTATTGGTTAATTTCAGTCTCTGTTTTGCATTGATAACCCTCTCTTCATGTGTTACTTTGGACTTATATTTTGCATCCTTTTATTTAAAAAAAAATAGCATTGTGTGGAGCAACTTATTCTCTGTCATCTGAGTATTTGTTTGTATTTTTTGTGAGTAATGGGTAATTAATTAAAATTGTTTAACTGAAATTTTGCATAGTTTACCCATTCTGTGCCATTAAATTAATATCTCACAAACGGTTGTTCTAAAAATTCCACAAAAATTGTAGGTGATGCCTTGATATGTGATGTAATTACTGTCCAAATTTCACATCTATTGGAGTTGTCTTGTGCCTACAATAAATTATTGAGTGATTTTCGTATTTGATTTTTAATTAAATCCACATCCATCCTTTTTACGAAATTTCATGTCTCCTGGATTGATCTTCTAAATATCTACTTGAGATAAATCACACTCTGATTAATTTGATAACGTGGATTTAATAGGAATTAATTACTCACGATCACTCTGTTTTCACTAAAAAATTCATAAAAAATTCATAACTTGTCAAAAAATTCTAAAAAAATTACTGTAGCTTTCTTGCATCATGTTTTACTTCCAGTAATTTTTTCATAATTTTTGCTTGCTGCTTGTGTGAAAAATTGCGAAAAAACCCATAAAAAGTGTGCATTTTTATTTATTGCATTTTAACCCCTAAAATTCCAAAAAAATGTGTTTTGTGTTCCCTACTGGATTAGGACTTTAGGAAAAATATAATTTGGCTGAATTGGATTAATTTAACATTAAAATTAATTTGGCCTTGTTGTATGCTTTCTTACTGTCTTAATTCAACCGCAACTTGCATTAGCATTTCTTCTTGCATAAAAAAAATCTAAAAAAATACGCATTGGAAATCTAGACCTAAGTTTGCGAATTAAACCCAAAGTTGTTCCTTTGCCTCCCTGTGTTCGACCCCGGACTTGCCCGGGATATAAATTAAGCCGAGACACTCTTCACGGTGATCTTCTCTCGGTTCTGACCGAATCGCTAAGTACACGTGCTACAACATGACCTAATTAAATCTAGTATCTAGCGACTCGTCAACCTTCACCAGGCAAATGCAGACCACCGTCAGCCGAGAAGGAGAATACACCACTCGTGGATCCTTCTTCTACACAAGCAGCAACAACCCATCCTGTTATAGATTCTATTTTTCCTTCACCTTTATTAGACACCATTGTATAGACTTATTCTAGTTGTCCTATTATACATGAGGATTCTACCTTGAATAATCAAAATGCACATTTGAATGTTTCTTCTGATTCTGTGCCATTTCCTTCTGCTCTAAATGAACCAAACAAGAAAAACAAAAGTTAAAAACAACCCTATCTGATCTTGGAGTGGTTGGCATCTTACAAAACATCTTTTTAGAGATGCCACTCCTTAAGGTAAGGAATACATGCCTATAGGGGAATGAAAGAAGCATGCACACAAAAGCGTCAAATAACGAATAGACAAAGAAGATAGAAAAGCACATCTTAACCATGGTCACAGTTCATGCCATCAACAACCTCCCGCCATAAAGAAAGATAAGGGAGCACCTCACATCCATTGCCAAATATTTGATCGCACTATTCTTGATAGCGGCTCCTCCATTAATCTCATTACATCCTCTCTACTCATCGAGTTTGGGTTGGGCATCTTAAATCGACCAGAATGATCCTTCAGTTTGCTGATAGATTGATTTAGATGTTGAGGGACATTTTAGAGAACGTTATTGTAATGGTGCAGGGAATGAAATTCCTTGTTGATTTTGTTGCCATGGATATGGACACACCAATGCCGTTACTCCATACCCCAATCATACTAGGTCATCCGTTCCTCCAAACGGCCGAAGCGGTAGTTGACTAAAGAGATCATCTTTCACTCTAGTAGGGATAAGGTAAAAATTGAGACAATCCCTAATCCTAGACCATCACCGCAACCAGCTACAACAAATGAGACACATACAGTTACATCATATCATGAAGACTGTGATTTTTTAGCCGAATTTAGAGAGATCTTTTTACTAATTTCATTGATACCCATGACTTCTTTTCTCAGAAGGAATCTCTGGAAAGTACAGTCAACATTAGTTCACTTGTTGATCTTACTGATGTGTTTGTGATGAAACCCAATTTAATCACCTTAATTTTGCATTATTAACCCCCTTGCTTAAATTTTTGTCAATAAAACCCAGTTAAAGTCCTATAATTATCTGAGTCTCTAATAAATTAAAATCACAAAAAATAACAAAACTAAAATTCATGGTATTTTTAACCTTCAAATACCCTTAAAAAAATTTGGTGTCTACAGATGATCTCATCTCCAGTTTTGGTCAACATGAAACTTGTAGATCTCATCGAGATCTACAACTTTCATGTTTTAAGTTTTCTCAAATTCGGCCATTTGTCCCCTCAAAAATATATTTTACTTTGCAATAATCTGATTGGGCCACGTGGCCCGTTCTGGGTGAGCCACGTGGCCCGCTCCCCTTGTCTTATCCGCCGTCGCCCACAACTGTTAGATCCCTTTTTGGATCCAACGGCTAGAATCTCTCCACGTCTGCCTTGAGTTCCTCACTGTCAGATCTTTCCCAGGGCTTCATCACCGCCACTCACTCTCGCCTCTCCCTCATCACGCCACGTGGCGGCTTGTACGCCATTTGATCACAACCGTGATGCCTTGATCTCCACCATTCATCTCCGCTTTAATTATCACCATTGGATCGAGCACTGGAAGATATCATATCCGTCTGTTAGCGCTCTCACCGGAGCGACACGTGGCGCATTCAACACCCTCGATCGCCTCGCCTCGGATCTAATCTCACTCCCTCGTGAGCGCCCAAATGCTAGCCGTTGGATCTCAAGATCCAATGTCCAGCATATTGTCTTCCACCTCCGGCCCTCCTCTCTCACAAGTTCTCTAGCTTGCGCACCACACTTGCCCCTTCCCATTATCCCCACCTCATCCGAACACCTCTCCTCTCGCTAACCGTCGCACCACGAACCCCCGTCATCCATCATACTCGCGCATACTTCCACGTTCCATGATTTCCCTCCAGTCGCCCCACATCTCCCTCGCAATCCTCGGCTCTAACCTCCTGGACCGCCGATTCTCCTCGTCAAATACCCCCCACCCTCCTCCATAGTCACTTGTCCACCTTTACGCGGGAGGAGGCCCAGCCCTCCTCCGCCTCTCTGTGATAGAGAGAGGCGAATGGATCAAGCGACGATGACCTACCTCCCCAGTGTAGACCCTCTACCGATCACGATGGAGCTGCGGCGCGATCAGCCCCCTCGAGATGCCTCCACCGGCTGAGGAGATCCAGCGAAGACCCCGAGGTCCTCCGATGACCTCGAGCACAAGCCAATCGCACCGCCTGACGTCAGGTAAGCTTCTTCTTCTCTTGTATTTTTCTTTAATTTCTCTTAATTATCTAGGCTTCTTCACTTGTCCTCGACCTTCACCGTACACCTCCTGAGCTCCACCTCGCATTCATCATCCACGCTCCGCATCCAGATCATCTCCTTCCTCTTTCCAGAACCTCGTTGCCCTCCGACCCATCTCCTCCGGGTTCGCCGGAGAAGAACCCCGGCCATCACTCTCTTCACCTCCTCACGGCCATCCACATCATTCACCCACGTCACAACCTATGCTTCGGCTACCGCGCTAACTACGCAGGTCACTAAAACCATCACTGGGCGGAGACTCATCGGGGCAGGTTTCATCATCATCGCCACCTTCACTAGAGCCCCGATGATTGGATTCAGCAGGTCAGGTGTCTTCCCCGAGGTTCTATCTTCACCGATGTATTCTTAGGGAGCTCCGGGGAGAACCACCGTGGCCGAGAGCGAGCAGCAGAGCTGGAGCTCCCTCGCCAGAGCTCGGTTCCCACCGCCAGCTGACGATGAAGGAGGAAGTATAGTAGTGATGAATCTCGGATTCACCACTCTAAGTCTCATTAATTAAGCTCAAGTCCCTCAAAATCAACTGCATTTCTGCATTTATTTAGCATAATTAGCATTCAGGAATGATTGCATAAGAATTGCGTTTTAGCATTAATTTCTGCATAAAATAAGAAGCCAAAAATCCAAGCCAAAAATGACCTGTAAATAGCCTAACTTCCCCTAGTTTTAACTCCTTCATGCTCACACCGCATACCACAAACTCACTTCCACTGTGTACACATCACTAACAAGAATAAATAAAAAATACAAAAAAATTACTAACCCTGTTAAGTGGACCAAAAACCCAAACCCCTAGTTTCAAGATTTTCGGACTAAAAGCCACATATCTTCCCCATCTAGTGTCTGATTTGATCCTACTCACTTTTGAACTAATGCACATTCAATTACCTTCAAAACAAGACCAAGCTCAAGTGAATCGGAGCTCGTATGTGAAAGTTGGGTTTTGGGCCTCTTTTGTACATTGTATTTTTCGCAGCTTTTTGACCTTGTATTTTATGTATATATTTTCTTAACTTATAAAAATCCAAAAAATTAGATTCAGATGTCTTTTATTTATCGTTGATTTTTCTATATTTTTCTGGATTTTTATCTTGTTTAAAAATTCCAAAAATAATTCGCCTTGAAAACCGAAATCAAAATTGGATAGACACAACTCTAGGTTGTTCCTTTGCCTCCTTGTGATCGACCTTGGGACTTGCCTAAGTAAAATAAACATAAAAACCACTTGATTGAAATTGAATAAAATTTGTGGTTATTTCTTGACTGTTTCCGATCACCGCCTACAACGAACGACTCTAATTGTTTTCACGAACTAACATTAAAAACACATTCTTAACGCGGCTTTTACGGATTCGTCAGATGGCGCCGTTGCCGGGGAGGCAAATGGCTTAGTTTTTTGTTTTGAAAATTTTTGTTCGGTTTTCCGAATTCGGGTAGTCTGACCTCCGAATTTTTCACTGTAAATCCCATTTTATTTCTTGTATTTATTTCATTTATTTTATTTTTGATTATTTTCTGAGTCACTCTCTTACACCCATTTCTCTTATTTTTCTTGCGAGGTACCCGGCGCACGTGGAGCGGTTTTTCAAGGAACCGACGAATCTTCACCGACACCCGAAGAAACCGCAATTAAATTAAGATCGAGTCGAGTCGCGAGAGAGAGTAGAGTCTAGGTTTTTAATTTCTGCACTTTTAATTTCTGCTCATTTCTAGCGGTGTCCGTTTGGACTCTCGCGTGTGTAAAAATACCTTGAACTTTATTTGTGGTGTGTCGTGGCCTGTTTCACTCTCCGGAGAGGGTGGGGCCCGACTTGAGTGGCGATTAGGATAGACCTGCACATACGGCTCTTAGAGCATTTTTTATTTTTGATTGTGCTCGTAGGATCTTAAGCCACACTGCACTTTAACTGAGACGCACATTAGATCGTTCAACTTAGCCAAATCCAGCTCAATTCTTCCCACTAATAGAACTTTCTGCTTAGGTGCTGTTTTCATCGGCTTGCACGCATTTAGTATAAATTTTTAAAATTCTGTATTGCATCCCACATGGAGATTGCGAGGAGGCACTGTAAGTCTTCTAACTAAGCATCCATCATAGTTTTCCGCGTGCATCGGCTTTTCCCGAATTCCTCCCTCTTGTTTTATCACATAAATCTAAAGGAAATTGGGACTGGACGGTAGACGTGTATTTGTGTTCATCTAAATTCTTCAGTGATCGCCTCAATAAAATTGGGACTGCTAAATAAAGCAGATCTTAAAAAATCCATAAAATCAAGAATTTCTGCGGGAGAGAAACCTCGACATTGTTTGATTTTATCTTGCAGCGAGGAGAGAGACGCACACTAGGATAGAGCCCAGCTCCAAACCTAACAGCTCGTTTAAACGGCTTGCAAGACTTGAATTATCACCAATTAAAACTAACAAGATAATTGACCGGACCCTTACGGTCTTCACTTTGAGTTGAGTTGGTGAAACCCTTGTATTGTGTTTGATTGTGCGTAGAAAATAGTTCATCAACGAATACCACACAATTGTATCTACATCATAAAACATCTTGTTCACCCGAGAATGGAGGACTGTGGTAATTTTTGTTCAGGCTCGTCTCTCTCTACCACAAACTCCCCAATCTCAAAAGCCTAGAGAAACTCTTACTCTGGACCTGCTTGGCCTCCGGGAAACCCTTCCCAAGAACCCTATTCCTTCTTCCTCCTAGAAGGAGGACAAACCCACCCTATCTATTTCTCACCACAAAAGATCGAGGATAACTGTTACATCAATTCTTTCCAATCTATTAACTCAAACCCTTTATATTCTCCAGATAAGGAAAAAGAGATGCCACCCAAGATACCTTCCAAGAAAGACCCTGAAGATGAACCTAATGAAGATCCAATGAAGATGATTCTCGCGAGACTGGCTGCATCTGAGCAGCAACAACAGCTACTGAGGGAGCAGCTCGAACAAATGAATGCTGGGGGAGAAGTGCCAATGGAAGCCGCATACAACCCTGGACAGTACAGAGTGTGGAACTATTTACAGCCACCACAGCCAGAGAACCACCATGAACTAAAGCCACATTTTGTCAGTCAATTACCTCAATTCTATGGTAATACGACTGAGGAGCCATACGAATTCTTGAGGGACCTGGAGCTGATATGTTCTAATCTGAGGCACCCACAAGTCAGCCAAGACTACATTCGTCTCACTGCATTACCTTTCGCCTTGAAAGGGAAAGCAGACTACTGGGTGAAAAACTTGGGGGTGACTGTGACGAGAGGTTCAAAAACCTCTTTCTGAAGAAATTCTACCCCTTGAGCCGGACCAATCAAATGAGGACCCGCATCACCAGTTTCTCTCAGATGCCCAATGAACCACTCTGTGAGGCATGGGATAGGTTTAAGGACCTGCTACAAAAATGTCCCTGCCATGATCTGGACAACAACATCCTAGTCCAATCACTCTACTCTGGCCTCAACCACGAGACTCAAGGGCTAGTTAGTGCTGCCTGCGGAGGGAATTACACATCACGTGGAGCTAAGACCGTCTGGAAAATACTGGAGCAGATGGCAGAAACAAGCCGGTCTCAAATTGCCAGTAGAGCATACACTAATTCTCTGAACACCCTTCAAGCCAAAGGCGGGAAGTCATACGGTTGCAGAAATAGCTGAGGACTTGATTCCAAGCATGCACTTTATTTTTGATAAATTGACAATTGTGGACAAGAGAATGAACGATATCGACAGTAGGATTTCCCAATTCCCAAAGCAGATGGAGGAACTCACCGAGAAGGTGTCCAAGATGGGGATGCCTAGTGCACCTACTGTCCCAATCTATCATGTGCATCATGTTTAGGAGCAGCCAGGAGCAGAGCAACAACAAACATGGGCTCCGGATCAATCCTATGCCCACTTTTCTCAACAGCCGCCCCCACCGACTGAGACAGTCAAGGAAGCCCCGCCTCTGATATTTGAAGTGAATGGCATTTGGTACACCCAGGACACTACCCGACAGGCTAATATGGGAGACCGTCAGACTTATCAGCGTCCACCCACTTTCTATAATGCCGCATTTCCTCCACAACACACTACATCGTTCCAGCAGCCGAAGCAGCAGCAACCCTACAATCGCCAGAACCAACCTCAGCAATACCATCAGCAATCTCAAGCCCCTAGACAATCAGCTCAGTCATCCAAACCCCCAGAAGAACCGATCGACATCCAGAGACAAATACTTGAAGAGTTTCGTCACTTCCGAAATGAGCTGCAAGATCTACGGGTTGATGTCAACCGCTTGTCCCGTTGGAAGGATGAGCAGACAACTCCAGCCACAACCATTCCCGCCCAGGTTCAAGCTAACCCCAATAGCTTGAACAAATTCAACTCATCTCAACACAATAACCAGGTATACTATCCAGACTTTTCCACATCTGAACATGAGATCCTTTCGTTTGACAAAATCAATGCCATGTCACTCAGGAGCGGAAGGACCGTGGACGTACCTGACTGGGCAAAGGAATCGGACCATGAAGACTCAGAAGATCAACCGGAGGATATTTCCGAGGAGGATGATGAAGGACGCCCGAAGATCCCAGCAATGGATAAAGGGAAAGCATCTATGGAGTCTGCAGAGGACCTCGAACCTCTAGTTGCTGCAAAAATACCTTTGTCACCTTTTCAACAACCTGATTTTGATTATTATGATTGTAATAAAAACTCCAAGTCGAATAAAGATGCTCTTATTTTTTATTCTGATCCTCTATCTCCTGTCTCAAATACTTCGATACCTTTCCCCCATGCCCTAAAGAAAGGAAAACAAAAGAAAAACATCAAAGATGACCCAGTCATGGAAAAATTCTGCCAACAAAACATCACAGTCAAAGTACCCTTTGATCAGTACGTGGCAGGTAATCCAGCCTTTCAGAAATACTTAAAGGCAAAATGCACTCCCACCAGGACTCGTACAAAGAGAACAAGTCAATTTGTGGAGACTCATATCTTGACAGTTGCCACCACCAAATGCGTCAGAAACCAGCATCTACCAAGAAAGAAAAGGGATCTGGGCGCCCATTATGTGGAGAGTCACATTGGCGGCATAGCATTCACACGCACTCTTCTCGACAATGGATCTTCCATAAATCTTCTACCCTTAGCCTTATATTATCGATTGGAGTTGGGCCCTCTAAAGAAATCATCATCTTTACTCCAATTTGCTGATAAATCCACTAAAAGACCTAAGGGAGAAGTGAAGAATGTCATCATCATTATCGAGGGTACAGAATACAAAGTAGACTTCACTGTCCTGGACATGGAGACCCCGAACCATTGGAAGGAATCGCAAATCATTCTCGGAAGACCTTTCTTAAGAACCGCTAAGGCTGTATTCAACTACGGAACTGGCATGATGAAATTCCGTTCTCCAGGCGGAGAAGTGGACTTGGAAATGAAACAAGCAAAGTGGAAAAGGCCAGACTCCGAATCCACAACTGAAGATGCCGAAACATCATAATGCAATCTCCTCAGAACCACTGGGCCATGGGACCAACTGCCAGACATACAGATAGAAAGCACATCCTCAGAAGAAGAAATAATACACGATGCAGTCTCTGAGACTTCTAGACCCCCAGATTATCACACACTTGACAACACAGTAATCCTCTTGGATTTGTCAATCCCATCACCTCTGGGACAGTCAATCGATGATGAGTCGGACACGGATCTGGCCGAATTACCATTCTACTCTAGCAATCCGACTCAATTTTCTTCTGAATTGGTAGCCAACATCTCACACAGTGATTCACCGCCAACCGATACTGAGCCAGAAGCAAAAGTCATTCAGCCAGACTTGATCGACGATTCAGAATTGCCAGAGCTGAAGCCACTTCCTCCAACACTGAAGTATGCATTCCTCAATGGACCCAAAGAAAAATTCCATGTGATCATTAGCTCATCATTAACAGTGGACCAAGAATCCAGACTGATCGAAGTCCTTGAGCGAAATCGAAAAGCCATATGTTGGACTGTGTCGGATCTTGTAGGAATAAACCCCGCTCTCTGCTCACACCAAATTTATGTTGAGGATAATGCAAGGCCTTCCCGTGAATTTCAGAGAAGATTAAACCCCAATCTTCGCGAAGTAGTGAAGAAAGAAATAGAGAAATGGTGCAAAGCAGGATTTATTTACCCCTTCTCTGACTCCAAGTGGGTAGCCCCCCTTCATGTCGTCCCGAAGAAGTCGGGAATCCAGATGGTTACCAACGAGGAGGGGGTAGAGATCACGACCCAAGTACCCACGTCGTGGTGCGTCTGTGTCGATTACCGGCGCCTGAATGCTGCGACCAAGAAAGACTACTTTCCACTGCCATTCATTGATCAAATATTGGAGAGACTTGCAGGGAAAGCATTCTTCTGTTTTCTTGATGGGTACTCCGGCTACAATCAAGTAGCTATCGCTCCCGAGGACCAGGAAAAGACCACATTCACATGTCCCTTCGGTACTTATGCATTCAAGCGCATGCCATTCGAGCTTTGCAATGCCCCAGGCACATTTCAGCGGTGCATGATTGCCGTATTTGCCGAAATGGTTGGTGATTTCCTGGAAGTCTTCATGGATGACTTCTCAGTTCATGGTGATTCATTTGATACATGCTTAGCACACTTGGACCGAGTCCTTCAGAGATGCAGGGAGGTTAATTTGGTACTCTCCTGGGAGAAGAGTCACTTTATGGTGACTGAGGGTATCGTGTTGGGGCACGTCATCTCCAAAAAGGGAATGGAGGTGGACCCTGCCAAGGTGGATTTGATCAAGAAACTTGAGCCACCAACCAACGTCAGGTCAGTGAGGTCGTTCTTAGGGCATGTTGGATTTTATCGACGGTTCATTCCTGATTTTTCAAAGATCGCCCGCCCACTGATTGAGCTCTTAGGAAAAGACACCGGGTTTATTGTGAATCACAGATGTCTAGAGGCCTTCGAGCACCTGAAAAAAAAATATGTTAATCGCCGATATTACAAGCTCCCGACTGGTCTCTTCCCTTCGAGATCATGACTGATGCATCGGATTTTGCTGTCGGAGCGGTACTCGGACAAAGAAGAGATGGAATTCCTTATGCGATTCACTACACGAGCAAAGTGTTGGATCCTGCACAGAGAAATTATACAGTGACTGAAAAGGAAATGCTCGCGGTTGTCTGGGCCTTGGAAAAATTCAGATCATACATATTGGGCTCCAAGGTGATAATTTTAACAGATCACACAGCAATCAGATATCTCATGGATAAGAAGGATGCCAAGGCACGACTTTTGAGTTGGATCTTGTTAATCCAGGAGTTTAATTTGGAGATTAAGGATAAACCTGGAATAAAGAATGTTGTTGCTGATCACCTTTCCCGAATCGAGCAAAACGATCATCCTGATATCGGACCAATCAAGGAGACTTTTCCAGACGAATCAGTTTGCGTCATTGATTCAACCCCTTGGTATTCCGACATAGTGAACTATCTTGTCTCCAAGAAGGTTCCCTATGGTTGGACCAAAAAAATGATTGATCGATTAAAGTCAGATTCGAGAAAATACCATTGGGACGATCCTTTCCTTTTCTATGAAGGACCAGATTGTGTCTGGACAAGATGTATTCCTCAGGAGGAATATCAGAGTGTCCTCACACACTGTCATTCTCTCGAGACTGGAGGACACCATTCGGGAAAGAGAACCGCGCACAAGGTACTCCAATGTGGATTTGACTGGCGGACCTTATTTCAGGATGCTAATGAATTTGTACGGTCATGCCCGATTTGTCAAAGAATGGGAGGGAAGATGGGATATAGAGATGAAATGCCCATGCAACCAATGATTTTCTGTGATGTTTTTGATGCATGGGGGATTGATTTTATGGGTCCCTTTCCCAACATCAATGGATTTGAGTACATCTTGTTAGCGGTGGATTATTTATCAAGATGGGTAGAGGCTATTCCAACCCGAACCGCAGATAGCAAAGTCATCTGTAAGTTTATCAAAGATAACATCATTGCGAGGTTCGAGATACCGAAAGTATTGATTTCTGATGGAGGTAGCCACTTCGTGAACAGGGAGATGAGATCTTTGGCTAAGGAGTACAAATTTGAGCATAGAATAGCCAACCCATATCATCCACAATCTAATGGCATGGCAGAGGTTTCCAATAGAGAGGTGAAGAGCATTCTCCAGAAGTTGGTTCGTCCCGATAGGAAGAATTGGTCGAAACTGTTGGACCAAGTTCTATGGGCCTATAGGACAGCCTATAAGACTCCACTCGGTACTTCACCTTTTTCTATGATCTATGGCAAGCCATGTCATCTTCTTGCAGAATTGATTCACAAATCTGAATGGGCGATCAAAAAGTTAAATTGGAGTTGTCACCTTGGGAAACTATGTCGAGACTTAAATCTGAATGAGCTAATTGAAATCCGAAATCGGGCATATGACAACAGTGTGATTTATAAGGACAAGGTCAAGAGATGGCATGATAGACACATTCGAGAGAAGACCTTTGTCCCTGGACAGAAAGTGTGGTTGTTTAATGCTCGGTTGAAGATTTTTCATGGGAAACTAAAATCAAAATGGACGGGTCCCTACATTGTTATCGATGTGCATACCAATGGAAGCGTAGATATTGCCGAACTCAAAGAGAATGCACAATCGTTCTCAGTAAATGGACAAATGCTGAAGCCATACATTGAATCACCCAAAGAACAAACAGTTCAAGTCGAGGTCATCTATTTCACGCAGAGCGAGGACATTGAAAATCTATCTGATCATTCCCACCCTCCCTCTCGACCACATCAGCCTCCTTGTACAGCTTCTTCCTTTACTTAGGCCAAGGCCTAAGTATAAGGGGGGGACCGATGCCATCTGTATATATCATTCTTCTCCTGACTCCTAATTACTCCATTTCCACCCTTCTTCCATACTTAGGCTATCCACAGCCTAAGTATAGGGGGAACCAACATCCACCTGTATATACTCTTTTCATTCACATATCCAGACCGCTTCATTCTTTTCTTTTTATTCTTTCACTCCCTTACGCTTAGCCCGAGCTATGTCTTCTTTACGCTTCTTGTGCTCTGAGGACATAGCACTCGCTAAGTATAGGGGGGTCTGTATATATAATTTGTATATATTTTACCCATATCTCGTACTTTCGCGTAAGTCTATATGTATTTACGGGGTGGGTACTAACTTGAAAAAAAAAACAACAACAACAAAAAAAAGAGAGGCTTCTTATTCCTGCATAATAAAAAAATCCCTCAAAAAAATGCGTGTCTGCATTTCACACACCTGCACTCCATCCAACATCACATGTATTTGCATCTGTGAAAAGTCATTGGGTTCTGAACCGAGTTATGAGCAGAAACCGAGAGTGGTCTGGACTTGACCTTAATCCACCTAATTTTCAGAGGAACTTCACCGAGAAATAGGATTTTAAGAGCTTCAGGTCTTTTTGACTTAATTCCTTAAGTTCCACATGACAATGTACAACGCTTGACTCTTAGTGTCTAACCTGGTCTCTTCGTTCTGGGTACAACTCTGGAATAGGGAATTAATTCGCACTCTCGCACTATGCACTTAGCTCAACCCAAACGGGATGTTGGAAGACTGTGTGAGTCTCTTTTCTGGTAGCGTGGAAATCTAAAGACTAGAGTACGGGTTGAAATAAAGCTTCAGAAAGGGGATGGACGGCTGGGCACAATTTTTTCTAAGACCCCAAAAAATGTACAGAACAAAAAGATTCTATATCCGTAGGGGCACAACAAGATCCAAGCAGAACCACCAAAAATTCCAAATACAAAGGAGCAACCACCAAATAAAAATCCGACCAAAAAGGTCCAAGCTTCAAGAACCTGCAAATCTTGGTGGAGACTCGGCTACACTGGCCATCTTCACAAGGAGAGGTTACTACACTGTCCATCCTCCAGTTCTTTTCTCTTTCTTCTATCTTCTCCCTCATTTGATTGTGAACACAGCACGACAGACCTTAGAAGGAAATACCTGACTCCCCGAGGACGAGTTACTAGAGAGGAGAGGAGCATGGTAGTCCAGCATTCTGGATGGGAAGAGCTAAAACCCTTCATGCACATGAGTCGGTTATTCAATGTTCATAGGGTATACTTTGGGAAGAGGATTGATCTAAGATGACTTCTGAGTCGAAACTGTGACAATAATGTGTAGAACTTGAGGGCTGTTGATTTTAAAATTCTAAGTCTCACAGAAGTTCCGCCACATTATTAATCCAAAGGTCGAGTTTAGTTTCACTTTCACCTTCAGTTCATGGTCTTGGGATGGAACCCAGTCTCATTTCACTTCATGGCATTTCTTTTTGATGCTCAGGGACGAGCATGGTTTAAGTATAGGGGGATGATGAATCTCGGATTCACCACTTTAAGTCTCATTAATTAAGCTCAAGTCCCTCAAAATCAACTACATTTTTGCATTTATTTCGCATAATTAGCATTCAGGCATGATTGCATAAGAATTGCATTTTAGCATTAATTTCTGCATAAAATAAGAAGCCAAAAATCCAAGCCAAAAGTGACCTGTAAATAGCCTAACTTCCCCTAGTTTTAACTCCTTCATGCTCACACTGCATACCACAAACTCACTTCCACTGTGTACACGTCACTAAAAAGAATAAATAAAAAATACAAAAAATTTACTAACCTTGTTAAGTGGACCAAAAACCCAAACTCTAGTTTCAAGATTTTCGGACTAAAAGCCACATATCTTCCCCATCTAGTGTCTGATTTGATCCTACTCACTTTTGAACTAATGCACATTCTAATATCTTCAAAATAAGACCAAGTTCAAGTGAATCGGAGCTCGTATGTGAAAGTTGGGTTTTGGGCCTCTTTTGTACATTGTATTTTTCGCGGCTTTTTGACATTGTATTTTATGTATATATTTTCTTAACTTATAAAAATCCAAAAAATTAGATTTAGATGTCTTTTATTTATCGTTGATTTTTCTATATTTTTCTGGTTTTTTATCTTGTTTAAAAATTCAAAAAAAAAATTCACCTTGAAAACCGAAATCAAAATTGGATAGACACAACTCTAGGTTGTTCCTTTGCCTCCTTGTGATCGACCTTGGGACTTGCCCAAGTAAAATAAACATAAAAACCACTTGATTGAAATTGAATAAAATTTGTGGTTATTTCTTGACTGTTTCCGATCGCCGCCTACAACGAACGACTCTAATTGTTTTCACGAACTAACATTAAAAACACATTCTTAACGCGGCTTTTACGGATTCGTCAAGTAGCCGTTAGATGGTCCTCTCCCAGCGACCATCTGACGGCTTGGATGCAGCCCCGTCGCCCAGAGCACTATCTCCAGATGTCGTTGGATCCTCATGATCCAATGGTGCCGAGCCAGCCTCGTGTCAGACTCCGAGCATCTCCGAGCCTTAGCGTCCGAGCCAGTAGGCTTGGAGCTCCCGAGCCTACGTCGACCCTCCTGGAGCTTCGAGTACCTCTCGAGCCTATACGAGCCAAGCCGAAGCAACCCGGGCCTCCTTCGAACCTCAGATCCGACCCGAGCCTAGGAGAGCGCGTGCACAACACGTGCCTCCTAGGTAATTTGCATGGAAGCCCAGCCACTTTCTCTAATTTGCATTCAGGTCCAGCATCACGTGCAGCGCACGTGCACAGTGGGGATTTTGCAATGAAACCCTCGCAGGTTTTCAAATTTGCAAAAATGCCCCTGTGCGTGTGTTATTTACAGGGAAGGTCCCTATTTTTTCGTTATTACATTTTAGTCCCTCCCAGGGACCTGTCTGCAGTTTTATTTCATATTTGTTTTTCATTTATGCCATTGTCTTTGTTCTTGCATATCTTGAGCACCGTAGCTCCGTTTCAGGTGATTTCAGTTTAATTTTGAAGCTCTTCTCGTCAACTTTCTTATGGCATGCTTAGATTTTAGTTTTGACACTATGATAAGTAATGCACTATTTATTTAACTAAGTGTCCACATTTCTATGTTTCTCTTGCCTAATTGCTATATAAATGAAAAATGCTTCATTATTTGATTCTGTTTGACTCGTATTTTTTATGGCTCAAATAATTATCGTTCCAAGCATATTTTCATTGCATCTCATCGCATTTATTTGCATGATAAAAATAAAATCAAAATTGCATGTTTGCTTTTATTTTAAAGCATTGTCCTATTCTGATGCATACCTTATCCTATATTGTCTTTAATTCAACACTTAGTTAAATAGATAAAAATCTGGATAATGCGAGAGAGGCTCGTGTCCCTGAGTTCGACCTTGGTATCTTACCAAGTAAAAAAATACGGCCATCTTATTCTTATTGAAATATCAATGAGATGGTCCTTTGATGACCCAAGTCGGATCGACTGCGATGACGATTCCATGTGCTAATTCAGCATTCTTACAGGGTTGATTTAGCGAATCATCAAATGGCATCGTTGCCGGGGACACGACTCATTTTTTGTATTTTTTGGATTTTTTGTTTATTTAATTTAGTGTATCTTTTATAGGTCAGCTTGCTCATTTATGTTGCATTATAAAATTTTCTTCTCTCTCGATCTCTAACCATTGTTTTTGTGGCAGGTCCCTTGATGGTTCTAGGAGGCGAGGAGCAGGATGCTACCCGCTGTGAGGAGCCGCATAAGCACGCTTGGAGTACGTCGAGAAGAAAGAAAAAAATGTGTCTCGCATTTTTATTTTTGCATGTCAAGTTAACTTGTAATAATTCGTCCTTTACAGCAGTCTTCGATCGAAGACTTGCGATTGTAATCGAACGATTGTGGTTGTGTGGGGATCGTCCCCACTTGAGTGTCGACTTAGGACCACGCACGCGGCTCTCCGAGCTTAATCTATTTTCTCATTTTCTTATGCTTGCTCGTAGGTAGGACACACTATAAATCAAAGACGCACTTAACCTCGCTTCACATAGTCAAAATCAATAGACATTTTTCCCGCTAATATAAGCATGTTAGGTGCGGCTTTTTGATCGACTTGCATACATATTATGTTGGTTTTTCAAACAACCTCAAAATTTTTACGTATTTTTCACCAAGTCACTGCATGATTTCTCACTTAGCTTAGACCATGGTTTTATCGAATACACGGCTTTTTCTCGGTTTCTCTTTCCTAGCTTGATCACCTAGGATTAATGGAAATTGGGATTGAACGATAGACGATGATTGCTTGATTTTATGCTTAACTCAGTGACAACATTAAATAATAATTGGGATTGTTAATTGCAAGTCAACATAAAATGGAGTAAAACTTTAGTTTTGGGAGAGCAACACCCTCGTTTACGCATCGATTTTCACTTCACATTTTCTCTGCGTAAAAATCTAATGTTCTATCACCAATAAAACCGACATGATAATAAACCAACCTCGGTTGGTTTCATGTGTGAGTTGGTGAAATTGAGGGTTTTGCTTGCTTGATTGAGCCATGATTTCTTCGGTACACTCCCCAGAACCTTAGTCACTCCATCCATCTCCGTAGATTCATCCGCTCATCTGTACATCCATTCATCTTCTTTGTTCGCCTTGGGTCCCTCCCAACATCAATTCCCATATTTATTTTTAGGCTAATCTCAGCCTAAGTATAGGGGGGACCCGAGTCCCCGTGATTTTCTCCACTCTTCTTTCCTTTCCTTTATACTTAGGTTATTTCTAAACTAAGTATAGGGAGAGCCCCACTTAGCTCCCGTATATTCCTTTATATTTAAATGGACCTATGTACTTGTAACATCTAGTGCTATGAGGACATAACAAAGTTTAAAGTATAGGGGGGTATACCATATATACCTTATACTTTAGTTATAATCTGAAAATTTTGAAAAATTTAAAACTTTTTGGCTAAAGTAAAATTCTTTGGACTAAGAGGACTCAATTGATTTTCACGGCTGTGCGATATTACGTTACACTATTTTGATAAAAATATTTTCGAAAATATTTTTTCCTTGTTTTGAAAAAATTCTTTTGAAAATATTTTGAAAAACTTTTTATTTGTGTGACATGGTTCTAAAAATCTTTTATCTCTTTTCAAGGAATGTTGTGTCTAACTTGTGTTTTAACCTTTAAATTAAAATCCATAAAAATGAGAAAAACCCAAAAATTCTTTAGGAGCCATTAGTGACTACTAAGCCCAATTAAGTAAGCCGCGTTCAGTGAGGGTTCACCCTTAGCAGATTGGATGGTTTAGAGGACATCGCGTAAGGCCCCGTCCTCAAGCAACAGGCTTCGTCCTGTACTTACATCCATACTGGTTGAATGCAGATGCTTAATTGAGTTTAGGCAGTCCTAATATCTCTTGAAGTTCAAAAAAAAATCTTGTTTTGGATGAAGGAGTTGGATTAATGCTCTACACTTACACTTCCACCCAGGATCTGAAATGATCAAGGAAACTTAGTTTTATGAGGTCTTTGAGATTTTAGGTTAACCAGCCTTAGTCATTAGGGTCATAGACTTAATCATCCACATTTCCCTAGATTTCTAGATTTGCATGCTATATTCCATGCTTAGTCTTAGACATAAAGAATATGATCAACACATCACATGCACGACTGCGGTATTGATGAGATGAGTTGACTCTTCACTTGAGGAATTGGGATGAGGAAGTCGAGTTTGGATTTGATCTAATGATGCCCGAGGATGGGATAAAATCTTTGGAGGCTTCATGAAACCTGAGTGTCAGCAATATTAGCCAGTATGAGAACTTGGTTCTTATACTAATATCTTGATATTGACCTAAGTGCCAGGGTGTGAATAAATAAAAAAATTGTTGATCAGTGTGCGCCAACTCTTGGTAAAAGCAGTGGAGCTAGCCGCACATTATACAAGTCAATGAAATTTCAAAGAAAAGCTCTCATTCCACAAAGTTACATATCAAAGAGCTTCCACCAAAGGCGAGCGCTCCCAAACTTTTCAAAGTGTCCACTTGGACCACTGCTATTAGGACCAGGAGTCGGGCTTGCACCAAAAAAGGGCTATGCATCGTAAATGCTACAAGTCTGGGTGTAGAAGGTACGAGAGATACTCAAAAAAGGCACACCCGGTGTACTCCCACGAAAACAAGTGCAGACGGCTCCAACTTCTCTTGACAGATGCACTGATCAATACCAAAAAAATTTGTGTTGCGTAAAAGGCACTAGAGAGAATCCATGTTCTATTGAGAGGGAGAGAAGAAATAACACAATCCCATACCCTCCATTACTGGCCATCCATCTACATTTTCTAAGTCTGACAACTAAAGAGACGGTGGACTGGATGCAAGATTTGATTTATTCCCTAGTGTTGAGGATTGGGTCCTTAGGAGAATTTCTCGGACATAGACTTTGGGTGACGATTTGACTCTACTCTTGGAATTGCAGTCAACACTAAATTTCATATCCTTAGATTATACGTACATCAAAGAGAGTCTGGAGAACTAGAGGAATTTGGTGCCTCTTGATTAAGGCCGGGTTGAACTCTAGGATTTTGGACCTCAAAGTTGAGTAGACTTGACCGGATCGGATCCTGTACTCACATGCACAAGGGGGTTAATCCAGCTTACTCATTCTCTTTGATGCTCGAGGACGAGCATAGTTTAAGTATAGGGGGGTGATGAAATCCAATTTCATCATTTTAATTTCACATTATTAACCCCCTTTCTTAATTTTTTGTCAATAAAACCCAGTTAAAGTCCTGTAATTATCTGAGTCTCTAATAAATTAAAAATCACAAAAAAATAACAAAACTAAAATTCGTGGTATTTTTAACCTTAAAAATACCCTTAAAAATATTTGGTGTCTACAGATGATTTCATCTCCAGTTTTGGTCAACATGAAACTTGTAGATCTCATCGAGATCTACAACTTTCATGTTTTGAGTTTTCTCAAATTCAGCCATTTCTCTCCTCAAAAATCAATTTTACTTTTGCAATAATCTGATTGGGCCACGTGGTCCGTTCTGGGTGAGTTACGTGGCCCGCTCCCCTTGTCTTATCCACCGTCGCCCACAACCGTTAGATCCCTTCTTGGATCCAATGACTAGAATCTCTCCACGTCTGCCTTGAGTTCCTCACCGTCAGATCTTTCCCAGGTCTTCATCACCGCCAATCACTCCCGCCTCTCCCTCATCACGCCACGTGGCAGCTTGTACGCCATTTGATCACGCCCGTGATGCCCTGATCTCCACCATTCATCTCCGCTTTAATTATCACCTTTGGATCGAGCACTGGAAGATATCAAATCCGTCTGTTAGTGCTCTCATCAGAGCTTGACACGTGGCACATTCAACACCCTCGATCGCCTCGCCTCGGATCTAATCACACCCGCTTGTGAGCGCCCAAATGCTAGCCGTTGGAGCTCAAGATTCAACGGCTAGCATATCGTCTTCCACCTCCGGCCCTCCTCTCTCACACGTTCTCCAGCTTGCGCACCACACTTGCCCCTTCCCATTACCCCACCTCATCCGACCACCTCTCCTCTCGTTAACCACCGCACCACGAACCCCCGTCATCCATCATCCTTACGCATGCTTCCACGTTCCATGATTCCCCTTCAGTCGCCCCACATCTCCCTCGCAATCCTCGGCTCCAACCTCCTGAACCGTCGATTCTCCTCTTCAAATACCCCCTACCCTCCTCCATAGTCACTTGTCCACCTTTACGCGGGAGGAGGCCCAACCCTCCTCCATCTCTCTTTGACAGAGAGAGGCGAATGGATCGAGCGACGACGACCTACCTCCCTTGTGTAGACCCTCCGTCGATCACGACGGAGCTGCGGCGCGATCAACCCGCTCGAGCTGCCTCCACCGACTGAGGAGGTCCAACGAAGACCCTGAGGTCCTCCGATGACCTCGAGCACAAGTCAATCGCACCGCCCGACGTCAGGTAAGCTTCTTCTTCTTCTCTTGTATTTTTCTTTAATTTCTCTTAATTATCTAGGATTCTTCACTCGTCCTCGACCTTCACCGTACACCTCCTGAGCTCCGCCTTGCATTCATCATCCACGCTCCACCTCCAGATCATCTCCTTCCTCTTTCCAGAACCTCGTCGCCCTCCGACCCATCTCCTCCGGGTTCGCCAGAGAAGAACCCCGGCCATCACTCTCTTCACCTCCTCACGGCCGTCCACATCATTCACCCATGTCACAACCTATGCTTCGACTACCGCGCTAACTACGCAGGTCATTAAAGCCTTCACTGGATGGAGACTCATCGGGGCAGGTTTCATCATCATCGCCACCTTCACTAGAGCCCCGATGATTGGATTCAGCAGGTCCGGTGTCTTCCCCGAGGTTCTAGCTTCACTGACGTATTCTTAGGGAGCTCCGGGGAGACCCACTGTGGCCGAGAGCGAGCAGCAGAGCTGGAGCTCCCTCGCCGGAGCTCGGTTCCCGCTGCCAGCTGACGATGAAGGAGGAAGTACAGTAGCTGTTAGATGGTCCTCTCCCAGCGACCATCTGACGGCTTGGATGCAGACACGTCGCCCAGAGCACTATCTCCAGATGTCGTTGGATCCTCATGATCCAATGGTGCCGAGCCAGCCTCGTGTCAGACTCTGAGCATCTTCGAGCCTTAGCGTCCGAGCCAGTAGGCTTGGAGCTCCCGAGCCTACGCCGACCCTCCTGGAGCTTCGAGTACCTCCGGAGCCTACACGAGCCGAGCCGAAGCAACCCGGGCCTCCTCCGAACCTCAGAGCTGACCCGAGCCTAGGAGAGCGCATGCGCAGCACGTGCCTCCTAGGCAATTTGCAAGGAAGCCCAGCCATTTTCTCCAATTTGCATTCAGGTCTACCATCACGTGCAGCACGCGTTCACAGTGGGTATTTTGCAATGAAACCCTCGCAGGTTTTCAAATTTGCAAAAATGCCCATGTGCGTGTGGGTTATTTAAAAGGAAGGTCCCGATTTTTTTCGTTATTACATTTTAGTCCCTCCTAGGGACCTGTTTGCAATTTTATTTCATGTTTTTCTTTCATTTATGCCCTTGTCTTTGTTCTTGCATATCTTGAGCACCGTAACTCCGTTTCAGGTGATTTCAGTTTCATTTTGAAGCTCTTCTCATCAACTTTCTTATGGCATGCTTAGATTTTAGTTTTGACACTATGAGATGTAATGCACTATTTGATTAACTAAGTGTCCAGATGTCTATGTTTCTCTTGCCTAATTGCTATATAAATTAAAAGTGCTTCATTATTTTATTCTGTTTGACTCGTATTTTTTATGGCTCAAGTAATTATCGTTCTGGGCATATTTTCATTGCATCTCATCGTATTTATTTGCATGATAAAAATAAAATAAAAAATTGCATGTTTGCTTTTGTTTTAATGCAATGTCCCATTCTGATGCATACCTTGACCTATACTGTCTTTAATTCAACACTTAGTTAAATAGATAAAAATCTGGATAATGCGAGAGAGGCTCGTGTCCCTGAGTTCGACCTTGGTATCTTACCAAGTAAAAAAAATACGACCATCTTATTCTTATTGAAATGTCAATGAGATGGTCCTTTGATGACCCAAGTCGGCCCGACTGCGATGACGATTCCAAGTGCTAATTCAGCACTATTAAAGGGCCGATTTAGCGAATCATCAGTTTGCTGATGTGCAGTTTGAGCTGATTTTTGAGGATCAGTATGAGTTTTTGAAGGTACCTTCTGATATTCCTTCGACACATTATTATGACATTACTGATGGCATGCCTCCTTTTGAGAGTTCTGATGAACAGATATCTGGGCCACATGCTGAGTTTCCTAAGATATGCATAGATGAGAGACACATTTCTGAGATTATTGCTGAGAGATCAGGACCCTTAGTTGATGAGATCACATAACAACCTGATGAGCCCCTCCTATTTGAGCAGCGATCATTTGTTGAAGATCTATTTGTGATTTTATTTGCTGAGATGTTAGTAACCATGGTGGGTAGTTCACATAGTACATATCACATACTTTCTACCAGTACAATTATAGAAGTCATCAAAGAGTCGATTCAGACCCTACCTGAGCTCAAGGTTTTACCATCAACATTGAAATATGCCTTCCTTGAGGGTCCCTCCAGATGTTTCCGGTCATCCTCAACTCATTGTTGACTGATGAACAAGAATCTCAAGGCCATTGGATGGAATAATTCATATCTTCGTGTGATTAGTCCAGCTTTATGCTCGCATCATATCTACTTAGAGTATGACTATAGACCCTCCTGTGAGTGTCAGCGTCATCTAAATCCGAAAATAAGGGAGATTGTCACGAAAGAGATAAGGAAAAGGTGTGATGCTAGATTTATTTATCCTATTTCAGATTCCAAATGGGTCAGTCCTTTGCATGTGTTCCTGCAGAAATTTGGGATTACTATCATGAAGAATGACCATGGTGAGGATATTCTGACCCGTGTACCTACTTCATGGCATGTTTGTGTAGATTACTAGTGCCTGAATTCAACTACCAAATAGGATCACTTTTCGTTGCCCTTTATTGATCAGATTATTGAGATGTTGGTAGGGAAAGAGTTATTTTGTTTCTTGGACGGGTACTCAGGATATAAACAGGTTGCTATTGCTCCTGAGGATCATGAGAAAACTACTTTTACTTGTCCGTTTAGTACATATACCTTTAGACAGATGCCTTGTGGATTGTGTAATGCCCCCGCTACATTCCAAACGTGTATGTTGGCTGCTTTCGCTAACATGATGGTTATCTATATAGAGGTCTTCATGGATGATTTCTCGGTCTACGGGGATAGTTTTGACACATGTCTTGCTCATTTAGACCTAGTCCTTCAACGTTGCTGCGAGGTAAACCTAGTGCTCTTGTCAGCGAAGAGTCACTTTATGGTGACTAATGGGATTATATTGGGCCATGTCATCTCCAAACATGGTATGGAGGTTGATCTGGCGAAGATCGATGTGATATCCAAGCTTGAGCCACCACATAATTTGAAGTAGTTGAGGTCATTTATGGGATATGTAGGATTCTATAGGTGATTCATTAAGGACTTTAGCAAGATCGCCATACCTTTGGCTAAGCTTCTATGTAAGAAGAGTGAATTTTTTATTTATGAGAAAGTCCTCCTTTCATTTCATCATATGAAAAAATGGTTACTATTGCTCCTGTCATACAACCACCTGATTGGTCTCTCCCCTTTGAGATCATGACTGCCACGTCAGATTTTGTTGTTGGAGCTGTCTTAGGGTAGAGAAGGGATGTGATATCATTTTCTATACACTATGCTAGCAAGACTCTAGATGAGGCACAACGAAACTATACACTTACAGAGAAGGAGATGTTAGCAACTGTGCTTGGGCTAGAGAAGTTCAGATCATACCTCCTCAGTTTCCATGTTTTTGTGTTTAAGGATCACACTACCATAAGGTATTTATTGGAAAAGAAGGATGCCAAACAATGCCTTATCAGATGGATCCTTCTTCTCCAGGAATTTGATTTTGAGATTCGAGATAAACCTGAAGTCAAGAATGTTGTGGAAGATCACCTTTCCCTCATTACAAATGCAGAGACCTCTAAGCAGAGCATGATCCCTATTTTTGAGACCTTTCATGATGAGACCATTTTGTCTGTGGCCCCACTCCCATGGTATGCTGATATTGTGAACTATCTTGTCTCCGAGAAAGTTCCATAAGATTGGTCGAAGAACAAGGTAGACAGATTTCTGTCTGAGAACAAGGTAGTGAGGGTGTGGATTGTATCTGGAGAGGTTGCAACCTCAGGAAGAATACACATGTACTTGAACACTATCACAAATTAGCATTTAGTGGGAATCATTTGGGGAAGAGTACGATAACGAAGATTTTACAGAGCGGCCTATGATGGCCAACATTTTTTAAGGATGCTACAGATTATGTTCGTGGTTTTACTGACTATCAAAATATGGGAGGAACTATTGATTCCAAAGATACCTTGCCCGTGATATATATACAAATTTCTGATGTTTGTTATGCTTGAGGCATAGATTTCATGGGCCCATTTCCTGTCAGCCATGAATACCATGCCCTTGATATATATACAGATTTCTGATGTTTTTTATGTTTGCAGTGGATTACATTAGTCGTTGGGTAGAGTCTATCCCCACTCAAGCTGCTGATAGTCGGACTGTGTGTTCCTTTCTCAAGATTAATATTATTACATGGTTTGGGATCCCCAAGATACTTACTTCAGATGGGGGAAGTCATTTCATTAATAGAGACTTAAGAAGCTTGTGAATGTGTGTGCCATTGAGCACAAGGTTGTGTCTCCTTACCACCTCAGACTATTGGCTTGGCTGAAATTCCAAATAGAGAGATAAAGATTATATTACAAAAACTTGTATGTCCATATAGGAAGAACTGATCCTAGATGCTTGACTCAGTTCTATGGGCTTATTGGATGGCATACAAGTATCCTTTGGGTATGTCTCCCTACAGATGGGTGTATGGAAAGCCTTGCCGCCTGCCATTGGAATTAATTCACAATCATTATAGACATTCCGTGTATGCAATATTGATTATGAGAAGAGATGAAAGAACATGAATTTGTATTTGAATAGATTGTTGGAATTCTAAGTTTTGCATATGATAACTCACTCATGTATTAGGAGAAAGTCAAACGTTGGCATGATAGACACATTAGAAGAAAGACATTCTCCTCTGATCCGAAATTAAGATTATTTGATGCTAAGTTGAAGTTGTTTCTAAGGAAATTGAAAAGCAAATGGTCAGGACCCTTCATTATGAGAGATGTGCATGACAATTGTAGTATTATCATGTCTTGTTATCCGACGCACAACCATTTATCATGAATGAGTAGTTGCTAAAGCCATATCTAGATCATGAAACATTCCTGTCCGTGGTTGATTCTATATCTGTTGTATCAGACGATGACTTCTTGACATCTTTTGCATCTGATACATGAGTTGATTTCTCTTGTACATATCTTTTTGTTGTATTCTTTCTTCTTCCATTTTATCACTCACCTCCTTTCCGTGTGTGTGTGTTAAACCTAGGATGTACTATATCCTAAGTATAGGGGAGGTGAATGGTTTGAGTTGTTCATATTCATCCTGTTTTATCACTCTTATTGTTGCTTATACTTAGGGATCCCTTACCCTAAGTATAGGGGGAGTGATGTTGTTCATACAGTCTTTTTGTGTTTTATTTTCTTTTCTTTGAATCTCTCGCTTGTCCTTCAACTTGTTCATATTCTTTTTCTATACTTAGGGATCTTTTACCCTGATTATAGGGGAGGACAAGTCCAGTCGTTGATTTTGTTCATCCTTTTCATCAATGTTCCCCGTTTGTACAATCTTTTATAGTTAGGATGATTTGATTTTAAGTACAGGGGGATCACTAACTTCTACTCCTTTCATCTATTCTTTCACTCATTGTTGTATACTATTCTTTTCACTTTTCTATACTTAGTATGATTTATGTCTTCCATTGTAGCTCTTTGATCACTACGAGTACATAGTTCGAGCTAAGTATATGGGGGTGTCGTATATATTGTATATATACTTTAGCCATAGCTCGTACTTTTATTAATGGCCATAATTTTTTTAAAATGTTTGTAAAATTGTTTTATGTATCAAAATTAGGTATACTGTATAAAATGTTAGTTATAAATGGGATGTATATAAGTACGAGAAATCGATGTGTGTATATAAACTTTGATCACCTTCCTTCATGTAAATAAAATTCTTTATTATATATAAAAACCATTTATAAAAGTTATATCTAAAACTTGTATATAAAATCCTATTGTAAGATATTTATATAATCCTTGTATATACTTATATATATCTTACTAACCCTTTTTCTTTCTCTAAAAAATGTTTTGTATATACTTCTTGCATCTGCATGTATATTTTTCAGAATTGTAATGAGATTTAAACTAGTCTGGAATAAACTTGAATAATGGAGCATGGTTATGACCTTAATCCACTTAATTTTAGAGGAACCTTATAATAATTAGAGTTGGGACTTTTCAGGTCCTAGCGACTTAATTCTTCGAGTCCACAAGACTATTCTCACATGTCATCTTGATTAGTCTAAGTAGAATATTTAACAACACACACATGATTTTTAGACTGTGGCTTAACTTGGACAAGCACTCTACACGTGGCTCTTCATGGATGAGATGGTGAGGGGGTAGAATCCTTTGGCTTGGGGTTGCACACGGGTGTATAACAACTAGTGGAAACATCTGTCTTCCTGTAGGGAGGGTAGTGCATCTCAATCTAGTCTAGTGGCATTGAGATCTAAAGACAGGACTCTGTGGGGTTGCAATAATGCTTCAAAAGAGCGATAGTCTACTGGATCAAGAGGAAAAACTCCTTATGTATATGCCACACCCTTGTATATATTAAAAAATAATGCAGAATCTCCAAAAGTGGACATGCCTGATTGAAAAGTAAAATGCATGCTGGAGTGTATATACAAGTATAGTCAAATAGCAAAGATGAGCTTCAAAGTCAGATTTTTGTGAGCTTGTAGCTGGATGACTTGGCTACACTAGTCATGCATCCAAGGATAGGTAGCTACACTGGTTACCATCCATCCTTTTCTTCATCTCCTCTTCTTGAGCTGGTTGCACTTGAACTTAGAAGGGAATATCCCCACTCCTTAAGGAAAGAGTTTCTAGATCGGGGGACTAGAGTTACCTTGTTGAGGGATGCTATTTCTTTGCCACTTTAGAGGTGAGGAGATGTATTTCACTTGCACTATGCAAGTAAAGATTCATAGTCATAAGAATTTGTGTATGTAGACTAGTTCTAACGTGACTATTGAGGCTACTTGAATATGAATCTTGTGGAACCTGAGGGATGTTAGATTTTAAATCCATTTCCCATTAAGATTTTACCACACTAATAATCCAAAGGTCTGACCGAGCTCCATACTACAACTTTATGAAGATAAGTTTAATAATCAATATTATTCTAAGTTCTTTATTTTCCCTTTATTCTTTTATTTTATTCACTTATTCTTTCCAATAAGTGTTTGCTAAGGATCTAGCAAAGGTAAAGCATAGGGGGATGATGAGTATGCATTTCATCTTCTTTATTCATTTATTTTACCTTAAAATCCCTTATAAAACACCTGTAAATGTCACTAATTCCATTCTTTTACTAACTCTAATTATTTTGTAAATATTGTATATTTATCGCTCTTTTAGCCTAAAATAAATAAAGAAAGAAAGAAATAAATAATAAAGAAAATACAAGATTGTATATATGCAATAGATACATGCTTAATCAAACCCAGAGAGAAGTTCAAGACTAGACCTAACCAACAGTGAATAAAGTATGTGGAGATAAGGCCAAAAATCCCAGAAAATACACTTGCCAGTTGTAAATATTCCTCACTTGTGTATTATTGCCTATATTACACACTATTACATTGATTTATTCATAGCTAAATCCCTTATAAATAAAGATAATTCTTTCTTAAAATTGTGTATAAAACCCTCTTGTAATTAATATAAATAATTTCAAATCTGTATATATTGAATAGATAACATCACTTTCAAAATACCACATAGCTCAACTTCCAAGATCAATATTTCCTCCACCAGAACTCCAAATTAAGCAAACTCACTTTCATTATACTCTAAATTAAAGTATACTTAAAATGGAATGATTTCATAAAATTCAGAGTTAAGCTATGAAATGTAGCCAATTGGGGTATTATTGTATAATATACCTATGTATACTATGTATATTATTTAGAGGATGGGGAGCTTGCACCAAGGTGCATGTAACTTTACATGCACCGACGCTTATATCTTCCACATTTTTTTACTTTTTTGAAAAATACCACCATGTATATTCATCCATATATCCCTCCAATATGTCACTCGAATTTCGTCAAAAACAAAAAGGAATCAGAAATTTTGGAAAATTCATAAAAACATTGGAAAAAAAATAAAAAAATCAAATAATAATTTTAGTCCAATTTCCGTGTATGTTTGCTGAAGTTAAAAATTCCCCAAAAAAGTGCTTTATTTTATTTGTTTATTTTTTAATATTCCATTGCTTGAAAATAAAAAAATACATTTCTTGCAAAATTTAAAATAAAAAATATAAAAACACAAAACAAAAATATAAATAAAAATCCATAAAAAAATACAAAAGTCTAAAACACAAAAACCAAGCATAGTTTGACTTAGAAATTCCTTTACTCTTTGCATTGATTTTTTTCAATTATTAGAATAACCCTCGAGATTTTTGTAGCCTCCCTGAGTTTGATCCTGTTAGCTATACATGTAAATTAAATAGAAAATTCTTGCTACATTTTTGTACTTATTTTTGCTTGAGAATAATTAGTTTTTGTTTGAGGCTTCTTTGGGTTGCGATGATATTTGTTAATAATTCATCCAAATAAAAACCTAGAGAAAATCGCTCAACAGCAAGACAGAGACGAGAGATCCAACCTCAATATTATTAGGAGCCACCTTTCCAAAGTAGATATCATTGAGAAGCAATCATAAGCCATGCAGAAATTATCTGGGATCAAACAAAGAACCCAACATGTAGACAAGCTAGATCAGATTATGAACCAGCTGGAACTACTAGTCAACACAATCAATGCTTGTCAATTTGCGAGCCCATCAGCCATAACTCTCTATGAGGAAAAGGAGCCTTCATTGCCACAACCACCTAAGTCAAGTTCAGGGCAGCCTAAGTTGATCCAACACATGTACTACATGTAGGCGCCTGACTAGGCACCACCACAACAGTTACAACAACAACTAATCGTCTACGAGCATGAGTCCCAGTCATCATATATGGATCCTTTTTTCCCACCTCGACCAAAAATCTAGGAGGTGAATGATATCTGGAATAATGATGCACAAATGGTACGACTATGTGGACATCAGAAGGGCCAGTTCTTAACCATCTAGCTATGCCACCAACCTTCTAGTGGGAAGTTTGTCCAACAAACTCAAACTCAATAACACTAGTCTCCACCATATCAGAACACTTGGAGACTTAATAACCAGATACAGAAGCTAGCGTACCGCCAACATTAGCCATATCACAATTACGTAGCTGCTCAGTAGAACCAGTACCTCCATCCTCCTTAGCACTATCAACATTCTCCTCCTCAGAACCATAATCAGTATTCTCATTCACATCCTCCCCCGAATTACCAATCTCAGCGTGGTCAGCACACTGAACCATATGAGGTTACTCATGTGAACCTCACTCTCGACTGTTTGGCTCAGTTGGTTAAGAGTCTAGCAGAGATGAGACAGAAGCTTGATGACCTCACTGCCACAAAAACTCCAATTCTAGCACAGGTCGAGGCCAACCCTGATAAATTGAAAAGCAATGAGCATGTAGTTTGTGATGTCTCATGCGATACAACAGAGCCAGGTATTTCCAAGTTTATGTTATATAATGAAGTGACTCTCAGGAGCAGTAGGACCTTGCAACCATCTTCTACACCAAGGGAGAAGAATAAAACATCTTATGGCGAGTCGTTGTCTTCTACATCAACGGTCCAACAATAGAGCTAGGTGAGGAAGACGAAGATAGAGGAGTATCACTACACCACCATCAGCAAAAATATCAAAAATAAAGAAAATTAAAAAGACCAAAAATAGAATAAGAGCCCAAGCCAAGTGTTGGAGCGTATTTTCAAGGGTATAAGTACCCGATTTTTACGTCATATAATCATTGAGAACCCGCAAAAATACACTTCGAACAGATAAATTACCAGACTTAGCGATATTATGCACAAGATCAAGTATAGGGTAAGTCAGGGCCGATCCACAGAGACAGCAAAATTCTGCACTTTATTTTGAAAATAAAAATACTTTTATAAATTTGCAAAAGGTTTGAATAACAAAAATTGAAATGAAAGTTGGAGAAAGAAATAGTGCAGGTCGGTAAGTGCTGATCGCTCCCCTTCTATGCGGTAACTTCTAAATGGGACTCGTACACGACAACTCTTCGCGAATTTGGATATTCTGGCGAGGCGAGTTGGATGTGATAACAACTGTGGATCGAGCTCGAACCTCGTGTCACGTCCCAGATCTCCAAGATTGGAGGATAATCGCCGTTAGTATGGATGGTCGCTATAGTCTTGATAAATAACTGCACGAAAGACAATATAACAAAATAAGATGGATTTGAAAATATAAAGTAATAAAGCAAAAGCGAGATAAAAATATGATGGTCGGTGGCTTGAGAGGAAGCCTCTGGAGTCGGATTCACAGATGGACCGAGGAATTGATGATTGGTGGACGTTTATGATGTTGGATAATTTTTAACAGCACTTGGGGTAGAGCCTCAGGAGTCGGATTCACTGGGGGTCCAAATGCACACGTCGACAAATTCACTTCGTTGCTTCGTCGATAATAAAATAGATGGCTAATTATGGTGGTGGATTTTTGTTGGATTAATGATGATGGAATAGGTTGGCAGTGGAATTGGTTGGTAGGAAGGGTGACAGAATGATCGAATGGAATGGGTAGGATGTTGGGTGGAATGATTCAATGCTCATGGCTCTCCTCTCATGTGGTATATATACACACATGCATAGCCGTTTGTAATGGAGAGACACATCTCTTCATTTGGACGCATATGTCTCTTCATATAGGAATGCATCTCTTCATATGAGAATGCATCCCCTCCGAAATCAAATACCACCTTCTCATATGCATTTCTTAATAATGGCAATTGCTATTATTTTCCAACCACATGTTGGATAATTCAAATATTTCCAATGGCCCCCTTTTATGAATAATTATTGGCTATGCTAATTATTCAATACATGGTGTATTTACTCCTAAATCCATATTGCATAACTAGTGGCATTCCCGTCCATACACTTGCTAAAAATTAATAGATTTATTTTGATTTAATGAGAATAATCGAATAAGGATTTAGATCAATAATCCGTATTGGTATGCAACACAATAGAGTTTATCTATAAAATAATAAGAGATTTAAATTTATTAATTGATTAGATTCATGAATAACAATGTTGCCGCAAACATTAGCAGAGTGTGATCTAGTGTATGGACCATTCATGAACATAGTGACACTTTCTAATTTTGTTATTTATAATATAATGTGCATTTTAACTTGCGGAGTTTATCTCTAATTAACAAAATTATGTGATGAGTATAAGATCATCATACCCCCATGCTTAAGATTTGCTAGTCCCTAGCAAAATGTAGATGAAGAATCTCAACACACAAATGTAGACATATAGGAAGAGAATAGACTCTTAGGGTGACAAAAATTTACCCTTAATTTCATAAAGTTAAAGAGTAGAAATGAAACTTTTCCTACAATGCTTGATTATCTCGAGTGTCCTTAAGATATCAACTAATGTAGAGACTTGCTCGATTTGGATTAAGTGATACTAGCATCAATAATGTTATTAGACCTGAGGATAGACTCAAGTGTCAAATGTACTGAATTGACCGAGTGCTTTCAATCACAATCCTCTAGCTCTGATACACTAAGCCATGAAATGCTTGTGATGGGGGCTCAGAGTATTCTCACAAGCTCCAACTTCATAATTAATGTAACACCCATCCCAACTTCCTCCAACTGATCAGCAAAACAATAGGTTAATTTCTTGAGTAATTAGGTTAAGGCTTATTTGGTGGAGGTTATTATGCTCTGATTTCAATGAGTGAAGTCCAATACGTGACAATATTGATCATTCTAATATAATTTTGGAGAAGAGGAAGAATACTCGCACAATGTTTCTCCTTCTCTCTCTCTATCTCTTTTGCATTTTTTTGATATTCTTCTTTTCTCCTTTCTCTTCTTTTTTTGACAATATTTCTCCTTTTCTCTCTCTTTTTTTGCGGTACTTGTTCTTCTTCTTCTTATTCATTTTTGCAATATCTCTCTTCACTTTTCAAGAGAACCAATGTGCTTTAATACTTTTTTTGGGACTTGGAAACATAAAGGACATGTATTTTATTGTAAATGGAGGATAGAATCTTGAAGAATATTTCTCTTTGGATGAATAATAGAAGAAGAGGGACAAAGAAGTCGAATGAAACAAGACGAAATATTAATGGAAGACTTTTAAAGAAGTGGTGGGTTTGAAAAGTATGTAGAAAGGCAAGCAAGAGGCTGGTGTGTGAAGGTTTCAAGTGTGCATAATGGGAAATTGCTTGACCAGTTGGGAACATTCCCTTACATTTTATGATGGACTCTCTTCCTCACATATATTTGGTGGAACACTCCCAACTCCTCTACTCCGTGATAAGCTCACCGTCTCACAAACTCTGAGCACAACCATCATCAGAACCCCTTAGCCATTTGTATGTCAAGATAGCGTCGATCTTTTCAGTATGTAATGTTTAAGCTCATTATTGATACCAAGTGAAGCTAAGTCTCTTGATTTAAATGCAAAAGAACAAGAGAGAGTCATAAGCATTCTAAGCTTAGAATCACTTCAAATCTCATACTTCATGTGGTATTTAATGGTGAGGCTATTATTCTTCCTATATGTAAACTTAGAGAGTTGAAGTAGGGAAAACATGCAAATGAATGTAATGCAATATGCATGAAAAATGCAATTTTTTGGATAGTGTCCCCCAATGCTTAAGATTTGCCATGCCCACATGGTAAATGCTTATGCAGTAAACTAGTTATGGGATGACAAATGAGATGAGATAGGCAGTGAACAAAGAAATGAGTGCGTCATGAGGGGTTTTGCAGAACATGGGTTTCTGAAACAGGCATTGATTTTTCAGATTCAATGATGGGCTTGAGGCATTGTCCATTCACTCAAAGGATGGTGGATGTTTTAGAATTGGTTATTTCAACAGACCCATTATTAAAAACTTGTGTGACAATGTATGGGCCTTTCCACTTTGACCTGAGCTTTCCTAGAAAGAGCTTTAGCTTTGCATCAAACAACTAAACTTTTTGACCAATGGAAAAGGTTTTGTGAGAAATGTTGGCATTATGCCAAATTTTAACCTTTTCTTTGTAAATAAGGCTGTTATCATAAGCTCGGTAATGAAGCTCAGTTAACTCATTAAGGTCAAGTAATCGATTCCGGTCAGCTTGGGTTAAATTAAGGTTACATTTTTGTATAGCCCATAATGCTTTATGATGGATCTCGACTGGTGGATGACAAGGTTTTGCATAAACGATGCGATACGGACTCATCCCTAGAGGATCCTTGTAAGCAGCGCGATAGGCCCATAATGGTATATTAAGGTGTTGGGACCGGTCTTTGCGATCAGAACGAACAATTTTCTGCAGAATGGTTTTTATTTCTCGATTAGAGACCTCAGCTAAGCCATTAGTTTGAGGATGATAAGCGGTAGAAACTCTACGTTCAATTCCATTATTCTTCATTAGTTTTCGCACCGAGTTATTAAGGAAATGTGAACCCCCATTACTTATAATGACTTTAGGTATGCTGAAGCGAGCAAATAAATCATTCAAGAACTTGATCACTGTTGCACTATCTACAACGTGAGTGGGCATGGCTTCGACCCATCTGGAGATGTAGTCGACTGCAAGAAGGATATATAGGTAACCATTTGATTGAGTGAAGGGACCCATGAAGTCAATGCCCCATGCATCAGAAATTCAAACTACATAGATAGGATTTAGAAGCATCATGTCTCTTTTTGTCATAGTCCCTGTAGTTTGGCAGGTAGGGCATGATTTCACAAAATCATGGGCATCCTTAAATAAAGTAGGCCAGAAAAAACCACATTGAAGTACTTTTGCAGTTGTACGTTTTCCAGAGTGATGTACACCACACCCAAAAGTGTGGCAATGAGATAGGACACTTGAAATTTCAGAATCAGGCCTACAATGTCTCCATATATAGTCAGTCCCATCCCTAGATAATAAAGGATCTTCCCCATGATAGTATCGAGAATCATCTATGAATCGGTTTCATTTTGCCTTCGGCCAATCCTCAGGAATTCCGGATGTGACTATGTAGTTTACCATATCAGCAAACCATGGTATTTGTGATATTGCAAGAATGGACTCGTCAGGAAATGTTTCCAATATGGGAATGAGTTGATCGGTTTGTTTGGTTTCAGACTCATGGAGTCTGGATAGATGGTCGGCCACAACGTTTTATGCTCCTGCCTTATCTTTGATTTCAATGTCAAATTCTTGTAGCAAGAGTATCCATCTAATCAGTCGTGGTTTGGAATCTTTCTTGGAGAGTAGGTGGTCTAGTGCGGTGTGGTCAGTGTAAACAACCACATGTGAACCCAGTAGGTACGACCTAAATTTTTCAAGTGCAAAGACAACTGCTAGCAGTTCTTTTTCAGTGACTGTGTAGTTTTTTTGTGCATCATCAAGTGCTCTGCTAGCATAATGGATGGCAACTGGTTTGCCATCTTTCCTTTGGCCTAGTACATCCCCTACTACATAATCCGATGCATCACACATTATTTCAAAGTCTAACTTCCAATCTGGGGACTGTAAAATTGGTGCTTCAGTGATAGACCTTTTTAATGTCTCAAAGGATTTGAGGGCATATTCTGATAATTCAAAAGCTCGATCCTTTGAGAGTAACTCAGTAAGAGGTTTAGTGATTTTTGAAAAATCCTTTATGAATCTTCTATAGAAGCCACCATGTCCTAAGAATGACCTAACACCTTTGAGTGATGTAGGTGGGGAGAGGTGAGTTATGGTCTCAGTTTTGATGGGTCAACCTCCATACCTTTTTTAGAGACAATGTGTCCTAGAACGATGCCTTTGGTGATCAGAAAATGTGATTTTTCCCATGATAAGACCATGTTCACCTCAATGCATTTTTGCAACACGCGATCAAGAAATCCAAGGCATTCAACGAAGGAATCACTAAAAACAGAGCATTCATCCATAAATACTTCCATAAAATCAACCGCCATATCAGTAAATATGGCTAGCATACATCGTTGGAAGGTGGTCGGTGCATTACACAGCCCAAAGGGCATTCGGTAAAAGGCAAATATACCATAAGGGCATGTAAATGTTGTTTTCTCTTGGTCTTCAGGTGCAATGGCAACCTGATTATAACCTGAGTATCCATCGAGAAAATAAAAATATTCTCTCCCTGTGAGTCTTTCGACAATTTGATATATGAAAGGGAGGGGGAAGTGGTCTTTCTTCGTGGCGATGTTTAATTTTCTGTAATCAACACAAACCCTCCATGAAGTGGTTGTACGAGTGGGGATCTCTTTACTTTGATCATTGGTAACTATAGTAAGACCAGCTTTCTTTGGTACAACTTGTAAAGGACTGACCCATCGACTATCTGATATCGGGTAGATGATCCCTGCACCTAACCATTTGCATATTTCCTTTTTGACTACTTCTCGTAGATTTGGATTTAGTCTCCTTTGCATTTCACGAGAAGGTTTTGCATTGTCTTCCAAATAAATATGGCGGGTACATAACGATTGACTTATTCCCCGGAGATCAGATATTATCGAACCGATTGCCCGTGAAATTTTTCTTAAAACATCCATTAATTTATTTTCTTGATCTAGTTCCAAGTGGGCATTGATTATTACCGGGTATGCCTTATTTTCATCATCTAGAAACACATATTTTAGGTCCTTCGGTAAAGGGTTTAATTCAACTACGGGGGCCTGAATTGTCTCTTGAGAACCTTCTATTGAATTTATGGGGTGGGTGGGTGCGGTGATTGTAAGATCTTCCTCTTTGTTATGTAGTAATTCCGAAATAGGAGGTTCTAGCATGGGCATAATCATTTCGGAGACAGGATAAATTAAAGCATCAAGTTCATCCCATGATTGGTTTAGTTCTAAGATATCTGAATTTGTCAACAGTTCGTAGGGTTCATTCTTGATGGAATCAAGGGTTTCGGCCACTACAACATGTTGTCTTTCAAATAATTTATCATTTAAAGTCAAAGTCACCTCATGAGGATCCCTAACGAGGTTCAAGGGAGTTAAATTGTCTATGATTTGTTTCATTGTCGAACATTCCTCGATCCATCCACAATCTTCAGTATCGTGTTCTTGAAATGTGGGGGTGACAAGATCGATAGGAACAATCTCACCATTGACTTTGAATTCTACTTTCCCGGCCTCATAGTCAAAATGAACCTTTTGCAATGGCTAAGAATGGTCTTCCGAGTATAATAGGAGTTTGATAAAGTGTTTTAGCCGAGTCCATATCTAGTACGATAAAGTCGACTGGGAACTGATGTCCTTGGACTGTGACTAAAACGTCCTCTAGTATTCGTAATGGCCTCTTTACAAATCGGTCAGCTAATTGCAAAATCATAGAAATTGGTTTTAACTAACCTATTGCATAGTACTTTAGTACGACAGACAGGATGAGATTTATCGAAGCACCATTATTAAGTAGGTTCGCTCGAAGGTTATATCCCCAATGATGCATTTTACTAATGGGGCCCCATGATCTTTCAGTTTAAGGGGAAGGAGTTGAGAAATGGCATTAGATGATGTGAGTGGTAACACATGCCTCTCTTCCTCATGTTGGTCATTCTTTTTCTTTCCCCTCGGCTTTCTTTTTGGAGTGCATTTTTCTTTTATAAAATGTGAATACGCCGGAACTTGTTCTATAGCCTTAAGGAGTGGGGTTTGTATGATAACATTGGAGAATAAATTCTCCAAATCTGGAGTCAAAATCGAAGGTCTTTTCTTCACTTTTCTTCGTAGAGCCTATGGAAAGGGAATAGTCGGATGTGTAAAGGTTGGTGATGGGGATATAGAGGGTGGTTGTGTAGTAGGTGATGATTGGTCTTGCATTGGCGAATCATTCTCATGTGTTTGATGGTTTTGTGTGGTCAATATTTGAGGTGTCCTTATGATGTGACTACTTCTCAAGTGGATGGCATTGGTAGAGGCATTTGACTCATTTTTGCTTGTACTAGCTGAATTTCTAAAGCTCACAGGTCCTCGAGTAGGCTGTTGTGAAAAGCCAGGAGGGCAGATTTGTGAGTTGTTAGGATTTTATATCGTTTGAGAAGGTAGTTGTGGTTGAGGTGGTGATTGAGAACGAATCTCGGTCAATTGTTTTTGGACCTCGACTTGACTTTGAGCCAGTTACTTTTGAACCTCAACTTGATTCTGAGCTAGTTGTTGTATGAGTTTCATTAAGTCATGATAAACAGAAGCAAGTCCTTACAATGGTTTAGTCAAGGGTTGTAGTGGTGGTTGGGTTTGTTGTGTGAATTGGTTTGATTTGACCCTTGTTGGGTGACTTGATACCCTGAATTATTGTTTGTTGGGGACTTCCATGCAAAATTTGGATGGTTCCTCCATCTTGAATTATAGGTGGAGGAATAGGAGTTGCTACTAGAATTCCCCTGCACCCAATTAACTGCTTCAGGATTAATTTGTTCATTTGAAGGGATAGATAGTTGGTAAATCTATGGTTCCCTAGGTGTTTGTGGAATAGGGGCTACCCTGAAAACTGACAGGGTAGTTTTCTCTAATACAAGATTCCCTATAGTTTTAGTTAATTGATCCACTTGTTTAGCCATCAACTCTACTTTGTCCAACTTTGAAGCAATGATCTGGATATCCGAGGATGTGTCTCAATTTGTTGTTCCACAGTCTATAGCTTGGACTGGTCTTTTGTGTCTATTGTATAACTCTATAGAATAATTTTTGACAGAGTTATCTGCCATGTCATCATATAATTTTCATACAAAGTTCTCATCCTTATTCAAGTAGTTGCATCCACAAGAGCCGTCGACAACTCTCTTGTATGTTTCAGTTAAGCCCTCATAAAATATTTGCACTTGCTTCCATTTTTTGATTCCATGATGTGAGCATTTTCGTTAAAGATCTCTAAATCTTTCCCATGTTTCGTGGATTGGCTCTGTGGGTTTTTGGGTAAAGTATGAAATGACATGTCTAAGTGCATTGGTCTTACCAATGGGGAAATATTTCTTTAAGAATGCCTCTCTCAACTCGATCCATGATCGAATCGGGACTTCATAGCTACGAAGCCATTGGCTTGCTTTTTGTTGAAGGGAGAATGGGAAGGCTGGGAGGTAAACATGTTCCCTGTTTACCTCCTCTATGTTTTGTGTATCGTAGGCTGCTACAAAATCCTGAAGGTGCATTATAGGGTCATCGGTCTCTTCTTACCGAAATTTGGGGAGGAAGGAAATAGTTGAAGGTTTTATTTCAAAGTTTCCTGCTTCTGCATGGAGTTGGATGACTGATACGAGTTGATGATTAGCATGATTGTAGTGATTTCGTATCGGTATTGGTGGTGGGTTGTTTATCCCTTGATGTGCTATTAATTGTCAAACTTGGGCATCTTGCATCTCTTGGTGTTCTGCCATTTGTTGTAATTGTTGCATTATTATAGTGAGTGGATCGGGAGGAGGTGGCACACCAGGCATGCATTTTGTCTCGGGCTTGACTTTGGATTTTGGAGGATAGAATGGATCGAATTCATGGGGATTAGTAAGGGGATTCCTTAATGACCTCCTGCCAAGCATACACAAATCAAACACCAAACAATTTGTTTATTCCCACTCAACGCTTATAGTTTATTTTTTTTATCTTTTAAGTTTTGATTTGCATACAAGAATACATGTTGATTACGTTTCCTATGATATCTAGCGGTTCAGAATAATTCAATGATTACCACAATGTCGTTCTTCTGGTTCTGAGGCCAGTCATAGGGTAAGTAGGCTGGATCCTTTCTTAGATCAACTTGGATCTTAAACCCCTCATCTTTCTTAGTTAAACACCGTAGGGACGAGTATAGTAAGTAATATGATTTTCAGAAAATTATCAAGAACCGTGGGATCTGGGCTCTGGTCCTAGGGGTACGCGTGCGCGTGCGATCGTGAGAATAGTGCAACAAACAAGTTGGCAAACAAAATTTTATTTTATGATTTTTTTGTGACCGCTTTAATTTAGTCCGATTTAGACGATTTTTTTATCTTGATTAGTCGGCAAACAATTAAATGGTCTTTTTAAATGCAAGGTGGGACTATAAGGGAGAAATCCTAAGGAGATGCAATGGAATACGGAAAAAGAAGTTGATTTTTTTTGTTATTTTAATATGCACAAATAAAGAAATAAAATAGATCCTAGTTATGCCTAAGAAAAGAGAACTTATCCCGGGAGCGCTCAAAATATATATATTTTTAACTTCACGTTGATGTTCAACGCGACTCCTTTCCAATGCGACATGTCCCCTGTAGAAAAAAAAAGATGGTGAAAAGCAAAATGTAAAGAATTTTTTTTATATAAAGCATGAATAATTGCATGTCCCTGGCAACGGCGCCAAAATGTTGGAGCGTATTTTAGAGGGTATAAGTACGTGATTTTTACGTCAGATAATCGTTGAGAACCCACAAAAATACACTTCGAATAAATAAATGATCAGACTTAGCTATATTATGTACAAGGCAATGTATATGGTAAGTCAGGGTCGATCCACAGACATAGGAAAATTCTGCACTTTATTTTGAAAATAAAAATACTTTTATAAATTTGCAAAAGGTTTGAATAACAAAAATCGAAATGAAAGTTGGAGAAGGCAATAGTGCAGGTCGGTAAGTGCTGATCGCTCCCCTTCTATGTGGCAACTTCCAAATGGGACTCGTACGTGGCAACTCTTCACGAATTTGGATATTCTGGCGAGGCGAGTTGGATGCGATAACAACCATGGATCGAGCTCGAACCTCGTGTCACGTCCCAGATCTCCAAGAGTCGAGGATAATCACCGTAAGATAGGGATGGTCACTATAGTCTTGATAAATAACTGCACGAAAGATAAGATGACAAAATAAGATGGATATGAAAAATAAAGTAATAAAATAAATGCGAGATAAAAATTTGATGGTCGGTGGCTCGGGAGGAAGCCTCTAGAGTCGGATTCACAGAGGGATCGAGGAATTGAAGGTTGGCAGACGTCTATGATGTTGGATAATTTTTAACGGCACTTGGCGTAGAGCCTCAGGAGTAGGATTCACTGGGGGTCCAAATGCACATTTCGACGAATTCACTCTGTTGCTTCATCGATAATAAAATAGATGGCTAATTATGGTGGTGGATTTTTGTTGGATTAATGATGACGGAATAGGTTGGCAGCAGAATTTGTTGGCAGGAAGGGTGACAGAATGATCGAATGGAATGGGTAGGATGCTGGGTGGAATGATTCAATGCCCATGGCCCTCCTCTCATGTGGTATATATACACACATGAATAATTCTAATGGAGAGACACATCTCTTCATTTGGATGCATATGTCTCTTCATATAGTAATGCATCTCTTCATATGAGAGTGCATCCCTTCGTAAATCAAATACCACCTTTTCATATGCATTTCTTAATAATGGCAATTGCTATTATTTTCCAATCACATGTTCGATAATTCAAATATTTCCAACAACCCCCTTTTTCGGATAATTATTGTCTATGCTAATTATTCCAATGCATGGTGTATTTACCTAAATCCATATTGCATAATTAATGGCATTCATGTCCATACACTTGCTAAAAATTAATAGATTTATTGTGATTTAATGAGAATAATCGAATAAGGATTTCGATCAATAACCCGTATAGGTATGCAACACAATAGAGTTTATCTATAAAAATAATAAGGGATTTAAATGTATCAATTGATTAGATTCATGAATAACAATGTTGCCGCAAACATTAGCAGAGTGTGATCTAGTGTATGGACCATTCATAATCATAGTGACACTTTCTTATTTTGTAATTTATAATATAATGTGCATTTTAACTAGTAGAGTTTATCTCTAATTAACATAATTATGTGACGAGTATAAGATTCATCACAAGCCAATCCATCCCAGAAGAAAATCGCAACAACAGTTGATCAGAAGCAAAATGACGAAGTTGAAGCTCATGTAAATTCATTTTTGCATAGTTTGCATGACTGTGCACTTCCTAACTAGTCTTCTATAAATAATGATGTAGTTAAGAACAATGGTCTCGATTCTCTGAATATTTGTTTTCTTGATGCAATTAAAAACTGTAAAAAAAATTAAAAGTTGAAAATGCTTTATCTGATCCCATTGAGATTGTTAAATATTATTTTGTAAATGTCATTGTTGAAGTCCATGGAGTACATGCCGGCAATAAAGAAAGGTCTGAAAGAAATATGTACCTTTAGACGTTAGCTGGAAAATGACCATGCCAACTCAGGTTAAGAAATTAATTATTGTGTCTTTGTCACCCTTGCTAACCGAGTTGAAATTGAGAAAATTATTCAACCACAGACAAATCAAGCAAGTAAAATAGTGGTCTAAGCTGCTTTTATTGACATGGTAAAGCGACCTGTGTCGAACACAAGGAGTACTATGATAAACTAGGTAATCAATTCCAGAGGATAAAAAGATTTTTATTTTCTTTTTATTAATTTTTAGTGGTTTTTAAATTCACAAATTTTTAATTTTTTAAAAATAAGGAAAACAAAGACAAATAAAGGACACCCACATTGTCTGTGTATTTTTGAAATAGGATGAAAATACCCAGAAAAATCAAGTAAAAATATTTTTGTGTTTTATATTTTATACTATTTTTGTTAATTTTTTTGTTTTTTTAAATTTTTATGAATTTTATAAAAATAGAAAGCTTAGAATTAATACAAACAGTGCATAGCAAGGAGAATTTTTCAAATTAAAAATTTCAAATAACTTCAAAACTCCTAAAAACTAATTTTAATCAAATCTATATAAAAATATCTACAAACAAAAGCTGAAATCACATTTTTTGGATTTTTCAATGATTTTTATATAATATTTATGGTATTTTTAAGTTTTTTGCAAAATTTTAGAGTTTTATGAAAGCAAAAGAAATGAAAATAATATAGGAAATGAAACAAATCAAAACTACACTACTCTAATTTTTTAGAATTTTTAAGGCATTTTTCGAATTTTTATAATTTTTCTTAGGAACCCAAGAGGTTTTTGTAATCTTTTTATATTTTTAATAATAACAAATAAAGTGAAAACAACACTCGAAAATTTTTACTAAAAACTAACACTAACAGAAACTTAATGTGATTTTTAGGGAATTTATGGGTCACTTCTACTATTTATTGTACTCAAAAAGAGATAAAATAAAATGCTGGAAAAGAGGACCCAAATGCAATTATTTCAAGTATTAGGGCCAAAATTAACATGCAATAAAACTTAAGGGCATGAATGCAACAAATCTATCAAACATGTGCCACATGTGAGCCAAACTCACAGGGGTATATGTGTAATTTCCAGAAAACTTTCTCTATTTCATTAACAACTAAAAATTGAGGTTCAGATATGCAAATATCCCAAATAAAACTTGTGAAAGCATACGTGAGTGTGGTTTGGCTGGTTGAAAATGCATATAAAGAAAACACTAGGTCCTAACTACAAGTGTTCTTAACTAATTCTTACATTTATTGTATTAAATGAAATAAAGAAAAATGATAGGGAAAAAGGTGTTGTATACCCTTGCGGACACGTGTGGGGTGCGTGGTGGTTTTGACATATGGTCCTGATGGACCGTTATCTAAATCTGGCAGCTCTGAAAAAGGGGTGGGATGTGCGTGTCAGATGCGCCAAGGAAAAGATCTGACGTCTCTAAAAAGGACGTGAACATGCGGCCACGATCAAATCTATAAGCTTGTCTCCTCCATCCGACGTCTAGGATACATGTTGGAAGAAAACGAAGAAGCTCTCACCGAGGTTGGTTCAATTGCAAATGTCAAGAGCTGCAGTGCCTTGATTAGCCGACCAAAGGGTCCAGCACGCTCCTGAAGAGGAACTACTTAGGGTGGAGGTCTTAGATGGGTTATCGGAGTCCTCAATAGAGATCTGGGAGATGGGTCACATGGAGGTGCTCCTCCACTTCTATTGGGGCTCGATTCGAGTTCCACACATACACCTATACCGGCGAGTGCAATCACAACTCGGAGATGACGCTCCAACCAAGGTTATTTTGCAAATAAAATAAGAGAAGCGGTGGGGATGGGTCGTTGTCTCTAGCGGAGATGACAGATAAAGGACTAATCCTAATCTAGCTCTGATGAGAGAGATTCAGGTTGATCAGGGTGTATAGGAAGGTGGATGATGAGTTGGCGATTAGATCTGAACGGTTGGATGTAGGTCTGACCTGATAGTGGGAGAAACTAAATTAGAATGTGACGATAATGAAAGAATTGAAGGTGATCTATGAAATGTGAAAGAAGGAAGGTACCTGAAGCTCTAGAAATGGTCGACGAAGGAAGGAAGATGGAACGGCAGGGTCAAAGCCTCGATTCTGCTTCGGATGGTTGAAGAGGCTGGTCGCCGCGGAGGAGTGTGACCACGATCGATCTGCTTTCAACTCGGCACCAATTCGAGCTTCGAGAGGACCTAGCAGGATGATGTCACTATCATACCTGTGTTAGTGGAAGAAAGGAGGTGTGGGGAACAAGCTGGGCATGGTAAGGGCTAAAGAAGAGTATTTTTAAGAAACATCGACATATAGAAAGATCGGGAGAGATCGCACAATCCGAGGTGGATTTATATCCTTCAAGGTATCTGCAAGGGTCGCATATCTTCCGGGATGATGCATGTCTGCCATCCAAGGTGAACGGTGGTCATAGTCGGGGGGGGGGGGGGAGATTGTGGAGAATACAGGTTCGGCGAATGAGTGTCCAGGTCGGACTTGGAAGAGAGGAGGCTGACCCGGGTTAAGAGACCCAGGTTGACCAATAAAAAAATAGAATTTACAAAATAACAAAAATTTAAGAATATCAAATGATTTTAAAATAAAAAGTTACAAAAATGAAAAATGTTAATTATTTTATAAATGATTTTTTATGTTTTTTAAAAAAATTTTTAAAAATAAGTATATTATGGTATATACAGTATATCTATAATATTCCTATATATTATATACATATATTTTTATTTTATTATATTTTTAAAAATATATTATTTTATATTTTTTTATGATAATATTTTGAAGTGTTTAAAAACATTTTTATTTGTTTTTTAAAGATTACTTGCAAGTGTTAATAAATTATTATGTATAATACATTTAATATTGGTGCTATTATACAATGAAGAGTTGATTTTTATTTTTGTTTTATTTTTATTTTATGAATTTTATTTTAATTTTTATTTGATTATGAGGAGTATATACAAGAGTTTAAAAGTACAACATATACAATTTATACACTAAATAAATAAATAAAAGTATAGGTATGGTCCACTATATACAATCATCAAATTTTTATTATTTAAAACTCATTTTTATTTTTCGAGTTTTATTAGGGGAATGAATTATTTATGAGACCTTTTATTTAAAAATAAAAATTGGTGAATGATATATATTAAGGATCATTAGTGACGAATATATACAATGAAAAAATATATAATGAATAGTAAATAAATATATATAAGTTAATTTTTGGTTAAATAAATACCATATCTCGCCATAATTTATTCCTTGTCGACCAGGTCATTACTTGACCTTCTGTCGGGGTTTGGGTTAGTTTGTACTTATTACATAATCACAACCTTATTTTTTTCTTTCTTTTTATTTTTCTTTTTGAGGAGACTTGGACAAAGTTTCGTGGTTCTTGAAGGTTGTCCAGTTTCAAGTTCGAATCCAAATAAGGTTCTATTGAATCCATGAATCACATCCTTTATTCTTTCATTTTAGCCAAATTCCCTATGTAAAAAACCTATGAATATATATATATATATAATTCAATAAATTGCATTCTTTTGTTAATATTGTGTATTTAACATTCTTTTTAACCAAAGTAAAGGAATAAAAAAGAAAAGAAAAGGAAAGAAAATAAAATAAGGATGTATTTATGCATTAAATGCAGACGGACCCGAACACCGAGAGAAGGCCAAATATTGGTCTGATCGACAAGGAATAAAGTGGGGAGAGATAGGGTCCTTATTCACTGTATATACTCATCACTGCTCATCTGGTATATATCCTTCACCTATTTTTATTTCTAAACAAAATAATATCAAAATAATTCAATTTACTCAATAAAATTCGTAAATAAAAATAAAAAATAATTGCAAAATAATATTGTGTACAATTGAACACCATAAATATTTGTATTTATATTTTTTTTATTTCTATTGTAAATAATTTGTATATATTTTGTTTTGTAAAACTATTGTTTATACTTTAAATAAATACATAAAAGTAAAATAAAATTCATAAAATACAAAGTAAAACAATCAATTCCTCATTGTATAATATCACCAATATTGTATATACTATACATAAAATTAATATATTAACACTTGTAATAAATTTATAAAAATCCTATAAAAATGTTTTTATACTCTTTGCTTTTTTGTAAAAAGAATATATAATACATTGTATTTTTGTAAAAAATAATAAAGTTAAAATACATGTGTATAATATATAGGTATATTATGCCTATATGTACTAATACAAACTGTATATAATAGTGTATGTATGTTACTAAAATAATTAAAGTCACGAAAAAAATAGTTTGTAAAATTTCTAACACTTTTCTTTTTTATTATTTTTTATTTTAAGACATTCTACTATTTTTATTGATTATTCTTTTATTTTTAAAATAGAATTTTTCTGATTGGTCCACCCGGGTAAGTTGACCCGTGTCAACCCTCCCTCTCTAAGACTCGACCTAGGAAGACGTTCGCCGGATAAGATTTCTCACCATTTTCCTGCTTGGGTCTGATCACTTCTTCCCTCAGTTCACTTGCCGAATTCTTGACCTAGGATCCTCATCCTCGTGAATCCTTGGGTAGCTCCGGATTCTCCTAGGATTGTGCGCTTTCCTCTCAATCCTTCTACTCCCCTAGGAACCCCTATAAGTTTTTTCATCCACCTCCTCCGCGAGGTAGCTCGTTCCTTGCACCTCCTCTCCTCCATTTGAGTTCTTAGGATAATGACAGGGTCCTCTAGCTCCCGTCTGGAGCTTGGATTGGTGCTGAGTCGATCGTAGTTCGCTCGTGACCAGATTCCGCTGTCGCGATCAACCACCTAGGTCTTCCACCACATGGTTGTGGCCACGACCCCGCCTTCACCTATGCCTTGCTTCTCTGAGCATCTTCAAAACATTAGGTATCCTTGTTCTCTTCCATTTCTCTTTTCCTTTTCGATTTCCATTCCATCACTGTCGCACACCATCTGTGCTCCGAGCATCGGGTCAGAGCTCCATCCTCTACATCCAATCGCATTGATCCTTCCCCCACTTCACCCCCCATCTTTCACTCACTCTAATCATCCTTAGACCAACTCATCGGAGCTCGATTAAGATCATACCCCCTTCCTTCATATTCGTCGGAGGTCGAACATCACCCCCTAGCCACATCCATTGATTTCTCTGCCGAATAACCTTGACCGGAGCGTCGTCTCTGAGTCTCACATCCCTTTGCAGGTATTTGTATGCGCATGGAGCTCGATTCATGCCTCCGCTGACACGGCGGAGCACCTCCAGGTGCTACACCTCCCATCTTCCACATCCAGCCATCCCTCGCTCCATTGGAGTATTGCAGTCAACACAGAACACATTCAGCTTGGTGTTGAGCCTCTCAACGAGCCGACCCAACTTGGAGCTCTATATACTCTTGATTGAAGCAACACACTGGACCCTCCTTCTTCGTGTTCTTCTAGAGCCTTTTACGTTCGTCGGATGAGGAGCCTGCATCCCAAACTTAATCGAGACCATTCATTCCCAAAAGCTGACGATCTGATTAGGTCCTGTGTTAGATCTATGCCACACGTCATCTCCTTTTCAGCACCATCAGATCTGTAGCCAATAGTCATGAGGGTCGTACATCAGAGAGCCGCCACACATACACCACATGCCTTCCATAAGTATATTGCACTTTCTCCCTTAGATTTTGCTTTATTTTATTTTAATCTAGTAGTTATAAATATTTAATTAAAAAACATTTGCATTCGGACCTTATATTTTTTTTATTTGCACTTTAATCCAGTCGAGTTGAAGTCACGTGCTTGTACACGTGTTTTGTGGGACATTTGCATATTGTTACCTATGTTCTTAAAGTGTTATATGAAGATAGAATATTTCAGAGTATTTGCATTTATACCCCTGCGATATGAAGCACGTGTAGTGCATGTTTCTCTGGTTTTTTATTACTAGGGCCCCAGTAGATTTATTGTGTGTTAATGTTTGGTCCCAGAACTTAAAATAATTGCAACTAAGTCCTTTATTCACTGTTTAATTTTTTTGATCTTTTTATTGCTAGCAATAAATAGTAAATTCAACCCCAAAATTCCCCAAATTCATTTATTAACTGACCCGTGTGGTTATTTTTGTGTGTTGAATTTCTGTGATCTTTTATTATTAAAAATTCAAAAATAGTAGAAAAAACCCTATTTACCTAAGAAAATCTATAAAAATTCGAAGCATGCTTCAAAAATTCTTAAAAATTTGGAATAGCTTTATTTTGAGTTGTTTCAATTTATATCCAATTTTCTTTACAATTGCTTTTATAAAACCTAAAAATTAGAAAAACCTCAAAAAAGATCATAAAATTTATATAAAATCTTCTAAAGTCCAAAAATTATGATTTCAATTTCTATTTGTAAGTATTTTCATATAGTTTTAAATACAATTGGATTCTAGGAGTTTTGATTATCTTTGGTATTTTTAGTTTACAAAACTCTCCTGACTGTGCATTGTTTAGTGCTTTTTCCTATTTTTGTTTTTTATAAAGTCCCAAAAACATCCAAAAATTCTACAGAAATTATAAAAATATTAAAGATTATTAAAAAAACAAAATATTTTTATTTTATTTTGCGATTATTTTTACCCTATTTTAAAAATACAAAAATAGTGTGCATTTGCCTTTTATTATTTGCCTTTATTTTTTATCATTTTCAATTATTAAAAATATAAAAAATTAAAAACCACTAAAAAGAAAATAAAAAAACTTCGAGTCACTTGAATCGATTACCTACCTTATCATAATGGTCCTTGTGTTCGATCCTAATCGCTATACCAAGTTAATAAAGTAATCTTAGACCACTGCTTTACTTGCTTGATGTGTTTGTGTTTGAATAACTTTCTTGATTTCAACTCGGTTAGCTTGGGTGACAATGAACACTTAATTAATCAACTTAACACTTGTCGGTTGGCTCGTCTTCAGAATGGCACCATTGCCGGGTGTCAAGTTGCGAAAACCCTACGTTAATTGATGTGAATAATTAATCGTTTCAAATATCAATGTGTCCTCGTAATCAATTTTTAATTGGTATAGTTTTATGTTTATTTTACTTGGGCAAGTCCCATGGCCGAACACTAGGAGGCAAAGGAACAACTTAGAATTATGTCTATCAAATTTCATGTGGGGTTTTCAAGGCAAAGTATTGTTGGTATTTTTAATGCAATTTGTGGATGTAAATGCAAATGTGGCCAATTTTAGGGACTAAAATGGAATTTCAATCAATGTTGTCCAAAAATTATGAAACTTGGCTGAGATGTGAATAATGATGACATAACACACTGTAATTTTTTTGAAATTTCTGATGTAAGATGAATATTTAATGAATTTATGAATGCAAATTATGCGAATTTCAATATTTAATTATAATAAATATTAAACCTATTTATTTTAAAGGATGAAACTATGCAAGATCTATCACTTGGTGATTTATCTTAGAAAAATCCTAAACTTCAAAAATACGAGATTTAATACTTATTAAAAATTAAAGATTGAAATCAACAAAATGATTTTTATAGAGCAAACCATGCATGCAAATGAAATTCTTTTTGGGCATGATGTTTAATACAATTAATTCTACGAATAATGAATTTTTGGAAAATTTTGAGGCTATGGTTAATTACTTATGAATTTTGAAGCATAGAGTGGGTAAAATATGCAAATTTCCACAAGAATAATAATTATTAAATAATCATAACATATGAAAACTCAAGCATTCCATATTTTAGAGAATTAGTTGTAGACCATCATGCTAATTTTTAAATAATAAAAGGATGCAAAAATATAGCTCAAATCACAAAAGGAAGTTAGGGTCTAATTGCAAATAATTATAACAAAAGTGCAGAATGTGGATTAAATAGTAATTACATATAACCAGAGGGGATTATATGCAAAACTTCCAAGGGTTACATGTGCAACACGTGCCCTTGGAGATGGGGGGTATTCTGTGAAATAGAGATTCTCCTGGGTGCTTGGCGCAAATAACCTCACCCTAGAGCACGTGGGATTACATAGGGAGGGAGTCTTCTGGAGGTGCCCCATCAGGTGAAGCGGCTCACAGGCGGATCTGCGGAGGTGGTAGTTGTGCTCCAACGACAGCTCTAGTCGTCGAAGGTGCTGGTGGTTGATGTTGACGGGCGTTCGTTGGTGGTGATGGTTGAGAGCAACACAGGTTGCAACGGTGAAGTAGTCGAAGGAGCTTGTCAGTGATGACGACTCATGGCTCTAGTCAAGATGGGTTGGCGATGGGAGCCGAGGCGGAAGTTCTTGGATGAAGGCCGAGAGGTGCAGATGGTAGAAGTGGGCGAGTTGAAGGTGTGGGGCTCAAGCCACAGAGGGAGAGCGTAGCAGCTATGCAAGGCATGCTACGACGGCGTCGCAGAGGCGGAGCTTGGATCTCATCAAAGAAGGATGATCGACGTTGTTACTGTCAGGTATTATCATTCTTATGGCATCAACGAATGAGTAGAATAGAGGCTTTGAGGATGGTTTTATACGACGAGGGTGCGATCTGAGAAGGAAGGCACATGAGGTCGAGGGGACGAGATCGATGATGGGTTTTGACGCGATGCGATGGGATTCGACGGAGGCGAAGAGGAAGGTATGGCTGGCGATTACGATATACGTAGGGTGACCGACTTTGATTTAGGAAAGGAGATCGCACGATCGATCGTAGATGGAAGGGTATAGGATTCGACTCCCAGATCTGGTCGAAGGTGGAGTGATTAGCGGGCGGTGGTTGTAAAAGGAGGAAGGGTGGTATGTGAATTGGGAAAGTGAGGGAGGAGGACGACACGCAACAACCATCCGATTGGTCGAGATCAGACGACCGAGGCTACGCCACGTGGCTTTAAATTTTTATTTTTTTATTATTTTATTTTTATAAAAAATGAATATATAAAAAGATCAAACATTGGTTACACATGGTGGCTCCATGAGCTGCCACGTGTCATCCCAAAAAAATTCGGAAAATCAAAATATAAAGAAAAATCAAAAATAAATGATAAACGACCTCGGATCAAAAAAGTTTCTCCACGAAAGTCCCTCACCTCGACGAGATCTACAACTTTTATGAAAGCATCAAAACCAAAAATTTGACATTTACACAAAGTGATATTTTTGGGGTCCTCTATGTAAATAGAACACCTTGGTTTTTTAATTTTATAAAATTTGTCATTTTAAAAAAAGTTTAAAAATCCAAAAAATCATGATAAAATTAGAGATAAATATTTACACATTAATCTATTTTTTTATTTTTATTAATTAAGAAAATAACGAAATAAATAAAAGTACGAAAATGACAAATTTAGTACAGGCGGTTAGTGAAGACTCAGACTCTGTTAATTTCTTTGATTTCAAACTCATTTTGGATTTAGTTTTTTACACATTTCAATAAAACTTTTATCAAAAGAAATAAATTAAAAAACTTTAAATAAAATGAGTTAATTAAGTACATAAAATAATAGGTAAAAATTAGGTAAAATACAAAATGTACAAAAGAGGCCCAAAACCCAACTTTCACATATGAGCTCCGATTAACTTGAACTTGGGCTTGTTTTGAAGTTTATTAAATTTAAATTAGTTCAAAAGTGAGTAGGATCAAATCAGACACTATATGAGGAAGATGTCAGCAATTTAGTTCGGAAATTCTATAATTAGGTTTTGAGTTTTACGTCCGTTTATTTATGTTATTGATATTTTTGTATTTTCATTTATTCTTGTTAGTAATATGTACACAATGGCGGTGGTTTTAGGTCATTTAGAGTTAACATGTATTAATTAAAAATCAACGAAGTTAGGCTATTTTACATGTTAATTGGAGTAAGATTTTTGGCTTCTTATTTTATGCAATTATGAGTGATAAAATGCAATTATTATTAATACATGCATGAATGCTAATTATGCAATATAATGGGTAAAATATGGATGAATTTAGGGGAGCTGAGCCTAATCAATGTCTTTAGAGTGATGAATTTGAGATTCATCATCCCCCTATACTTAAACCATGCTCGTCCCTAAGCATCAAAAGAAATGCAATAAGGTGAAATGAGATTGGGTTCCATACCAAGACCTTTAGCTGAAGGTGAAAATGGAACTAGACCCGACCTTTGGATTATTAGTTTGGCGAACTTCTGTGAGACTTAGAATTTTAAAATCAACAGCCTTCATGTTGTACACATCATTATCACCGTTTCAGCTCAGAAGTCATCTTAGATCAATCATTCTCCCAATGCATACCACATGAACATTGAACAATTGACTCATGTGTGTGAATGGTTTTATCTCTTCCCATGTAGAATGCTGGACTACCATGCAAACCTCCGCCTCTAATAACTCGTCCTCAGGGAGTCAGGTATTTTCTTCTAAGGTCTGTCGCGTTGTGTTCATAATCGAGGAGGGGGAGAAATTAGAAGAAGGAGAAAAGAAATGGAGGGTGACCAGTAGGGTTAACTCTCCTTATGAAGCCTGCCAATTTAGCCAAGTCTCCACCAAGATGTGCTAGTTTTCATGAAGCTTGGACCCTTTTTGGTCAAATACTTATTTGGTAGTAGGCATCTCTTAGTGTTTGGATTTTTGGTAGTTCTTCATGGATCTTGTTGTGCCCCTACAGATATGGAATCTTTTTTCCTTACATGTTTTGGGGTCTTAGAAAAAAATATGCCCAGTCGTCCATCCCTTTTCTGAAGCTTTATTTCAACCCGTACTACGGTCCTTAGATGTTCACACTACTAGAAAAGAAATCCACACAGTTTCAACACTCCGTCTGAGTTGAGCAAAGTGCATAGTATGAGAATACAAATTAATTCCCTATTCTAGAGTCGTACCCAGAATGAAGAAACTAGGTTAGATACTAAGAGTCAAACACTGCACATTGTCATGTGGAACTCGAAGAATTAAGTCATAGATCTGAAGCTTCTAAAATCCTTTTTCTCGGTGAAGTTTCTCTGAAAATTAGGTGAAATAAGGTCAAGTTCAGACCAGTCTCAGTTTCTACTCATAACTCGGTTCAGAACCCAAGGGTGTTAACAAATGCATGTAATGCTGGATGAAGTGCAAGTGCGTAAAATGCAGACACACTTTTTTTGAGATTTTTTTATTTTTATTTTTTGAGTTTTTTAGAGATTTTTTTAATGCAAAAAAGAATAAGAAGTTGTTTTTTTTCAAAATTTTTGGTTGGACACAGTCAGTGTTAGATGCAAAATTCTTTTTCTTATTTTTCACGTTAGTTACCCATCCTGTAAATACATATAGAGTTACACAAAAGTACGAGCTATGGGTAAAATACATACACATTATATATATAAACCCCCTATACTTAGCGAGTGCTATGTCTTAAGAGCACAAGAAGTGTAGAGAAGACATAGCTCGGGCTAAGCGTAAGAGAGTGAAGAAAAAGAATAAGAACATAGAAGATCGGCCGGCCACCCTTTACTTAGGTTGTGGACAGTCTAAGTATAGAAGAAGAGCGAAACTGAGGCAGTTGGGAGATGTAAATGAGGAGAGTATATATAGATGGGCATCGAATTCCCCTAGTACATAGGCTCCAGTCAGCCTAAGTACGGAAGAAGGGTGGAAATGGGGCAATCATAATGAGGAGTCGTTATGGAGAATGGTATATACAGATGTCATTGCCCCCCCCCCCCCCCGACCCCCTATACTTAGGCCATGGCCTAAGTAGAGGAAGAAGATGTATGAGGAGATCGATGGGGTCGGGACGGAGGGGGGTTAGCCGATGATTAAGATGATTTTCGGCTGATCTTTTTGTGAGCCTGAGGTGGGAGATCATAAGAAGAAGATGAGGCATATGAGTCCCAACCTTCATCAGTGTTATTTTTAGGAAAATCATGCAGGAGAGTAGATGAAGCATATGAATCAGATGATATCCAGCCATCGATTGGAGTTATCCTCAGAGGAATAGTATTTGAAAGTGGAGGCACTCCAGATATTCTTATTCTTCAGTTGATTCAATTGTTTTCTCAGAATTTATTACTTCTTGGGATCAAATGATTCATCTTCGGATGATTAAAACTCTAAAGCACCAGACTTAGTCAGCTGATAAGAAATTATTCGAGTATATTTAATGAGACCAGGAGAATTAGCTTTCGATGAATAATAGTGAGGAACAAGAGTCGTTCAATGGGAATCGGTGATTGGATCCTTACGTAAATATGTTTAAAACTACCGAACTAACCTCACTCATGTAGATTACCTTGTCCTTTGAGGAGTCATCAGACGATTCCTTTTTCGACATCTCAAAGGTGACTTTCTTTTTAGATGAAGGAGCAACCAGTCTATTTCGTGTTCTCTGTGAAGGTGCTATCCTGGGAGTGAGTTGTTGATAATTGAGTCTCCAGATGAATAACCATTGAAAATTTCATACTTAGTCAGTGCACATCCCTCGTATTTGTTCTTAATTGTCTTAATGTTGGTGCACTCCTGAGTCAGATTGATTTGGTCAAGGTGGTTAGACAAGATTTCAGCCGACTTAGGTTGAGCCCATGCAAATGTTTTAGGATCATACAAGAAGTCATGTATTTGATTTTCCATGGTGAGAGCAGCGGGAAATGGAGTAGTGGGGAGAATCTCTGAACCAATGGTCAGTTCAATAGACGTTATCTCATGTATATTAATAGGGTAGGGCTCATCTACTTCGTGACGGTTATGGCTATTGACGGCTTTGTCCGACCCAGGGTAAGCCCATGCTCGAGTTTCCTCATCATAATCATCAAAGACATGGAAACAATTGGTTAAGGTCAAAGCAATGGGGAATGGGACGATGGGATGAGTCTCTGAACCAATAGTCTCCTCAACAACCATTATCTCAGGTGTTGTAGCGAGTAGGGCTCATCTATTTCTTGATGGTTACGACTGTTGATGGCTTCGTGGATTGCCTCACAATGTCATGTTTCCTCAAAGACTAGGTGAGATCGAAGTGCTCCCATTGCTGTAAAATTGATTTCCCAATTCTCGCACTTAATAATTGCCTTGTCCAATGCCAAGAATGGCTTTTCGAGAATGACTGGAGACTTGGTGAATTCTCTTTGATGCTTAATATCAGTGATCGTGAAGTCTACATTGAGCGGAGAACCTTGGAATGTAACGATAACTAAAATGGTTCCTCTCGGCCACTTTATCGATCGATCAACCAGTTGAACGATCTCTCTTATCTTCCTGATAGGTCCGAGCTTGGGCTTGTCAAATACAGAGGTCAGGAGGATATTGACTGGTGAGTCATCATCGATTCGAGCTTGGGTAATTGTTGTGTCTTTGATTCCACAATCAAATCTGGGCAACCGCTGCACTCAGCGGCTCTTGGTTTTTCTCCTTATTATCAAAGAGGTGGCCATTGACAAGATATGTCTTTCAGTCTTTGTTCTTGTCTTGCTCGACTTTTTCATCATTAATTTGCTCATTACAGATCCTTTAAGGTCAGTGAAGTGTTCAACTGCTTGTATCAAGGGAAGTTCAAAATCAATCTTTTTTCCAGTGCTTCACTTAGAGCAGGATCCAAATTCTTCAAATCGTTATCACTTTCAATTTTTATGAATTTTTCTGTTTTCTTGATTTGTTGAGTGTTTTTTAATATTTTGATTTTTTGGTATTTTCTGTGTGGTGTGTAGACGTGGTGCTTTCCGTAGATGATGAGGGGTTTCGATTTATTGAGTAAGAGTTAGAATCAGAGTTATCCTTAGGGGAGTAATATGTAGAGGTTTCACTGTTAGAGTCATTTCTAGGGTGAACATAGTCTATTGGTTTTTGAATATCCTCAGGGCTTTCAACAAGAGATCCAATCTTTTCATCTTCCATCTTTATACTCGTACCATAGAATGAAATCAGTCGGTCAGTGAACTTTCAAAATTTATCCTCAGTTAATTCATATCTCTTAGTAATCCTCAAAAGATCATTCTCCAAAAACTTTTCATGATCAATTATGTGAGCAGTCTATGTTGGTTTCTGTGTGTCCTCTCATTTTTCAACTTGAGATCCAAGCATTTCATCTTCCATTTTTATGTATGAGCTAGGAGAAGATGCTCTTAGAATATGTAATATATGTGTTAGCCATGTGAGCCTGAGGCGAACCATTCTTACAATAAATGTTATTGTAATAATTATGTTTTATCAATAAAAGTTATTAATTGATCACTCCCTTTCTGTATTAAGTGAATGAATGCACTATAAGGTCCCTCTATATAATTAGGGTTATGTTACCATGGCCGTCTTGATAATCATATAGATGTTGATTCATCAAATGAATCATAGAGGTTGGTGTTTGGATGAATATCTAATGGGTTAGATAGAGGACTCATCAAACACCGTCAAATGATTATTAAGGGATGATCTCCAGCCTGAGTAGGAGATGGCAATCCTTTCTCACATAGGATGATATCTGACCGACCTCTGGATGCAGGTCCTCTGCATGGGAATAGTGATTCGGAGGTGTCAGATTAGTTAAGTCAATGGGTTGACTCAGCGAGATCGAGATAACCTAAGTCCTATGTTGAATACTGTCACAGCATAGGCACACATCCTCTGACCGGAGACAGATGTGTTACTACATGTCTGAGTATGTACATTTGGAAGACCATTAGGTTGATGACCTAATCAAGGTCTATACACCGACGAGCTGGTGTGCATATAAGGGCATATGAGTAATACGATCTCTCAAAGGGATCATACAAGTTCGTTTATGAACCGGAAGACTTGAGCTCACTCATGAGGTATTGGGACCCGATCAAATACCATGCATGGTCGTCGTGCTTTGGAAGCATGACAAGAATTTGAAGGTAAGATATATGCTTTGGGAAAGCATATGATCAATACCAAATCCCAATGACCAAGATTGAGAAACTTGATGATCAAACCCTGAAGAAGATAGTGTAAAATTGATTTTCATCTTCAGGTTGATCATTGGTCTTCCAGTATGCAGGATGTACAGGTATTGGGAATACCTGAGGGTGATGTGATCATAAACGATTGTATAACCATGACGCTTCCAGTCCGAGGGAGTGATAAAACAGGTCTGGATTTTAGTGACTCCTCTCAGTAGAGAAGTAACTTGATCTTAGTCCAAGTGTTGGACATTGATCTGAATGTGATTCAGATGCAATGAGAAGATTAAGTATACGGACTTGATTTAATCAAGCATCTATGGGATGTCCGTTAGATCTGGATTTGAGATGAGATCTCAACATCCAAGTCACTATATGTGGAACAATACAATCGCCCTGTCCTTATCTCCAAGTATCTGCGGAGAAAGCAAATTATTCTTAAAGGAGTTCAAGATTAATTCCTGTGATGAATTTAGTATCCAAGCAAGAAGGTCTTGATGATTAAATGAGATTTAATTATCAAGTACAATATGAATGAGATTCATGTTGTGAGAATGATTTTCCAAGATAATTAAATCGGATTTAGTTATCAAGGATAAGCAGATCACGGATTGTGATATCTAGAATATATGTGTATATTATAAATGAGATATATAATATATCAAAGAGAGAGAAATATTGTAAATAACATTTGTTAGTTATTAATGTGGATTGGATCCACATTAGTTAATTAATTAGAAATGTAATTTACAAATTAGTTTGGATGTGAATATTATTCACATATTTTTTCAATGGCATGATTGAAATATTCACAAATTAATTTGGAATTATTTTGGTGGATATTATTGCATTAATAATTATTGCAATTAATTAAGAAATAATATAAATAAAAGGAGACAAATCCACCAAAAATCAAAGGTGGCGTCACCTATGACTTAGTCATAGGTGACGCCTCCTATATTTTAGGAGGGTTGTTGTCTCCTCTTATTTGTTGTTATATTATCTCTTAGTAAATTAATGTATGTTAATTAAATTGTGTTGTTAATAATCCAAAATATATTATCTCTTAGTAAATTAATGTATGTTAATTAAATTGTGTTGTTAATAATATAAATTAATGTTGTTGGTTTTTTAACCAACACCAATCATAGCCGATGGATGGCTCTTGGATCCATGATAGCCATGGATTGAGATCCATTGGATCCCAAACTAGTATATAAAGAGGGTAGCCCTAGCCCTTGAAGAGGGCACCAAGTAGACACCTACTCTACTTCTCTCTCTCCCTCTCATTCTCATGCTCTCTCTCTCTCCCTCTCCATAGGGTGCCGACCACCTTAGTTGAGAAAAGAGAGAAGTTCTCGCCTTCACCATCGACTACTCGAGGATCTCCATCTTCTTTGCGGATGCTTGCTCTAGAGGAAGACGACAGATTTCGTTGGACGAAATCAGGAGATTCGAGGCCTGGTTCTTCGTCAAGGATTGCGGGAGGAACGCGACTCATCATCGTGCCCGCAAGTGCGTTCTTCGTGGATGGGACTTGAGACAGTTGATCTCTTGTTTGAGATCTCACGATCACAACCACGCTTCAAGAGGTATTCCTTATACTATGTGGTTTGATGAAACGATCCGAGAAGTGTTCTCGTGATCATGTGGTTTCATCATTTGTTTTAAAAAATTTTAAATTCCGCTGCACCGTGCGACTAGTGCAACTAGTCTCCATGATCGTATTAGATGCGATCGTCACGCTTCCGTGATGCGCTTGAGGATTCTCAATATCCTTCAATATGATCATTATCTTTTGAAAATTTCTCCTAAAAAATCATGGAAGGAGTTTGCTTAGTGGGAGGATTTTACTGGAATCTGTAGGTCTTATACTCAGCATACCGTGACTCAGGCATGTGATCAATCTCGGATTCATCACTCTAAATCTCATTTATTAAGCTCAAATCCCTCAAAATCAACAGCATGTAGGCATCTGTTCTGCATAATTAACATTCATGCATGTTTTCAAAAGAATTGCATTTTATCCATTATTTATGCACAAAATAAGAATCGAAACATCACAGACCAAATGACCTGTAAATAGCCTAACTTTACGGATTTTTAACTCATTCATGCTAACTCCGAATAACACAAAACCACCTCCACTGTGTACATATCACTAACAAGAATAAATGAAAAATATAAAAATCACTAACCCAAATAAATGGACCAAAAAACCCAAACCCTAGTTTCAGGATTCCCAGACTAAAAGCCCTATATCTTCCCCATCCAGTGTCCGTTTTGATCCTACTCACTTTTGAACTAATGTACATTCAATTACGTTCAAAACAAGACCAAGTTCAAGTGAATCGGAGCTCAAATGTGAAAATTGGGTTTTGGGCCTCTTTTGTACATTTTGTATTTTAGCTGATTTTGACCTATTATTTTATGTACATATATAAACTATTTTAGTTTGTTTCTTTTTTATTTGTCTTCTTTGATAAAATTTTTTATTAAAATGCGCAAAAATCCAAATCCCAGCTGAGCTTGAAATCAAAGAAACAAATGGGGTTCGAGTCTTCATTAACCACTTCTACAAAATTGATCTTTTTTCTTATTTTATTTTATTTCTTATTTTCTTAATTAATAAAAATAAAAAAATATATTAATGTGTAATTATTTATCTTTGATTTTATCATATTTTTCCGGTTTTTTTATCTGGTTTAAAAATGACAAAAAAATTATAAAACCCAAAAATCACGGTATTCTATGTACATGGGATACCCCAAAAATATCACTTTGTGCAAATGATCGATATTGGTTTTGATGTCTTCATGAAAGTTGTAGATCTCATCGAGACGAGCAATTTTCGTTTTCTATCTGAGACCGTTGACTATTTCTTTTGCATTTTACAAAGTATTTTATTTCAGAATTTTTTGGTGCTGGCACGTGTCGGCACTTGGTGCCGTCATGTGTCAGCTATTTTTCGCATATTTTATATATTCATTTATTAAAAAAATAATATAATAATAAAAAATAATTATAAGCTGCTCATGTGCAGCGCACATGCCGCACTTGCACATGCACTACACGTGCGTTCGCCTTGCCCCCCTTGCATGCCACGTGGTGCGATAGGAGCCATCCGATCGCGCTCGATCAGACGGCGCCTGTGCGTCGTCTATCTTTGCCCGCATCCCCGTGATTTCTCCGCCGCTCCGTCAATTTCGCCCATCACTGCCTCCAACCGTACCTCGTTAAGATCTCACCCGACCCCCGCGAGATCTACAGCCGCCATCAATCTCAAATCAAACCTCCAAATCCCACGATCCATCCTCGCTGCGTATCTTCTTCGATCTTCGAATCTCGTCAAACCCCAATCACACCCCGATCCTCTTCATGTCGCATCCCCCGGATTTCCCGCTGCAATCAACCCGACCTTCCATCTCCGGATGTCGTCCTAACCCTATTTAAGACCTCCTCCGCACTCGACCATCTTCATCCGCCGTTCAACCCCTTCCGGTCGTGACAACCAAGGTCGGTAAGATCCAAGGACCTCACGCCCTCGTCGCAGCCACGCCCAAGTGCAGCTGCTTAGCTCCGGCATCTCACCGTTGAGCCTTGACTCCAGGAACACTCCGCTCCTCCTCCGCAGCTTCGTCTCCTATCCAGCATCTCCATGTCCTCTCTCTACCTCTCTCTCGATCATTATCTCCAACAACGACCACACCTCCGTCTCTCCGACATCCAACCTCCGTCACCAACCAAACACCCATCAACGTACCGACGACCCCCCGACTTCATCACCTCCACCAACTGCGCTTCTCCGCCATCGACAACAGCTTGACCCCCCTTCCCGACCTCCTTCGGCCAAGCCCTCAGCAGCAACCACCACGACAACCACCGCCAACGATCATCGTCTTCGAAGCTCTGGTCTGATCGTCATTGACCGACATCAAACTCCATCACGCCACCTCTCCTCCGACGACCCTCAGCCGTGTGTTGGCCAACTTGCACCGTCATATCACAACGACTCAGAGATCTCACCGTTGAAGCCCCAACGAATCACAACTATCACATCAGGGGAGGATCAACGGTGCAGATCCAATCAGGGCCTGACTTCGAGCCTAACCCCAAACCAAGAGCCCCGGGCCGTGCCGAAGCACGACAACACGCCACATGGAACCCAGCACCGAACCACCATCCGATCCGGCCTAGCACGTGGGCATCACGTGACGCGGAAGGAAAACTGTAAGAAGACCCCTAGAAATTCTTTTGTTTGCGTAGAGACCCCCGCCAGCCAGAGGCACGTGCATAGCACGTGATATCTGAGAATTTTGCAAGAATATCCCCACGGGTATAGGTAATCTCACTTACATCCCTATATTGCATTATTTAGTATTTATTTTGCATAAATACCCCTGTAATCTCCCACAGTTTTGGACATCTTCTCTACATTATTTTATTAATCCAAAAATAGCATTTTGTTTGTTAATTAATTCTCTACATTTTGACATATTGTGGATATTTTTGTGATCAGTAGTTAATTAATAATTGATTATTTGGTGGAAAATAGCATATTTTTCCCAGTTTATGCTATTAAATTAGTAGTTGATCAACCATTGCTCTAAACATTCCTGAAAAATCACATATTGTAGAGTTAATTGTGCTTGACATTGTGCCCAAAAAGATTTACATTTGCATACATAATTTGTCATGTAAAAATTATTTTGCATATTTCAGTGTTTGATTTTTAGTAGGTATTAAATCTCATATTTTCAAGGTTTAGGATTTTTCAGATATCCGTCACCTAGTGATAGATCTTACATAATTTTATCCATTGAAAACAAGTAGGTTTAATATTTATTATAATTAAAGATTGAAATTCATTCTGTTTGCATTTCAAAATTCATAAAAATTCGTATTACATTCAAAAATTCCAAAAAATTTACAGTGCATTCATTGCATTATATTTTACATCGTGGCCATGTTTCATATTTTTTCAGACATCGTTTGATTGATTTTTACATTTTAGTCCCTAAAACAGGCCAAAATTGCATATTGCATCCTTAATTGCGTTTAAAAATTCCAAAAAAAACTGCCTCGAAAACCACGCACTAATTTTGATAGACATAACTCTAGGTTGTTCCTTTTCCTCCTTGTAATCGACCTTGGGACTTGCCCAAGTAAAATAAACATAAACCCACGTGATTAAAATTGAAGAACATTTTGTGTGGTATTTTCTTGACCGATTCCGATTGCCGCCTACAACGCACGACAAATCATTTTTACGCACGATGATAAATACACATCTTTTAATACGCGCATTTCGGACTCGTCATATGACGCCGTTGCCGGGGAGGCAAACGGCTTAGTTTTGTGTTTTTTGAATTTTCGTTTGATTTTCCGTATTCGAGTAGTCTGACCCCCGAATTTTTCATTGTAAATTCCATTTTTTTTCCACCTTTATTTTATTTTTCAGTATTTATTTCTCTCCTTTTATTATTTTTGAGTCACACTCTTACATTTTCTCTCTTATTTTTCTTGCGAGGTACCCGGCGTACGTGGAGCGATTTTTCAAGAAACCGAAGCATCTTCACCGACATCCGAAAAAGCCGCAATTAATTTAAGATCGAGTCAAGTCGTGAGAAAGCATAGAGTCTAGGTTTTTTATTTCTGCAATTTTATTTTTGTAATTAATTGTTCATTTACAACGGTATCCGTTTGGACTCTCGCGCATGTAAAAGACCTCTGAACTTTCTTCTTTGGTGTGTCATGGCCTGTTTCACTCTCCGGTGAGGGTGGGGCCCAACTTGAGTGGCGATTAGGCTAGACATGCACATACGACTCTCTGAGCATTTTTTATTTCTTGATTGTGCTCGAAGAAATTAAGGCACACTTAAATTTAACTGAGACGCACATAGATCATCCAATTTAGCCAAAAATTTAACTCAATTCTTTCCCGCTAATAGAACTTTCTACTAGGTGCGGTTTTTTTTATCGGCGTGCATCCATATAGACTAAATTTTCAATTCTTGTATTGCATCCCACATGGAGATTGTGAGGATTCACTATAAGTCTTCTAACTGAGGTTACATCATAGTTTTCCGTGTGCATCAACTTTTCTCGAATTTCTCCCTCTTGTTTTATCACATAATTTTTAAAGGAAATTGGGACTTGACGGTAGACGTATAATTCTGCTCACTTAATTCTTCAGTGATCACCTAATTAAAATCGGGACTGCTAAATATAGCCGATCTTAAGAACCCATAAAATCAAGAATTTTTGCGGGAGAGTAACCCTGACATTGTTTGATTTTATCTTGCAGCAAGGAGAGAGACGCACACTAGGATAGAGCCAAGTCAGGATTTTCATACTGACTACTGATTCTACCAAAAATGATTAGCTACTTCTCAGTGAGGATCTAACGGGTAGCCAGTAAACGGTCCGGATTTTCTTAGCAGAGTGGGTGGTTTAGAGGACACTACGTAAGGCTCCGTCCTCAAGAAAAGGGTAGCCATTCCACTATCCTTACCTACTCCCTTACTGGCTGAATGTAGGTGCAACTAGTCGTAAGAATTCGGGACAGTCGGTAGGGAAATACATGCACCTAACAGCTCATTTAAAACGGCTTGCAAGATTTGAATTCTCACCAATTAAAACTGAAAAGATAATTGGCCGAACTCTCACGGCCTTCACTGAGTGAGTTGGTGAAACAAACCCTTGGATTGTGTTTGATTTGTGCGTAGAACTTAGTTAATCATCGAATACCGCACACTTGTGCCTAGATCATGAATCGTACACCTCTTGTTAATCTTTTGAATTCGAGAATGGAAGATTGTGGTAATTTTTGTTTGAACCCGTCTCTGACTACCACAAACTTTCCAATCTAAAAGGTTCGGAGGCACTCTTACATAGGACCACCTTGGGTTCATGGACACCCTTCCCGTGAATCCTCCTCTTACGATTCTTTCATCTTCCTGGAAGGATGTCAAAACCCATACTCTTTCTTTATCTCCTGATCACATCAAGGAAGACTCTCACCTTGATAACTCTGATTCTGAATCTTTCCATTCTATTGACTCTGATTTCTCCCATTCTGATGGTGAGAAGAAGAAGATGCCGCCCAAGTTGCCTCCCAGGAAGGAACCAGAAGAAGAACATAATGAAGACCCAATACAGATGATTTTTGCAAGACTGGTTGCATTTGAGCAGCAACAGATGTTATTAAGGGAACAACTTGAGCAGTTGAATGCTGGGTTAGAACCACCAATGGAAGCAGCATACAATCCTAGGCAATACAGAGTTAGAAATTACTTGCAACCACCTCAGCCAGAGGTTCACCATGAACTGAAGCCACACTTCTTAAGTCAACTACCACAATTCCATGGTAATGTAAATGAAGAACCATATGAATTTTGCGAGACTTGGAGCTGATATGCTCTAATCAGAGGCACCCACAAGTCAGCCAAGACTACATTCGTCTCACTACACTACCTTTCGCCTTGAAAGGGAAGGCAGATTACTGGGTGAAAAATCTAGGAGTGACTGTGACTATGTATGATAGGGTCAAAAACCTATTCTTGAAGAAATTCTACCCTCTGAGTCGAACCAATCAAATGAGGACTCGCATCACCGGTTTCTTTCAGCTGCCTAATGAACCACTTTGTGATGCATGGGATAGATTCAAAGATATGCTACAGAATGGTCCCTGCCATGACCTGGATAATAACATCCTTGTTCAGTCACTCTACTCTGGCCTCAACTATGAGACTCAGGGTTTAGTCAGCGCTTCCTGTGGAGGAAATTACACATCCCGAGGAGTTGATACCGTCTGGAAAATACTGGAGCAGATGTAGGAGACAAGCCGTTCACAAATCACCAGTAGAGCTTAGACTGATTCCCTCAACACCTTTCAAGCCAAAGGGGGAAAGCAAACTGTTGCAGAGATAGCAGAGGACTTGATTCCCAACATGAACATCATTATCGATCAATTAACCGTTGTGGATCAAATTCATAAGAGGATGAACGACATCGACAACAGGATCTCCCTTTCCAAAGCAAATGGAGGAGCTAACTGAGAAGGTATCCAAGATAGGGATACCCACGGCCCCAATCTATCATGTGCATCATGTCCAGGAGCAGCCAGAATCAGAACAACAGCAACCACGGGCTCAGGACCACTCCTATGCCCAACCTTCCCAGCAGCCACCTCCACTGGCAGAGACAGTCAAAGAAGCCCCGCCTCTGACATTCGAAGTAAACGGTATATGGTACACAGAGGACAGTACCCGACTGGGTAATATGGGGGACCGTTAGCAAAATCAATGTTCGCCCACTTTTTATAATGCCGCATGTCCTCCAGCTCCAGAACACACTTAGAACACTGCATCTTTCCAACATCCAAAGCAGCAGCAACCCTACAATCGCCAGAACCAACCTCAGCAATACCGTCAGCAATATCAAGATCCTAGACAATCAGCTCAATCATCCAACCCTCCAAGAAGAACCGGTCGATATCCAGAGGCAAATGCTTGAAGAAATTCACAGCTTCTGAAATGAGATGCACGATCTATGGGTTGATGTTAATCGCTTGTCTCGTGGGAAGGATGAATAGACAGCACTGGTTACAACCACTCCTGCCCAAGTTCAAGCTAGCCCCAATAGCTTGAACAAATCTCAATCATCTCAACACAATGGCCAGGTAAACTATTCAGATTTGATAATATTAATGCCATGTCACTCAGGAGCGGAAGGACCGTGGTCGTACCTGACTGGGCATAGGAATCGGATCACAAAGACTTGGAAGATCAACCGGAGGATGCTTCTGAGAATGAAGAAGAAGGACGCCTGAAGAAACCAGCACGAGATAAAGGAAAAATCATCTATGGAGTCTACAGAGGACCATGAACCTCTAAGTGCTGCAAAAATACCTTTGTCACCATTTCAGCAACATGATTTTGATTATTATCAGAGAACTTATGATTGTAATAAGAACTCCAATTCTAATAAAGATGCTCTTATTTATGATTCTGGCTCTCGTTCTCCTGTCTCAAATGCTCCCATTCTTTTCCCCCATGCTCTTAAGAAAGGAAAACAAAAGAAAAATATTCAGGATAACCCAGTGATGGAAAGGTTCTGCCAACAAAATATCACAGTCAAAGTACCCTTTGATCAATATGTGGCCAGTAATCCAGCATTCCAGAAGTACTTAAAGATGAAAATGCACTCCCACCAGACTCGTACAAAGAAAATAAATCAATTTGTGGAGACTCATATCCTGACAGATGCCAATACCAAATGTGTCAAAAATCAGCACTTACCAAGAAAGAAAAGGGATTTGGGTGCTCATTATGTGGAAAGTCACATTGGTGGCATTGCGTTCGTACGCACACTTCTCGACAATGGTTCTTCCATCAATCTTCTACCTTTAGCCTTATATTACAGATTGGAGTTAGGTCCACTCCAGAAATCATTATCTTTGCTCCAATTTGCTGATAAATCCACTAAATGACCTATAGGAGAAGTGAAAAAATGTTATCATCATGGTCGAGGGTACGGAATACAAAGTGGACTTCACTGTCCTTGATATGGAGACCCCGAACCACTGGAAGGAATCACAAATCATCCTTGGAAGACCATTCTTAAGAACCACCAAAGCTGTATTCGATTACAGCACTAGAATGATGAAATTCTGCTCTCCATGCGTAGAAGTTGATTTGGAGATGAAACAAACAATGTGGCAAAGACCAGATTCTGAATCCACCACTGAAGAAGCTGAAACATCCGAGTGTAATCTCATCAGCACTATTGGGTTATGGGACCAACTGCCAGACCTTCAGATTGCTAACACCACAGCAGAAGAAGAAACAGTGCACCATGCAGTATGCAAGATGTTTCCAAACAAATCTAGACACCCGGATGTTCATAATCTTGATGACACAGAAATCCTTTCGGATTTGTCAATCCCATCTTCTTTGGGAAAATCAAGAAATATTGATGACGAGTCAGACGCGGCTTTGGCCGAATTACCGCACTACTTTTGCGATCCGACTCACATTCCTTCAGGATTAGTGGCTAGCATTGAAGGAAATTGAGAATCCTCAAGCGCATCATGGAAGCGTGATGATCGCATTGTATGCGATCGGGGCAACTAGTCGCACTAGTCGCATGGTGCAACGGAATTTAAAAATTTTTAAATTAAACGATGAAACCACATGATCACGAGAACACTTCTCGGATTGTTTCATCAAACCACAAAGTACAAGGAATACCTTTTGAAGCATGGTTGTGATCGCGAGATCCCAAACAAGACATCCTCCTGTCTCAAGTCCGATCCACGAAGAACGCACTTGCGGGCACGATGATGAGTCACGTTCTTCCCGCAATCCTCGATGAAAATCCAAGCAATGGATCCCCTGATTTCGTCAAGCGAAATCTGTCATCTTCCTCTAGATCAAGTAGCCCCAAAGAAGAAGGAGATCCTCGAGTAGTCGATGGCGAAGGCGAGAACTTCTCTCTTTTCTCAACAAGGGTGGTTGGCCACCCTATGGAGAGGGAGAGAGAGAGCACAAGAATGAGAGGGAGAGAGAAGTAGAGTAGGCGTCTACTTGGTGTATCCCTCAAGGGCTCGGGCTACCCTCTTTATATACTAGTTTGGGATCCAATGGATCTCAATCCATGGCTCATAAGGATCCAATGGCTATTGTAATCCAAGAGTCATCCAACGGCTATGATTGTTGTTGGTTAAAAACCAACAACACTAATTTATATTAAATTAAATATATGTTGAATTATTACCAACACAATTTAATTAACATAAATTAATTTATTAAGAGATAATATGACAACAAATAAGAAGAGACAACAACCCTCCTAAAATATAGGAGGTGTCACCTATAACTAAGTCATAGGTGACGCCACCTTTGATTTTTTGTGGTTGTCTCCTTTTATTTATATTACTATTTCTTAATTAATTGCAATAACTATTATTGCAATAATATCCACCAAATTAATTCCAAATTAATTTGTGAATATTTCAATCATGCCATTGAAAAATATGTGAATCATATTCACATCCCAAACTAATTTGTAAATTACATTTCCAATTAATTAACTAATGTGGATCAAATCCACATTAATAATTAACAAATGCAATTTACAATATTTCTCTCTCTCTGTTATATTGTAATCTCATTTATAATATACACATATATTCTGGATATCACTATCCACGATCTGCTTATCCTTGATAATTAAATCCTATTTAATTATCTTGGACAATCATTCTCACAACATGAATCTCATTCATATTGTACTTGATAATTAAATCTCATTTAATCATCAAGACCTTCTTCCTTGGATACTAAATTCATCAGAGGAATTAATCTTGAACTCCTTCAAGAATAATGTGCTTTCTCCGCAGATACTTGGAGATAAGGACAGGGCGATTGTATTGTTCCATGTATAGTGACTTGGATGTTGAGATCTCATCTCAAATCCAGATCTAATGGACCTACAATAGATGCTTGATTAAATCAAGTCCGTATACTTAATCTTCTCATTGCATCTGAATCACATTCAGATCAATGTCCAACACTTGGACTAAGATCAAGTTACTTCTCTACTGAGAGGAGTCACTAAAATCCAGACCTGTTTCATCACTCCCTCGGACTGGAAGTGTCATGGTTATACAATAGTTTATGATCACATCACCCGTAGGTATTCCCAATACCTGTACATCATGCATACTGGAAGACCAATGAACAATCTGAAGATATAGATCAATTTTACACTGTCTTCTTCAGGATTTGATCACCGAGTTTCTCAATTTTGGTCATTGGGATTTGGTATCGATCATATGCTTTCCCAAAGCACATATCATACCTTCAAATTCTTGTCATGCTTCCAAAGCACGACGACCATGCATGGAATTTGATCGGTCCCAATACCTCATGTGAGCTCATGTCTTCCGGTTCATAGCGAACATGTATGATCCCTTTGAGGGATCGTATTACTCATATGCCCTATATGCACACCAGCTCGTCGGTGTATAGACCTTGATTAGGTCATCAACCTAGTGGTCTGCCAAATGTACACACTCCGACATATAGTAACACATATGTCTCTGGTCAGAGGATGTGAGCCTATGCTGTGACAGTTTTCAACATAGGACTTAGGTTATCTCGATCTCGCTAAGTCAACCCATTGACTTAACTAATCTAACACCTCCGAATCACTATTCACATGCAGAGGACCTGTATCGAGAGGTCGTTCAGATATCAGCCTATGTGAGAAAGGATTGCCATCTCCTACTCAGGCTGGAGATCATCTCTTAATAATCATTTGACGGTGTTTGATGAGTCCTCTATCTAACCCATTAGATATCATACAAACACCAGTCTATTTTATTCATTTGATGAATCAACAGCTATATGATTATCAAGACAGCCATGTTACATAACCCTAATTATACAGAGGGACCTTTGGTGCATTCATTCACTTAGTTTCAGAAAGGGAGTGAACAATCAATAACTTTTATTGATAACACATAATTATTACAATAACATTTATTGTAAGAATGGTTCGCCTCGGGTTCACATGGCTAACAATCTCCCACTAGCCCTCAGAACCATTCAGGAACAATCCTTAAACCCATACTCATTACATGCTGGTCGAAAACCTTCGGTGTCAGAGGTTTGGTAAGAGGATCAGCAATGTTGTCGACAGAGGCCACCTTGGTGATGATGATATCACCACGCTTTTGAATCTCCCGAATGATGTGGTATTTCCTTTCCACAAGCTTGCTCTTTTGATGCCATCTCGGTTCCTTTGCCAGGGAAATGGCTCCCGTGTTATCGCAGAGTAACGGGATGGGAGTATCAGGGGAAACTACATCAAGCTCCAAGATGAACTTGCGCAACCACACCGCCTCCTTTGCAGCATCCGATGCAACAATGTACTCAGCTTCTGTTGTTGAATCCGCCGCAGTGTCCTGCTTCTTGCTTCTCCAGCTCACAGCACAACCGTTCAACAGGAATATAAACCCTGATGTCGACTTTCGATCATCAATATCTGACTGAAAGTCTGAATCTATATATCCCAAGACTTGGATATCACCATCTCCATAGACCAAGATGTAATCTTGCGTCCGTCTTAGATATTTGAATATGTTCTTCACTGCATTCCAGTGTTGCTCTCCATAGCAGGATTTATAACGGCTTACCACTCCCACTGCATGGCAGATGTCTGGCCTAGTACACATCATGGCATACATTAAGCTTCCTACAGCTGATGCATAGGGGCATCCAGCCATGGCCTTCTTTTCCTCAACACTTTGAGGAGCCATCCCTTTAGACAGATGTATACCATGTCTTAAGGGGAGGAATCCTTTCTTGGAACTATCCATGCGGAATCGTTCAAGAATCTTCTTGATGTATTCATGTTGTGACAATCCCAACATCCTCTTTTCTCGGTTTCTGAACAACATCAGGCCTAAGATGTAAGAGGCTTCTCCAAGATCTTTCATCTCGAAGGTATGAGATAGCCAAATCTTCACACTGGTCATCATTCCTGTATCATTCCAATAATAAGGATATCATCTACGTAAAGCACGATGAACACAATGGTGCTCCCACTAAGCTTCTTGTACATACAAGGCTCATTCGAATTCTGCACAAAATCATAACTATTTATGGTTTCTTCAAATCTGATGTTCCAGCCTACGAGAAGCTTGTTTGAACCCATAGATGGTTTTCTTTAGCTTGCATACTTTTCCATCCTCAAACTATGAAGCCCTGGGGGCTGCTCCATATAGATATCCTCCTTGAGGTATCCATTGACGAAAGCTGTCTTGGCGTCCATCTACCAGATGTCATAGTCAAGAGATGCAGATATAGCTAGCAGTGTCCTAATGGATTAAGCATAGCCACAGGAGAGAACGCCTCATCGTAGTTGATGCCTTCTCTCTGTGTGTAGCCCTTGGCTACGAGCCGTGCCTTGAAAGTCTCTACTTTCCCATCAGGTCCCCTTTTTCTCTTGAAGATCCATTTGCACCCAATGGGTTTCACCCCCTTAGGTGGATCCTCTAGGGTCCATACACCATTTCTATGCATGGAGTCAATCTCTGACTTCATTGCTAGCATCCATCTATCCATGTCATGATCCTCGAGTGCTTCATCAAATGAAGTAGGATCATTGTCAATCTTACTTGACACATGGAATCCATAACTTTCAGGTGGTGCAACCACCCTCGAACTCCTTCGAAGAGGTATGGGTGCTACATCTTCATTTATCTCTTTGGTTTCTAGTTTAGGAATCTCATAATCCTCAGGAGATTCGATGAGTTCATCTACTTCATTTCTATCTTGTCCTTTAAGGAAATCATCCTCAGAAATCTCACATCTCTAGAGACAAAAACCTTTTGGGTCTCAGGGTCATAAAGTTGATATCCAATACCATCTTTAACATACCCAATGAAGTAGCACTCACAAGTGTGAGATTCTAGCTTACTTGCATCCACATTCTTCGCATGGACCAAGCAGCCCCAAACCCTCAAATGTCTAACACTAGGTTTGGTTCCATACCATAGCTCATGAGGAGTCTTAGGCACAGATTTGCTAGGAATCTTATTCAGGATATATATTGCAGTCTCTACTGCATATCCCCAGAAACTAAGAGGTAAACGTGCTTTGCTCATCATTGAACGGACCATGTCCATGATGGTCTGTTGCATCTTTCAGCAACACATAAAGTTGGGGAGTTCCAGGGGTAGTGAGATTGGAGACAATTCCATTCTCTTTAAGGTATCCCCTTGAATTCATCTGAGAGGTACTCGCCACCTCGGTCAGATCGAATCCGCTTAATCTTCCTATCGGTTTGGTTCTCACCAAAGCCTTAAACTCTTGAACTTTTCAAAGGTTTCAGATTTATGACGTAGTAGGATGATAACCCGTATCACGAATGGTCATCAATAAATGTCAAACAATATCGATATCCATTCCGAGTCGCGGTACTAAAGGGACCACATACATCAGGTATGTATTTGCTCAAGAATACCTTCGTATCTCATAACCTTGTTACGGAAAGGCATCCTGGTCATTTTACCTTGAATGCAATGTTCACAGGTAGGTAAAGATTGGACCTGTAGAAAATCTAAGGGTCCATCCTTTATCAATCTATTGATCCTATCAACAGGTAAATGACCAAGCCTTTGATGCCAAATCATATTTGAATGATTTCCATTCTCCCTGGATCTTTTAGGTTTTTATTAGTGGTAGTGACATTCATGACACATTCATTAATGCACAATTCATAGCGTCCACTAGAAGTGAAAACACCATCTGCAATAAATTTATCATATTATTAATGACTAACATATTACAGAATAGGAAGGAATATCCATGTCTAACAAGCTTAGATACGGATATCAAATTCCTCCTGACTTCAGGTACATAAAGACACTCTTTAAGTACTAAGACTCGACCACTAGATAATGATAGTCGGCAGGTCCCGATAGCGACTGCTGCAACACTTGCATCAGATCCCATCCTGGATGACTATCTCCCTTTCTCCAGATTCCTAATATCCTGAAACAAATGCAACGAATTGCATACATGAACAGAAGCACCAGAATCTACAACCCAACTTCCTTCTCGTCCAACGAGAAAGCTAGTTTCAATGATGAAAGTAGATTTCATACCTGCTTGGGCTTTACCTTTGTCAGCAGACTTCAGGTCTTTTGGGCAGTTACGCCGCCAGTGCCCTGGCTTCTTACAGTGGTGACAGACATCGGTCTTCTTTGATGTCATTAATGTGGAAGCATTAGAAGATGAACCAACTCCTTGATTCTTCTTCTTTCTCTTCTGGCCGGGCCTTCCGAGAACCTTGCTTCCGACCGCGCTTTCCTTTCACTTGTGCAACCATTGCACTAGCAGGGGGCCGTCCTTCTTCATCATGTATTTTTGCAGACTTTAATGCAGCTAACAGCCCAGCGTTAATGAAATCAACTATTCTCATGTGATATATACACGACAAAGTTGTTGAAAGACTTAAGGAGCGACAGGAGAATAAAATCAGCTTGCTTATTAGCATCCATGTCAGCTCCCAGGGTTTCCAGTTCAGAGAGGTACCCAAACACTTTGAGCACCTGTTCTCTAACAGAGGTCCCTTCCTGCATCTTGCAGCGAATAAGCTCTTTCATCACATTGTAGCGCTGTGTGCGGTTGACGTCACTGAACATTTCCTTCAGATTCAGCTTGATTTCTTGACAGTGGTTCATTTCCACATGCTGCTTCTGAAGCACATTGGATAATGAGCCAAGCATATAACACCTTGCCTAGTTATGATCTCCATCATATTTCTCATTAGAAGTTTTATCTTCCGCAGTCAGAGGGTCTGCAATCTTGTCCTTGGTCAGCACATAAGAGATGCGCTCCGCAGATAGGACAAGATCCAAATTTCGGATCCAATCCGAATAATTTGGTCTGGTCAACTGATTGACCTCCAGAAGCCTGCTCAGAGGGTTCATGGACTTCATTTTCTGAAATTAAGAATGCACTATATTAGAATATATAAATAACTATATATCCAGTTTTAAACATTTGATTAAGGCATTTTAAATCAAATTTGTCTTGCTATGTCTACTATGAAAGATTATTCCCTAATCGACTTTCAAAGTAAGAGATATACTTACCGCTATATCTCAAGCAAGATCTGGGATCTCCTCTCTATTCTTATCACATCCCAATAATATGAGAACCTGTGACTCGAATAAAGAGAAGCGGGAACACATTCTGCCTTGCAAGTCCAACTTGCATTTCCCAATTCGGTCTTTAACACCCGGGCCCACAACCCATAAGATATTGTTGACCCGTTGCTAATTGAACCAACCGTCAACAGGCTTAAAACTCGCTATACGCAATCCACTATCGCCCCAATAATATGAGGACCCGATATTGGGGTCACTACGTATACGGCCTTACTCTTTCGAGAAGCAAAGAACCCAATCCAAATAATTGTATATAGGATCTGTCACTTCGAACAGGCGCCTCCTATGTACAACTTTTGGCGACGGAATTATTTGCCTTGACGGGAGACCATGGATGTCACTTATGTGATCATCCACCTCTTATTCAAATTGAAATAATTAATTATCGTGAATCATATTCACATAATTAATTCTTTCACGGGAAATTATACATCTATTCATAATAGAGTGTCTAAATATGATATAATTAATTTAATCATATTAAATTAACTATCAAACCTATTATCAATCAACAAACTTTGAATATTACTTGAATATAGGTATAATCTCAAAGTACGTATTATTTCGAATTTTAATAATTAGAAATACACTTTGATTTCTCCGGCATTATCCAGTCCCTACCCGTTGTCATGGCCAGTACCGGCGAGAGTGGGACGGACCACATACGTTGCTACCCCAGCGATCTATGACTAGACACCATATCCACCTCAGGAAAGGATAATGCCAGATAGATCATGTACTTTGAGATGCTCATCGGTCTTTCAACCGAAATTATACCATATAATATACATCAAAACATTTTTTATTATATTATAAGGAGATTTGCTAAACAAATTCTCAATCCTATTCAAGCAAGAGGTTTTGCATGTAAAAGTTGTCCTACAACTATTGTAGGATGTCCTAGGGTTTTGCATGAAAAACAATGTTTGTTGATGATTTCAAATTAACCAATGATCAAGATGAACTATCTTATCATTATGGTTAGTGGGATGTCATTCAAGGAATTGATTATCATCTTTAAATATTTCACAAATATTTATCAATAACCAATTTCAGAAAATTAACAATTAATTTTCATCAACATTTATTTGAATGACTATCACAAGGTTCATGATCAAAAAATATCAATTTCCAGCAGTGACCCCTTATCACTAAAATTAACTTATCTTGGTCAATTTAAATCCAAAATTCACAAAATTAGTGCCCTAAGATTGCCAACTTGATTTACAACAGAACCCAAGTGATAATTTACGCATTTAGAGGCATGTCAAAACTGTAATTAACAAATTAATCACGTTCAATTTCGCTGTTCCCGCAACAGTGAATACATGAATATTCAGAAGGCCATATCTTGAGCAAATTTAATCCAAATTTAGTAAACTCAAATCCTATGGTTTCCTTGTTTAATGGGAAACAAAATCTAATTGAATATTTCGTGTTTAAACAATTTAAACAATGCCGAAAAAATCAATTTCGACCCTTTCAAACCCAAGTCGTCCATGGTTCATGAATCATATCCAAAACCTTTTTTGACCTAAGGATCTGATACCACTTGAAGAATGTTGAGAATCCTCAAGCACATCAGGAAGCATGACGATCGCATCGTATGCGATCGGGGTGACTAGTCGCACTAGTCGCATGGTGCAGTGGAATTTAAAAAATTTTAAATCAAATGATGAAACCACATGATCACGAGAACACTTCTCGGATCGTTTCATCAAACCACAAAGTACAAGGAATACCTCTTGAAGCGTGGTTGTGATTGCGAGATCCCAAACAAGAGATCCTCTTGTCTCAAGTCCGATCCACGAAGAACACACTTGCGGGCACGATGATGAGTCATGTTCCTCCCGCAATCCTCGATGAAGATCCAAGCAATGGATCCCCTGATTTTGTCAAGTGAAATCCGTCGTCTTCCTCTAGAGCAAGCAGCCCCAAAGAGGAAGGAGATCCTCGAGTAGTCGATGGCGAAGGCGAGAACTTCTCTCTTTTCTCAACAAGGGTGGTCGGCCACCCTATGGAGAGGGAGAGAGAGAGAGCACAAGAATGAGAGGGAGAGAGAGAAGTAGAGTAGGAGTCTACTTGGTGTATCCCTCAAGGGCTAGGGATACCCTCTTTATATACTAGTTTGGGATCCAATGGATCTCAATCCATGGCTCATAAGGATCCAATGGCTATTGTAATCCAAGAGTCATTCAACGGCTATGATTGTTGTTGATTAAAAACCAACAACATTATTTTATATTAAATTAAATCTATGTTGAATTATTATCAACACAATTTAATTAACATAAATTAATTTAGTAAGAGATAATATGACAATAAATAAGAAGAGACAACAACCCTCTTAAAATATATGAGGCGTCACCTATGACTAAGTCATAGGTGACGCCACCATTGATTTTTGGTGATTTTGACTCCTTTTATTTATATTATTATTTTTTAATTAATTGCAATAACTATTATTGCAATAATATCCACCAAATTAATTCCAAATTAATTTGTGAATATTTCAATCATGCCATTGAAAAATATGTAAATCATATTCACATCCCAAACTAATTTGTAAATTACATTTCCAATTAATTAACTAATGTGGATCCAATCCATATTAATAATTAAAAAATGCAATTTACAATATTTCTCTCTCTCTGATATATTATAAATCTCATTTATAATATACACAGATATTCTGGATATCACTATCCACGATCTGCTTATCCTTGATAATTAAATCCTATTTAATTATCTTGGACAATCATTCTCACAACATGAATCTCATTCATATTGTACTTGATAATTAAATCTCATTCAATCATCAAGACCTTCTTGCTTGGATACTAAATTCATTACAGGAATTAATCTTGAACTCCTTCAAGAATAACGTGCTTTCTTCGCAGATACATGGAGATAAGGACAGGGCGATTGTATTGTTCCACGTATAGTGTCTTGGATGTTGAGATCTCATCTCAAATCCATATCTAACGGACCTCCCATAGATGATTGATTAAATCAAGTCTGTATACTTAATCTTCTCATTAAATCTGAATCACATTCAGATCAATGTCCAACACTTGGACTAATATAAAGTTACTTCTCTACTGAGAGGAGTCACTAAAATCCAGACCTGTTTCATCACTCCCTCGGACTGGAAGTATCATGGTTATACAATCGTTTATGATCACATCACCCTCAGGTATTCCCAATACCTGTACATCCTGCATACTGGAAGACTAATGATCAACCTGAAGATATAGATCAATTTTACACTGTTATCTTCAGGATTTGATCACCAAGTTTCTCAATTTTGGTCATTGGGATTTGGTATCGATCATATGCTTTCCCAAAGCACATAACGTACCATCAAATTCTTGTCATGCTTCCAAAGCACGATGACCATGCATGGAATTTGATCGGTCCCAATACCTCATGAGTGAGCTCATGTCTTCCAGTTCATAAGCGAACATGTATGATCCCTTTGAGAGATTGTATTACTCATATGCCCTTATATGCACACTAGCTCGCCGGTGTATAGACCTTGATTAGGTCATCAACCTAATGGTCTGCCAAATGTACACACTCAGACATATAGTAAAACATCTGTCTCTGGTCAGAGGATTTGTGCCTATGCTGTGACAGTTTTCAAGATAGGACTTAGGTTATCTCGATCTCGCTAAGTCAACCCATTGACTTAACTAATCTAACACCTCCGAATCACTATTTCCATGCAAGGGACCTGCATCGAGAGGTCGGTCAGATATCAACCTATGTGAGAAAGGATTGCTATCTCCTACTTAGGCTGGAGATCATCTCTTAATAATCATTTGACGGTGTTTGATGAGTCCTCTATCTAACCCATTAGATATTCATCCAAACACCAGCCTCTATTATTCATTTGATGAATCAACAGCTATATGATTATCAAGACGGCCATGGTACATAACCCTAATTGTACAGAGGGACCTTATGGTGCATTCATTCACTTAATTTCAGAAAGGGATTGAACAATCAATAACTTTTATTGATAAAACATAATTATTACAATAACATTTATTATAAGAATGGTTCGCCTCGGGCTCACATGGCTAACAAGTATATCACAGAATGATTCAACGCCAACCAACACAGAACCTGACTTAAAAGACATTCAGCCAGACTTAATTGATGATACAGATTTGCCAGAACTGAAACCTCTTCCTGCCACTCTGAAGTATGCATTCCTTAATAGACCCAAAGAACAATTCCCTGTGACCATTAGCTCATCATTAACCATGGACCAAGAATCTAGATTACTCGAAGTCCTTGAGCGAAATCGAAAAGCCATCAGTTGGACTGTGTCGGATCTCGTATGAATCAACCCCACTCTCAGCTCGCACCAAATCTATGTTGAGGAAAATGCAAGGCCTTCCCGTGAATTTCAAAGAAGATTAAACCCCATCGGGAAGTAGTTAATAAAGAGATAGAGAAATGGTGCAAAGTAGGTTTTATATACCTCATTTCTGACTCCAAGTGGGTGGCCCCCTTCATGTCGTTCCAAAGAAGTCGGGAATCCAGATGGTCACTAACGAGGAGGGGGTAGAGATCGCAACCCAAGTTCCCACGTCGTGGCGTGTCTGTGTCGATTACAGGTGCCTGAATGCTGCGACCAATAAAGATTACTTTCCACTGCCATTTATTAATCAAATCTTGGAGAGACTTGCAGGGAAAGCATTCTTCTGTTTTCTTGATGGGTACTCTGGCTATAATCAAGTAGCTATCGCTCCCGAGGATCAGGAAAAGACCATATTTACATGTCCCTTCAGTACCTACACATTCAAGCGCAAGCCATTCGGGCTTTGTAATGCCCCAGGCACATTTCAGCGGTGCATGATTGCCGTATTTGCCGAAATAGTGGGTGATTTCCAGGAAGTCTTCATAGATGACTTCACGGTTCATGGTGATTCATTTGATACATGTTTAGCGTAGTTGGACCGAGTCCTCAAGAGATGCAGGGAGGTTAATTTGGTACTCTCCTGGGAGAAGAGTCACTTTATGGTGACTAAGGGTATCATGTTGGGGCATGTCATCTCCAAAAAGGGAATGGAGGTCGACCCTGCAAGGTGGATGTGATCAAGAAACTTGAGCCACCAACCAACGTCAAGTCAGTGAGGTCTTTTCTAGGGCATGTTGGATTTTATCGAAGGTTTATCCTTGATTTTTCAAAGATCGCCCGCCCACTGACTGAGCTCTTAGGAAAAGACACCGCGTTTATTGTAAATCACAAATGTCTTGAGGCCTTCGAGCTCCTCAAAAAGAAAATATGTGAATCGCCACTATTACAAGCTCCCGACTGGTCTCTTCCCTTTGAGATCATGACTGATGCATCGGATTTTACTGTCGGAGCTGTTCTTGGAGAAAGACAGGATGGAATCCCTTATGCGATTCATTACACGAGCAAAGTTTTGGATCCTACGCAAAGAAATTATACAGTGATTGAAAAGGAAATACTTGCGGTTGTTTGGGCCCTTGAAAAATTCAGGTCATACGTATTGGGCTCCAAGGTGATAATTTTCACTGATCATACGTCAATAAGATATATTATGGATAAGAAAGATGCCAAAGCACGGCTTTTGAGATGGATCTTGTTAATTCAAGAATTTAATTTGGAAATCAAAGATAAACCTAGATTAAAGATTGTGGTTGCTGATCCCCTTTACCGAATAGAGCAAAATGATTATCCTGACACTGGACCTATTAAGGAGACTTTTCCAGACGAATCTATTTGCGTTATTGATTCAACCCCATGGTATTCTAACATCGTGAACTATCTTGTCTCCATGAAAGTTCCCTTTGGTTGGACAAAGAGAATGATTGATCGATTAAAATTGGATTCAAGAAAATAGCATTGGGACGATCCTTTCCTTTTCTATGAGGGAGCGGATTCTGTCTGGCGAAGATGTATTCCTCAAAAGGAATATCAGAGTGTCCTCACACATTGTCAAACTCTCAAGGCTGGAGGACACCATTCGGGAAGAGAACCGCGCACAAGGTACTCCAATGTGGATTTTACTGGCAGACCTTATTTCGAGATGCTAATGAATTTTTACGGTCTTGCTTGATTTGCCAAAGGATGGGAGGGACTGTTGGTTATAGAGATGAAATGCCCATGCAACCTATGATTTTCTGTGATGTTTTCGATACACGTGGGATTGATTTTATGGGTCCCTTTCCCAATAGCAATGGATTTGAGTACATCTTGTTAGCGGTTGATTATTTATGTAGATGGGTAGAGGCTATTCAAACCCGAACCGCGGATAGCAAAACCGTCTCTAAGTTTATAAAGGATAATATCATTGCAAGGTTCGGGATACCAAAAGTTTTGGTTTCTGATGGAGGAAGCCACTTCGTGAATAGGGAAATGAGATCTTTGGCTAAAGAGTATAAATTTGAGCATAGAATAGTCAACCCATATCATCCACAATCTAATGGCATGGCAGAGGTTTCTAATAGAGAGGTGAAGGGTATTCTTCAGAAGTTGGTTCGTCCAGATAGGAAGAACTGGTCGAAACTGTTGGACCAGGTTCTGTGGGCCTATAGGACAGCCTATAAGACTCCACTCGGTACTTCACCTTTTAGGATGATCTATGGCAAGCCATACCATCTATCTGCAGAATTGATTCACAAATCAGAATGGACGATCAAAAAGTCGAATTGGAGTTGTCACCTTGGGAAATTATGTCGAGACTTAAATCTGAATGAGCTAATTGAAATCCGAAATCGGGCATATGACAACAGTGTGATTTATAAGGACAAGGTCAAGAGATGGCATGATAGAAACATTCGAGATAAAACCTTTGTCCCTGGGCAGAAAGTGTGGTTGTTTAATGCTCGGTTGAAGATTTTTCATGGGAAACTGAGATCAAAATGGACGTGTCCCAACATTGTCATCGATGTGCATACCAATGGAAGTGTGGATATTGCCGAACTCAAAGATGATGCACAACCTTTCTCAGTGAATGGACAATTACTGAAGCCATATATAGAATCATCCAAATAGCATACAGTGCAAGTTGAGGTTATCTACTTGACACAGAGCTAGGACATTGAAGATTTATCAGATTAGTCCCACCCTCCCTATTAACCACATCGATCCCCTTGTACAACTTCTTCCCCTACTTAGGCCAAGGCCTAAGTATAGGGGGGATCGATGCCATATGTACATACCAATTCCCCGCATCATACTCTATCTCACGATCGCTCCATTTCCACCCTCCTCTTATACTTAGGCTGACCAGAGCCTAAGTATAGGGGGAGCAAACGCCCACCTGTATATACTCTCCTCATTCACATATCCCAACTGCCTCATTTTTTCCTTTCATTTCTTTCTTTTCCGCCCTTCTTCTATACTCTGACTATTCACAATATCAATATAGGGGGAGGACATGTATATCTTACTCTTTTTCATTTCCTTTTTACTCTCTTACGCTTAGCCCGAGCTATGTCTTCTTTACGCTTCTTGTGCTCTAAGGACACAGCACTCGCTAAGTATAGGGGGGTCTGTGTATATACTTTGTATATATTTTATCCATAACTCGTACTTGCGCATAAGTCTATATGTATTTACGAGGTGGGTAATCTTTAAAAAAAAGTTTTGCTACTAACACTAACTGTGCCCAAAATTTTTGAAAAAAAATGGCTTCTTATTCTTTTTGAAAAAAAGAGACAAAAAAATCCCTTATATTAAAAAAAAGAAGTAAAAAAAAGAAAAAGAAAAAAATGTGTCTGCATTTCACACACCTGCACTTCATCCAACATCGCATTTGCATATGTGAAATGTCTTTGGGTTCTGAATCGAGTTATGAGCTGAAACCGAGAGTGGTCTGGACTTGACCTTAATCCACCTAATTTTCAGAGGAACTTCACCGAGAAATAGGATTTTAGAGTCTTCAGGTCTTTGGATTAATTCTTTGAGTTCCACATGACAATGTGCAGCGTTTGACTCTTAGTGTCTAACTTGATCTCTTCATTCTTGGCACAACTCTGGAATAGGGAATTATTTTGTACTCTTGCACTATGCACTTAGCTCAACTCAGACGAGATGTTGGAAGACTGTGTGAGTTTTTTTCTGGTAGCGTGGAAATCTAAAGATCGGAGTACGGGTTGAAATAAAGCTTCGGAAAAGGAATGGACGACTGAGCACAATTTTTCCTAAGACCCCAAAAAATGTACGGAACAAAAAGATTCTATATCCGTAGGGGCACAACATGGTCCAAGCAGAACCACCAAAAATTCCAAATACAAAGAAGCATTCTACCAAATAAACATCTGACCAAAAAGGTCCAAGCTTCAAAGAAAACCTGCTGATCTTGGTGGATACTCGTCTACACTGGCCAGCTTCACAAGGAGAGGTGACTACACTGGCCACCCTCCACTTCTTTTCCCCTTCTTCTAACTTCTCCCCCCAATTCAATTGTGAACACAGCACGACAAACCTTAGAAGGAAATACCAGAATCCCCGAGGATGAGTTACTGGAGAGGATAGGAGCATGATAGTCCGGCATTTTGGGTGGGAAGAGTTAAAACCTTTCACACACATGAGTCAGTTGTTCAATGTTCATAGGGTATATTTGGGAAGAAGATTGATCTAAGATGACTTCTGAGCTGAAACTGTATCAATGATGTGTAGAACATGAAGGCTGGTTATTTTAAAATTCTAAGTCTCACAGAAGTTCTGACACACAAATAATCTAAAGGTCGAGTTTAGGTTCACTTTCACCTTCAGCTCATGGTCTTGGTATGGAACCCAGTCTCATTTCACCTCATGGCATTTCTTTTTGATGCTCAGGGACGAGCATGGTTTAAGTATAGGGGGATGATGAATCCGAATCTCATTTATTAAGCTCAAATCCCTCAAAATCAACAGCATGTAGGCATCTATTCTGCATAATTAGCATTCATGCATGTTTTCATAAGAATTGCATTTTATCCATTATTTATGCACAAAATAAGAAGCCAAACATCACAGACCAAATGACCTGTAAATAGCCTAACTTCCCGAATTTTTAACTCATTCATGCTAACTCTGAATAACACAAAACCACCCCCACTGTGTACATATCACTAACAAGAATAAATGAAAAATACAAAAAAATCACTAACCCAAATAAATGGACCAAAAACCCAAACCCAAGTTTCAGGATTTCCGAACTAAAAGCCCCATATCTTCCCCATCCAGTGTCCGTTTTGATCCTACACACTTTTGAACTAATGTACATTCAATTACCTTCAAAACAAGACCAAGTTCAAGTTAATCGGAGCTCATATGTTAAAATTGGATTTTGGGCCTCTTTTGTACATTTTGTATTTTAGCTGATTTTGACCTATTATTTTATGTACATATGTAACCTATTTTAGTTTGTTTCTTTTTGATTTGTCTTCTATGATAAATGTTTTATTAAAATGCGTAAAAATCCAAATCCAAACTGAGCTTGAAATCAAAGAAACAAATTGGGTCCGAGTCTTCATTAACCACTTGTACGAAATTGGTCTTTTTCTTATTTTATCGTATTTCTAATTTTTCTTAATTTATAAAAATCCAAAAAAATAGATTAATGTGTAATTATTTATCTTTGATTTTATCATATTTTTCTGGGTTTTTTTATCTGGTTTAAAAATGATAAAAAAATTATAAAACCCAAAAATCACGGTATTCTATGTACATGGGATACCCCAAAAATATCATTTTGTGCAAATTATCGATTTTGGTTTTTGATGTCTTTGTGAAAGTTGTAGATCTCATCGAGACGAGCAATTTTTGTGAGGAAACCTTTTCGATACGAGGCCGTTTACTATTTCTTTTGCATTTTACAAAGTCTTTTATTTCATAATTTTCTGGTGCTGACACGTGGCCGCACCTGGTGCCGCCACGTGTCAGCTATTTCTCGTATATTTATATATTCATTTATTAAAAAAATAGTATAATAATAATAAATATAATAAGTTGCCCACGTGCAGCGCACGTGCCGCACTCGCACGTGCATGAGCCATCCGATCGCGCTCGATCGGACGGTGCCTGTGCGTCGTCTACCTTCGCCCGCATCCCCGTGATTTCTCCGCCGCCCTGTTGATTTCGCCCATCGCCGCCTCCAACCGTACCTTGTTAAGATCTCGCCGACCCCCGTGAGATCTCCGGTCGCCATCAATCTCAAATCAACTAGATCCCACGATCCGTCCACGCCACGTATATTCTCCGATCTTCGAATCTCTTCAAACCCCAATTGCACCCCGATCCTCTTCATGTCGCATCCCTCGGATTTCACCGTCTCAATCAACCCACCTTCCATCTTCGGCTGCCTTCCTAACCCTATTTAAGACCTCCTCCGCACTCAACCATCTTCATCCGCCGTTCAGCCCCTTCCGGTCGTGACAACCAAGGTCGGCGAGATTCGAGGACCTCACGCCCTCGTCGCAGCCACACCCAAGTGCAGCTGCTCAGCTCCAGCATCTCGTCGTTGAGCCTCGACTCCAGGTACACTCCGCTCCTCCTCCGCAGCTTCGTCTCCTATCCAGCATCTCCATCTCCTCTCTACCTCTCTCTCGATCATTATCTCCAACGACGACCACACCTCCGTCTCTCCGACATCCAACCTCCGTCACCAACCAAACACCCATAAACGCATCGACGACCCCTGACTTCATCGCCTCCACCAACTGCACTTCTCCGCCATCGACAGCAGCTTGGCCCCCCTTCTCGATCGCCTTCGGCTAAGCCCTCGGCAGCAACCACCGCGACAACCACCGCCAACGATCATCGTCTTCGAAGCTCCGGTTTGATCGTCATCGACCGACATCAAACTCCGTCATGCCACCTCTCCTCTGACGGCCCCCGCTCGTGTGTTGGCCAATGTGCACCGTCAGATCACAATGACTCGGAGATCTCACCATTGAAGCCCCAACGAATCACAACCATCAGATCAGGGGAGGATCAACGGTGTAGATCCAATCAAGGCCTAACTCAGAGCCTAACCCCAAACAAAGAGCCCCGGGCCGTGCCGAAGCACGACAGCACGCCACGTGGAACCCAGCACCGAACCACCATCCGAGCTGGTCTAGCACGTGGGTATCACGTGACGTGAAAGGAAAATTGCAAGAAGCCCCCTGGAAACTCTTCTGTTTGCGCAAAGACCCCCGCCAGCCAGAAGCTCATGCATAGCACATGATCTCAGAGAATTTTGCAAGAATATCCCCACGGGTACAGGTTATCTCACTTACAACCCTATATTGCATTATTTGGTATTTATTTTGCATAAATACCCCTGTAATCTCCCACAGTTTTGGACATCTTCCCTACATTAATTTATTAATCCAAAAATAGCATTTTGTTTGTTAATTAGTTCTCTACATTTTGACATATTGTGGATATTTTTGTGATCTGTGGTTAATTAATATTTGATTATTTGGTGGAAAATTGCATATTTTTCCCAATTTGTGCTATTAAATTTGTAGTTGATCTACCATTGCTCTAAAAATTCTCGAAAAATCACATATTGTAGAGTTAATTATGCTTGACATTGTGCCCAAAAAGATATACATTTGTATGCACAATTTGCCCTGTAAAAATCATTTTGCATATTTCAGTGTTTCATTTTTAATAGGTATTAGATCTCACATTTTCAAAGTTTAGGATTTTTTTGATATCCATCACTAGTGATAGATCTCGGATAATTTTATCCCTTGAAAAAAAGTAGGTTTAATATTTATTATAATTAAACATTGAAGATTATTCTGTTTGCATTTAAAAATTCATAAAAAATCATATTGGATTCAAAAATTCCAAAAAATTACAATGCATTCATTTCATTATATGTTACATCATGGCCAAGTTTCATATTTTTCGGACATTGTTTGATTGACTTTTACATTTTAGTCCCTAAAATAGGCCAAAATTGCATATTGCATCCTTAATTGCATTTAAAAATTACAAAAAAAACCCGCCTCGAAAATCGCGCACTAATTTTGATAGACATAATTCTAGCTTGTTCCTTTGCCTCCTTGTGATCGACCTTAGGACTTGCCCAAGTAAAATAAACATAAATCCACGTGATTAAAATTGAAGAACATTTTGTGTGGTTATTTTCTTGACCGATTCCTATTGCCGCCTACAACACACGACAAATCATTTTTACGCACGACGATAAATACACATCTTTTAACACACGCATTTCAGACTCGTCAACATGCAATCCTGAGTTGAGTAGAATCTATATCCATGATCATGATTGGCCGTATCCCAAAACAATGGAGTCACACAGGGTTCATATGTGTCGATATCATCATGTTGGTCCTCTGTATGTGCGGGTTGTCCGAAAGAGTGGAATTTTGTTTGGTCAATAGAGATTTGATCATTAGGGTCAATCCAGTATGGTTGATCATTAGGTGCGGACCTCTCCTTGTGGTTTGATCAGGACATCATATTATTCCCTAAGGTCCAGTCTGGATGTATTTTCATGAATTGTAGACCTATCCCAACAAGATCGTCAGGAAGGTATGAAGCGATTGGGTTTGGTTTCTCGGACAATTATGTGTCTCAAAAGTCATTATCTTTAAATGCTTAATGAGTTTCGGTGAGAAATCAGGAATAAGACGGTTCAATCTTGGATGGCAATTGATCATGTGTGGTCACAGGTGGTGGAGGTGAAAAATATGATATTGTGGTAACTTTGATCAAATGATTCGAGTAGAATGGATTGGAATTCATCTAGTGGATTGGATTTATCTGAGAGTGAAAGTCTTCTGCAAATGTTGGAGGATTCTTGGCAGAAGAGGGTTTAGATGATTTGGGTTTGATCGAGACAATTTCATTTCCATAGTATAGATCATATGGGTACTCGGACCATTGTGCCATCTTTGTCAAAGGGGGTTGATGATGAATCGACATGGTTGATCTCAGTGCAAGTGCAGAGGATACTCACAAGAAGAAACAAAAAAATTAAATCAAGGAGAGTGATGGCACAAGTATGTGGTTTTTTATCTTCGAATTTGGTTTATGCACACCAATGCAAATGCAATACAAACCCCGATTTCACCAACTCATACAATGAAGCCATAAGAGTTCAACAATTATCTTTTTAATTTTAGTTGGTGATAAATCAATCTTGGAAAATAATTAGCAAGTTGTTAGGTACTGGGAATTTTCTTAAAGAATTTCTCAAATTCTTATGACTAGTTGCACCTAATTTTAGCCAGTATGGATGTAAGTACGGACCGCAAAACGACTACCCGTTACTTAAGGACGATGCCTTACATAGTATCCTTTAAACCACCCACTCTGTTAAGGAAATCCAGACTGTTTATTGGTTACCCGTATTTCCTCATTGAGAATTAGCTAATCGTTTTTATAGAATTAGTAGTCAATATGAAAATCCGGAGCTAGGCTCTAGCCTTAAGTGTCGTCTCTCACTCACTCAGAACAATAAATCAATCCAAGGACGGGGTTGCTCTCCCGACAATTCTTGATTTTATGAGTTAATTAAGGTTGGTCTTATTTACCAGTCCCAATTGTGATTAGGCAATCGTTGAAAAATTAGATGAGCAAAAATGCACGTCTACCGTCCAGTCCCAATTTCCTTTTATATTTTGAGTGACAAAACATGAGGGAGAAATTCGGAAAAAGTTGATGCACGTAAAAAATGATGATGTATGCTCAGTTAGAAGACTTATAGTGATTCCTCGCAATCTCCATGTGGAATGCAACACAATAATTGAAAATTAATCTATATGTATGCAAACTGATGAAATCCACACCTAGCAGAAAGTTCTATTATCCATGAATAATTGAGTTAAAATTTTGACTAAGTTGAATGATCTAAAGTGCATCTCGGTTAAGTGAAGAGTGGTCCTAGGTTCTACGAGCACAAACAATAAAATCCTAGAAGCTCTAATAGTCGTATATGCAGGTCTAACCTACGAGCCAATCAAGTTGGACCCCACCCTCCCCGAAGAGTGAAACAAGCCACTACACGCCACAGAAAAAAGTTTAGGTCTTGTTACACATGCAAGAGTCCAAACGGACACCGCTGTAAATATGCATATAATTACAAAATTTAAAACTACAGAAAATTAAATCCTAGACTCTACGATCTCTCACAGCTCAGCTCAATCTTAATTTTAACGCGGATTGGCGATCGATGAAGATGCGTCAGTTTTAAGAGAACCGCTTCACGGGTGTCGGGTACCTTGGGCTACCTTGCACAAAAAATAAGAAAGAGTGTGTAAGAGAATGACACAAAAATTAATCAAAAATAAAACAACAAAATAAATGCCGAAAAATAAAATAAAATAAATGCAGAGGGAAAAAGGAAAAATGGTATGGAAAATATACAGTGATGAGACTCGGGGGTCAGAATACCCGAATAAGGAAAATTGAATACTGATTTTTTAAAGAAAAATCTAAGTCATTTGACTCCCTAGCAACGACGCCACCTATCGTGTCGCGAAAACCTCAAGTTAATTGATGTGAGTAATTAATCGTTTCAAATATCAATGTGTAGTCATAATTACGTCGGGTAATCAGAATCAATAAAAAAACCACAATTAGTATATTCAATTTTTAGTCGGTGTGGTCTTATGCTTATTTTACTTCGGCAAGTCCCAAGGTCGAATATAAGGAGGCAAAGTAACAACTTAGAATTATTTCTATCAAATTTTGTGCGTGATTTTCAAGGTGAAATATTTTTTATAATTTTAATGCAATTTGTGGATGTAAATGCAAATGTGGCCAATTTTAAGGACTAAAATGTCATTTCAATTAAATGATGTCCAAAAATTATGAAACTTGGTCGAAATATGAATAATGATGACATGAACACACTTAATTTTTCTGGAATTTTCTGATGTAAGATGAATAAGTAATGAATTTATGATTGTAAATGACGTGATTTTCTATATTTATTTATAATAAATTTTAAACCTAATTTTTGCAGAGGATAAAATTATCCAAAATCTATTACTAAGTCTACAAAATGATTTTTATAGAGCAAGCCATGCATGCAAATCCAATTTTTTTCGAGCATGATGTAAAATACAGTTAATTCTTCTACGATCAATGAATTTTTCTCAATTTTAGGCTATGGTTAATTACTTATGAATTTCAAAGCATAGAGTGGGTAAAACATGCAAATTTCCACAAGAATAATAATTATTAAATAACCACGGCATTTAAAAATATCACAAGCATTCGACATTGTAGAGAATTAAGTGTACATCATGAATAATAAAAAGATGTAATAATGTAGCTCAAATTACGAAAGGAAGTCAGGGGTCTAACCGCAAATAATTATAACAAAAATGCAGAACGGGGAGTAAATAGTAATTACCTATCCCCAGAGGGGATTATCTGCAAAACTTCAAAGGGGAACGTGCGCAACACATACCCTAGGAGACGGGGAGTCTTCTGTGAAATGGCAATTTTCCAGGGTGCTTGGCATAAATAAGCTCACACAAGAACATGTGGTATCATATGAGGAGGGAGTCTTCTGTGGTGCTCTGTCGGGTGAAGCGGCTCAGTGGAGCTGAGGAGGCGGTGGCTGTGCCCCAGTGGCGGCTCCAGTCGTCGAAGGTATTGGTGGTCGGTGTCGATGGGCGTTTATCGGTGGTGATGGCTGAGAGAGACGCGGGTCGCAACGGTGAAGCAGACGAAGGAGCATGTCGGTGATGACGACTCCTGGCTCCAGTCAGAAGGGGATGGCGATGGGAGCCAAGGCAGAAGGTTCATGGATGAAGGCGGAGTGGCGCAGATAGTCGGAGTGGGAGAGTCGAAAATGCGGGGACCCAAGCCATAGTGGGCGAGCGTAGCAGCTACGCAAGGCATGTTGCGAAGGCATCACCGAGGCGGAGCGTCGGATCTCAACATAGAAGGGGGGCTGGCGCTGTTACCGCCAGGTCCTCTTGTTCTTGTGGCAGTCAGTGGATGAGTAGAAGAGGGGCATTGAGGACAGTTATATTGGGTGAGGGTGCAGTATGAGAAGGGAGGCACATGAGGTCGAGGGGACGAGATCGGAAATCAGTGATGGGCTCTGACGCGATGCCATAGAATTTGGCAGAGGCAGAAGAGGAAGGTGCAGCTGGCGATCACGGTATACCGGGGGAGGGTGAGCGACATTGATTTGGGAAAGGAGATCACGTGATCGGCCATAGATGGAAGGGTACAGAGTGAGGCTTCCAGATCTGGTCGGAGGCAGAGGGATTAACGGGTAGTGGTGACCAAAGGAGGAAGGTGACAGTATGCAAATTGGTAAAGTGAGGGAGGAGAAGGATGCGCAGTGACCGTCTTATCGACTGAGAACGGACAACCGAGGTTGTGCCACGTGGCTTTAATTTATTATTATTGTTATTGTTGTTGTTGTTATTTTTTTATAAAGACGAATATATAAAAATCTCAAAAATGGGTGAAACATGGTGTCTCTAGGAGCTGCCACATGTTAGCTCCAGAAAATTCAGAAAATGGAAATACAAAGAAAAATTCGAAATAAAAAGTAAAAATCCTCGGATCGAAAATGTTTCTTCACAAAAGTCGCTCGTCTCAACGAGATCTACAACTTTCATTTAGGGATCAAAACCAAAATCTATCATTCGCACAAAGTGATATTTTTGGGGTCCTCTATGTACATAGAACACCATGATTTCTTACTTTTATATTTTTTGTCATTTTAAAAATAAGATAAAAAATCCGAAAAAAACATGATAAAATATGAGGTAAATATTTACACATTAATCTATTTTTTGGGATTTTCATTAGTTCATAAAATAAAGAAATAAAATAAAGTATGAAAATGACAAATTTTGTACAAGCGATTAGTGAAGACTCGAATTCTGTTAATTTCTTTGATTTCAAACTCATTTTGGATTTAGATTTTTGTGCATCTCAATAATAATTTTATCAAAAGAAATAAATGAAAAGAAATTAAAATAAAATGAGTTAACTAAGTACATAAAATAATAGGTCACAATTAGGTAAAATACAAAATGCACAAAAGAGGACCAAAACCTAATTTTGACATATGAGCTCCGATTCACTTGAACTTGAGCTTCTTTTGAAGTTAATTGAATGTACATTAGTTCAAAAGTGAGTAGGATCAAATCAGACACTGTATGAGGAAGATATTAGCAATTTAGTCTGGAAATCCTGGAATTAGGTTTTGAGTTTCTAGTCCACTTAATTACGTTAGCGATTTTTTGTATTTTTCATTATTCTTGTTAGTAATATGTTCACAATGGAGGTCGTTTTAGGTCATTTGGAGTTAACTTGAATTGATTAAAAATCAAGGAAGTTTGGCTATTTTACAGGTTAATAGGATTGAGATTTTTTTTTCTTCTTATTTTATGCAATTATGAGTGATAAAATGCAATTATTATTAATAAATGCATGGATGCTATCTATGAAATATAATGGGAAAAATATGGATGAATTTTGGGGAAATGATCTTAATTAATGTCTTTAAGAGTGATGAATCTGAGATTCATCAATAGGGAGCACGGTCAGGTAGTTAAGATTTTGTTTTCGTGTTTGTTTCTTTATGTATATATTTACTATTTGTTACTTTTCCCATATTTTTTCATATTTCTCATAAATATTTCTGACATTCTTCTTGTTTCACCTTTGTTGAGAGGGCCTGCGGAGCAAGGGAGGCGATCTTGGGAGAGTCGATGCACTCAAGCAAGATGGAGGCTGGGCGTTCTACACTGACCAGCATGAGAGAGCAACTTAGGAGGAGCAGGAGCTTATTTTAGATTAGATTTTATTTTTCTCACATTTTATTTCATTTGTATACATTTGTAATAACTTTCAGAGACTTTGGACTCTATTATTAGGGGCCTGTTTCACCGAGTGTTGGTGCACTCATGGGACCTCACTAGGTTTTCACCACATTTTCACTGCTTTTGTTTTATTTATTTTCTCAAGGATTTGAGTTTTCTGACTTTATTGTATTTTGTTTTCTATGTGTGAGCCCTAGACTTAGGCTTTTATTTGGTTGAGACAAGTAGTGATTAGGTCCAAACAACTAATAGATTATATGTTTTTATAGACTCTATTGGACTTAGTCAAATAAATAAATTGTTAACTATTAGGATTTGAAATCGCATAATGAGAGAGGTCGCATACAGCGCTGGCAGAATTCATTGTGGCGGGCATCGAGCGGCATCGAAGAGAGGACCTTGGTCTCGTTTATGGATAGCTAGCACCATGTTCTTCCCGCAATAGAAGTTATTGTTTTGGGTCTTTTCTTCGTGCATCATATAGATAGTTTACTTTTTGTCTTTACATTTATGCGTGGATCATATTGCATGTATACTGATGGAGCAAGGTACGCCTTCTATGTCGTGCATGCATCATTGATTTCATCACTCATTAGCTTTTCCTCCCCTTCTTTTCTTCGACTTAGGAATAACAAGAATTCAGAAAATTCATTAGATGTGTTTTTATTCAAAAATGCCAAAAAAGTGTTAACCCAATAAAATTGGGAATGCTAAACAAACTCGACCCTAAAATAAACGTAAAGATCACATCCATTGCTTTGGGGAGAGTAAACCCGTCCTTGTTTGCAGGTACTTACCTATAAACAGAGTGGGTGAGGACATAACCGCTAAGGATTAGAGTCCAAATCCCTAGACTTGTGCTTTATGCTCTTGTACATTACTCATTGATATATGATTGAGATGCAAGCACTTGCTTTCGAGCCTTAGCGGAAGTAGTATTGTCCGAGTTGAGTGTGCATCGATGGCTTGGTTATGTTCTACCCTAGGTGATTTCACCCATGAGTTTGATTAAAGTGATTATATTCTCACTAAACTCTAAAATAGAAAAGATTAACAATTGAGCCTTCACGGTCTTCATTGAGTTGAGGTGGTGATTTGAGGGTTTGATTTCTCATCATTGTTTTCAGTCCAAAACTTCTCTTCACTACTCCCCATATCACGATGATGGGCAGGTTGTCTGTTCGGCTACCTTTGGTTGCACCACTTCACAGCACACCTCTTCATTCATCTAGGGTTGTTCCTGAGAGCTCAGACTTGCTCTCAGAACCCTAGTATTCCACCTCCTTCATCTTTGACCTTGCCCACCCATCACCTGAGGTACAACGGTCAGAGCATATATTTGTTGACTTGGTTACACCCGAGGTCCACTCTTTTCCTTTCAGAGTCTGATGAGATGGCCCAAGAGTGGAGAGATGATGAGCTGACATATATTCACAATATGTGTGATCAGGCGACGAGCAACAACATCCTCATGGCATCCCTAGAGGTGATGCAACTACATATCTGTAAGTAGGGTTTGCTCATGGCAAAGGTGAGGCAGGAGTTGACTCAGATGAGAGATGCGCGAGCAGATGCGAGAGATGACAGACCAACTGATGGTGGAGGAGAGATACCTGAGGACTGAGCAGATGCCATATTTGAGATATGCCCGGAGGAGTCCTATGATCCATAGAGACCTTTGCTCACTAAGAGAGCATTACACAACCCGAGTGCAACTCTCACCCACAGGTGGATTCAGTTGCCTGTCATTCTTGATGATTTTGAGGACACACCACTGAGGAGCCCCAACTACATCTCTAGGAGTGTGAGATGATTTGCATAAAGTCCACAATAGATTAGTGGACAAGGACATGATCTAATTGATAGCCTTCCCATTTTCCCTGGTTGACAGAGCAGCCTACTGGCTGAAGCACTTGTGGAGGGATGTCACTACTTGGGAGCAGTTGAAGATTGAGTACCTCAATAAGTACTATCCACTTGGTCAGACAAATGTAGCGTAAGCCATGATCAGCAATTTCACCGTAATACCAAATGAGCAGTTCCATGAGGCTTGGGATCATTTTAGAGAGTTTATTGACGGGTGTCCACATCACGTTATCAGTAAGATCAACTTAGTCCAGAGTTTCTTTTGTGGGTTTACACATGAGCTGTAGGGGATAGTAAATGCCTCTTGTAGAGGGTCTTATTTTTCCAATGACTAAGACCACATCTGGGCCATCTATGAGGAAATGGCTGAGAACTATACAGTGATGACCTAGGCCCATGTCTACACTCAGGGGAAGGCTCCCCCATAGGCTTCGTCTCACCACAGAGTTGCACGCATTGAGGTGGGTCCATCTTCAGCTTCTACATCGACAACATTAGCAAAGTCGTCAGCTACAAACATGGGCATCATTAGCCAGAAGCTAGATCGCATGGAGATTATAGAGAAGAAGACGTGACAGGGCGTAGACAAGCTCAGAAGGATTGACGAGCTGGCTCTGATTTTGAGTGACCTTAAGACACATATCATGTGCCTTCAAGAGGAACAAATGGCTTCTTTTCCAAAGTCTAGGTCACATGCTGATTAGGGAAGCCGATCATCAAAATCGTCTGCCTCATACAGACAGGTTCACCATATTCAGGCGGAGCACATTCATCCAGCCCCCTAGTACCAAATGTCGCCACCACCTTCACTAGACACACAGATGGTAGTCTATCAGAGTGATCCACCATTGGCGTCCCTTCCCCCACCTTCGCATGAGTAGACGGAGTCATTGATGGAAGTCAACAGGATTTGGTATTCTCATTAACAACAACAACCCGATATCCAATGTGATCACATGAGCTTCAGGTCGTCCGCTGGAGGTGCTCAGTCCCATCACCAGCCTCCAGTACAGTACAAGCAAGGCACACAGCAGACATAGGTCTAGTACTCCCAGCACACCTTTCCTCGACTCCAGTACCATGGTTAGTAGTGGAGACAACAACAAACTCATTCTCAGTTTCACCAGCCTCCCCCTCACCCTTACCACCAGCATGGCTAGCCTCAGCACGTCCAGAGAGACAACCCAACCAGTTCTCATGCACCCTCATTTGAAAACTCCACTTTAGAGGATCTCGCACGTACGCTAGCAGAGCAGCAGATGACTTTCAGGAGAGAGAGAGAGAGAGATGGATGAGTTCAGGAAGGCGATGAGAGAGATCGGTAAGTGCAAGGTTGCCATTCTTTCACATATCGAGACAAATCCGAACAATATGAAGAGGAAATTTAAGCAGGTACAGTGTACAGAGTCCAATAATACTAGTGAGGTACTTGATGATATGTATTATTTATTTGATGTTTATTTTGTGACACTTAGGAGTAGTAGGAAGCCAACCAACAGTGCCTCATCTAGGCGACATCTAGATGTAGACTTCAGAGCGCTAGATGTGCTAGAATGTGGTGCTGATGCCACTGATGTTGTTGTTGATGGTGGTGGTATTGATGCCACCAAGGGCGATTATCCAGACAATGGTGCTAGAGCCATCCCTTCTCCAGATGCTGCAGATGGTGGCGTTGATGCCACCGGGATACCATATAAAAGGCCCGAGTGTGGTATTGATGCCGCTACTTCAGATGTTGTTGATGGTACTGATGCCACAAGGAGTCTATGTACAGATACTCAGTTGTTTTGACCTTTTCTCATGTACCTGAAGATGATTTTCTTAGAAAAATATAAAAAAAATGGAAAAAATTTTAGAAACAAAAATATGAATAAAGGAAAGGTTTTTGTATCTTCTTTTGGTCCATTTGATTTGATTAATGAAGCTTATATGGATTCTTTCCATTTGCATGTTCAGAGACTTTTTCCTACTCCATCCCCTCTAGCTGCTGAGGAGGGTGCATCCGTCCCCTTCCCTCAAGCACTCTGCTTAGAGAAGGTCCAAAAAAATCCCAAAAAGAGACAATAGTTAGAGTTCAGTGAGCAGATGATAGAAAGATTTCATATCCATCTGACTCCACAGGAGGCATTAGAGCACATCCCTCTCTTCCAGAAGAACCTTATAGATAAGACCACAGTCTACAGAAAGAGGCGCAACCACAGTGCTGAGATTCATTTGCTCACCTATACCACGTGCTTCGCTATTCGGAACCAATTGCCAGCCATGAGACTAGATGCAGCGGCTCCATATGTCCGATGCAACATTCATGAGTAGTGGTTTGATATTACTCTCTTAGACAACTAGTCTTTGATTAAACTTCTTCCGACAACCTTACTTAACCGCTTCGAGTTTGGACCTCTTCGATAGAGCAGGACAATACTTAATTTGTAGATAGATCTATCAAGAGACTGAAGGGGTTATTGAAGGGCATAGTCATCACCATTCAGGGCTTAAATTCCTCGTGGACATTGTTGTGTTAGACATGGAAATCCATAAGTGTGTGACGGACATCCCCATCATATTAGGCTGACCTTTCCTGGCAATAGCAAAGGCCACGTATTATCAAGATAGAGGGAAGGTATATTTTCACATTGAGGGTGAGAGTATACAAATAGATACATGAGGAGATGAGAGCCAGAAATTCAGCTAGCTCAGAGTAGGGATTGGAGCAGACGATGGATTCAAAGCCAAACATCCACCACGAGTAAGATTTTGTGATTACAGAAGATGAGGTAGTTTGGGCAGACCCGATTTCACAAGCTTGTCAGACCTTTAGATTCCACAGATTCACAGATGCCATCTGATGAGATTTCAGAGGACACACTTGTGGCACAGGATACTTTAGAGGCTAACAATGCGGATTCTGGTAGCGAGGTTGATTTCATTTCATGCCATTCATATTCAGATCCCTCAGACTCAAACAAAGATTTTGATTGTTAGTATTTTGATGAGTATTTGTTGTGTATAAAGCCTACAGCCAGGGCAGAGATAGATGTGGTGCTATTGATGGAGACACCAATAGGGCCATCTTCATTGAGTTCAGATGAGCAGCGAGAGTTTTCCCATTAAAATATGGTAGCCTTCACGTAGACATTTCAGAGACTAGATTTGCTAGCTCCCATGTGCTCAGAGTAGAAGACCTTACCTCATAGCATGAAGTACAAATTCCTTGCGGGCGAGCGAGATATGTTTCCAGTCATTATCTCAGCGAATTTGACTGATGACCAAGAATCTCGTTTGACAGAGGTTCTTGAGAGGAACCGCAAGGCTATCGGTTGGTCTGTAGAAGATCTTTACATGATAAGTTTGGTCATGTACTCCCACCACATCTATCTCAAGGATAACGCTAAGCCATCACGTGAGTTCCAGCGTAGGCTGAACTCGAATCTTGGAGAAGTGGTAATGAAGGAAATATCCAAGTGGTGGAGCGTCGATTTTATCTACCCCATCTCCGACTCCAAAAGGGTTAGTCCATTACATGAGGTACCTAAGAAGATGTGTATCCCTATAGTTGTGAGTGAGTATGGAATGGAGATTGCTACCTGTGTACCAACTTCTTGGAGGGTCGTGTGGACTACAGACGATTGAATCAGACTACCAAGAAGGATCAATTTCCTCTACCATTCATTTATCATATTATTGAGAGATTAGCTGGGAAGATTCGTTACTGCTTTCTTGACAGGTACTCGAGGTACAATTAGGTGGCTATTATGCCCAAAGACCAGGACAAGACAACATTCACATGTCTGTTTGGGACATATGCTTTTAGATGGATGCCCTATGGATTATGTAATGCCTCGGCTACATTCCAAAGGTAAATGTTATCCATCTTTTCAGACATGATGGGTGAATGTTTATAGGTCTTTATGGCTGATTTTTCAGTCTATAATGATGTGTTTGATGCTTGTCTTGCTTGCCTAGACTATGTGCTTGAACGGTGCATTGAGGTCATTCTTGTTCTATCTTCGGAGAAGAGTCATTTCATGATAATTCAGGGGATGGTCCCTTATCATATCATCTCCAATAGAGGCATGGAGATTGGTCCAACCAAGGTGGATATCATCAAGAAGCTCACTCCATAATCCAATTTGACGTAGTTGCGATCTTTTCTGGGGCATGTCAGTTTCTACTGACGGTTCATTCAGGACTTCAGTCATATTTCCCGACCGCTTACTGATCTTCTCATGAAGGAAATCGAGTTCCTTGTAGATGATAAGTGTCTTTCATCATTTGAGACTCTCAAGGATTTGGTTGTGCAGGCTCCTATCTTTCAACCACACAATTGGTCTCTCCCATTCAAGATCATGGCAGACTCTTCTGATTTTGCCACTGGGGTTGTGCTAGGACAGAGGAAGGATGGATTTCCTTTTGTCAATCACTACACTAGCCGTACTCTGGATGCTGCTCAGCGGAATTATACTGTGACAGCGAAGGAGATTCTAGTCATAGTCTTTACTTTGGATAAGTTTTGATCTTATATTCTGAAATCTAGAGTGACTATTTACACTGATCACACCGACATCTAGTATTGAATGGCTAAGAAGGATGCCAAGGCACACTTGACTAGATGGATCCTTCTACTCCAAGAGTTTGATACTGAGATTAAGGATAAACCTGGAGTCAAGAATGTGGTGGCAGATCACTTCTCCCAATTAGAGCATCTTGAGGATTCTGAGACTACCACACCTATCAATGAGACATTCCCAGATGAGGTGATTATTGCTATCACCTATCTGCCACTGTATGCTGACATTGTGAACTATCTTGTTACCAAGAAAGTTCTATGAGGCCGGACCAGGCAACGACTCGAGACTTTCCTAGCGAAGGCCAAGTCATACCATTGGGAGGATCCCACCCTTTACCATAAAGGGGGGATAGTGTTTGGCATCAGTGTATTCCTCAGGAGGAGCACCACAGCGTCCTCACCTCTTTCCACAAGCTTGAGGCAGGAGGAAATCACTATCACAAAAGGTTCTTCAATCTGGTCTTTGGCGGCCAACACTCTTCAAGGACTCAGATGAATTTTGTACTGAATGCCAGAGGATGGGTAGTTGTGGTCATAGAGACATGATGCAAATACAACCCATTCGCTTCTGTGAGGTTTTTGATGCATGGGGCGTTGATTTTATGGGCCCGATTCCTAAGAGTCAGGGATTTGAGTACATTTTGTTGGCTATGGATTATGTGAGTCATTATGTTGAGGCCATTGAGACGCTGATTCAAGGACTGTTTGCTTATTTTTGAGAAAGACTATTATATCACAGTTCGAGGTTCCTAGAATTTTGTTTTCTGACGGGTGGACTCATTTTATCAACGACAAGGTAAGCGCCCTTACTAACGAGTTCAAAATATACCATAAAGTTGCCAATCCATATCATCCACAGATTAATGGTCTTGCTGAGGTCTCGAACCGAGAGATCAAGACAATATTGCAGAAGGTTGTCTACCTAGACTGAAAGGATTGGTCACATCATTTGGACTCGATCTTGTGGGCCTATAGGACATCCTTCAAGACACATTTGGGTACCTATCCATTTCTACTTATTTATGTCAAGCCATGCCACTTACCTGTTGAAATTAAGCACAAGTCACTATGGGCAATCACAGAGATATTATTGGATCTAGAGAGTATAGGAGATCAGAGGAGAGCAGAGTTGGCAGCCTTAGAGGAGCTTAGAGATACAACCTTTTCGAGTAGCCAACAGTATAAGGATAGAATGAAGATATGGCATGATTCACACATCATCCATAAATAGTTTGATCCTGATCAGAGAGTATGGATACTTGATGCTAGACTGAGATTATTTCAAGGGAAATTACATAGCAAGTGGAAGGGTCCATATTTGGCCAGAAAGGTGCATGATAACGGCAGTATTGATATATCTGAGTTGTTTGGTGAGTCCACCTCTCAAGTCAACGGTCAATGCCTGAAGCCATTTCTTGATCATGACCTGTTGGCCATTGATGTTGCCCCGATTCATTTTGTATGAGATGTGCTTTTGAATTTCATCTTATGCATCTCATACATGAGTTACACTTCTTTTTGCCTCTTTGTATATCCATGTTGGCTATATTCATTCATTTATTTATCCGTTTTGTTTAACACTCCATGCCTTATCCTATGATTTTTGTTGTACTTAGGATGCACTTTATCCTAAGTATAGGGGGATGTTGAACTTGTGTGGTTCATATATCTGTTCGTCTTATTGCCTTTGTTTTGTTGCCTATACTGAGGGACATCTGACCCTAATTATAGGGGAGGTAATATATGTTTTCCTTTCTTTGATTGCTCGCTCACTTGTCCCTCAACAATTGATATCTATACCTAGGGATCTTTTACCCTAAGTAAAGGGGGGACAAGTCGAGTCGTTGATTTCATGTACATCCTCTTCCACATTTTTTTCCATTTTGCAAAGTCTTCTATACTTAGGATTACTTGATCCTAAGTATTGGGGGATCACCAACTTCGATTCAATTCATTCCTTCATTATCTGAGTTGTTGTAGTATAGAATCCTTTTCACTTGTCTATACTTAGCACGAGTTATGTCTTCCTTTATCGCTCTCTGATCACTCTGAGGATATCGTTGGAGCTAAGTATAGGGGGTGTCGTATATATTGTATATATACTTTATCCATAACTCGTAATTTGGGGGTTAATAATATGAATATTATTTATGAAACTTGGTATAAAAATATTTTTGAAAAATGTTTGCAAATGTATGGAAAACTTTTGTAAAACGTTTTGCAAAACTTTTTGTAGAATTTTTTTGTAAAAAACTTTGTAAAATTATTTTTGTACAAACTTTTGTAAAATGTTTGTAAAAATATTTTGGCATGTAAAATGTTTGTAAATTGTTTTGTGCATCAAAATTATGTATATGGTATAAATGCTTGTAAAATGTGTTTAAGCAAAATGTTTGCAAAAACCTTTTTAAAAAACTGTTTGTAAAGTTATTTGTAAAATTGTTTGTAAAATTAGTTTTGAAAAAGGTTTTCAAAATGTTTAATTTTCTAAAATGTTTTGTAAAAATGTTTGTAAAATATTTTGTCACGTGATCTATATATTATGAGTATATCAAGTAGTTGTATTTATGTGTTTTAAATTCTTTGTAAATAAAATCTATACTTATTTGTAAACTTTGTATATAAATTCTTGTAGATAAAATCCACTTGTAAGAATTATATATAAAACTTGTAAATAAACCTCTTGTAAATATTTACATATTTTTGTAAATATTTGTAAAAATCTTCTTTCTTTTCTTTCTTATTTAAAAAACTCAAAAAATTTTCAAAAAGATTTTATCTTTTATTTTCTTTTTAATTGTTTTGTAAATATTTCTTGCATGTGCTTATGCATTTTTCAGAATAGTATTGATATTTAAACTAGTCTGGAATAAAATTGAAAATGGAGCTTGGTTAAGACCTTAATCCGCTTAATTTCAGAGGAACCTTATAGGAACTGGAGTTGAGACTTTTCAAGTCTTAACAACTTAATTCTTTGAGTCAACAAGATTATGTTCACATGTCATCTTGTTTGATCTAAGTAGAATTTTTCGCGACACACGCATGATTCTTCTAGAAAGCGGCCTTAACATGGACAATAACTCTACACGTAACTCTTCGTGGATGAGGTGATGAGTGGGTAGGATCCTTTGGCTTGGAGTTGCACATGGGTGTGTAACAACTAGTGGGAGCATATGTCTTCCTCTAGGGAGGTAAGTGCATCTCAACCTGGTCTAGTAGCATTTAGGTCTAACGAGAGGATGTCGTGGGGTTGCGATAATGCTTCAAAAGAGGGATAGTCTAATGGCTCAAGAAAAAAACTCCTTATGTACATGCTGCACCTTGTAGATATATTGTATATATGTCAAAAAATTCAAAAACTCCAAAATAGGGTTAGGTCTGATTGAAAAAAATGCCCACCGGAGTATATATAGTTGAATAAGCAAAGCTTATGTCATTCATTGTCTTATCTCATGGAATCTTGCAGTTGGAGACTTGGCTACATTGGTCAAGCTCCAAGGGATACGTGGTACACTGGACATAGTCCATTCTCTTGTTTCCCCTCTTCTTGAGTCGGGTGCACTTGAACTTAGAATGGAATACCTTGTTCCTCGAGGAAAGAGTTGCTAGACTGAGGGACTAGAGTTACCTTGTTGAGGGAGGTTGTTCTTTGCGATTTCTAAGGTGGGGAGCTATATATCACTTACACATTACAAGTAAAGATTCATAGTCAAAAGAGTTTACGTATGTAGACTTGTTCTGATTATATTGTTGAAGCGACCTGAATAGGAGTCTTGCAGAACTTAGAGTCTGTTAGGTTTTAAGTCCGTTTCCCAACAAGTTTCTGCCAAACTAATAATCCAAAGGTCTAACTGATGAATCTCCATTTCATCATCTTTATTCTATCATTTTGTCCTTAAAAACACTAGTAAATGCATGGAAATACCCTTAATTCATGCATTTTAGCATCCATGCATTGTTGTGTAAATAGTATATAAAATACTGTTTTAATGCCAAAATTATAGAATAAAGAAAAGAAAGGAATAAAATATTTAAGATATTTTATGACCCTAAACCCCGAGACCTAGGCATCTCGATGACTAGGTCGACAAGGAATAAAGTAGGGGGAGATAAGGGTCATTTATACCATAAAAATCTCTTTTTATTTATTCACTATTTATTCATTTGGGACCTATTTTATTTTCCACTTTTAATACTTCAAATAAATAAACTTCATGCATTAAAGTTGTATATAATAACATATAAAATAAAAATTGAGTTTATACAAAAATAATATAGAATGTAAAAGAGACAGTCTAAATAAGATTCCAAATCCCAACTTCCTAGACCCATATCTCTTAAATAAAAATTCAAAATATATCAAAATCACCTTTAATTGTATATAACTTATAATAAGCTATTTAATGAAGTTGGTTTCATATTTTTTGGAGTTAAGGTGTGGAAGTTAGGTTTTGGACACCTATTGTATAGTATATCCGATTAAAATAATCATTTTATTTTTTTTCATTATTTTTATAATTTTATATTTTCATAATTTTGTAGATATTATTTTAAATATATATACATATTAAAATTGTAATAAAACCATAAATAAAACACCAAAATAAAATACTCGTAAAAAATAAATATGTAAATTACCTATAACTATACATATATGTTAAATAGCCGTATTTATTAAGTGTATATAATATATCAAAAAAACATAATAAAATTATATTTAAGTATTTAAAAATAATTTATAATTATATAAAATATTAGAAAAAATTAATAAAATAAAAAATACAAAAGAAAAATAAAATACTTAAACAATAGATAAATGTACCTATATATGACCCCTAAAAAGTAACTCATAATAAATAACCTCTAAAAAATAAACAAAAAACATAATAAAATACTTTAAAAAATGATAAATATTTTTTATTTTTTAACCTAAAATAAATAAAATAATTTATTATTTAATTAGTTTCTAAATATTTTCCAAGGGGCTTTTCCTGGTTGGTCCACGTGGACCAACCAAGTGTCGCGAAGAGTTGACTCGAGTCAACTCTCTGACCCGCACCCTACAGCTTGTCAGACCTGCGATTTAACCCATATTCTCATATTTTTCCAAGTCGATCCCAGCATCGACCTGAGAAGATTTCTTCATGACTTTCTCTCCTCGAGTACGGGTGATTACTCTACCTTCTTTCCAAGCTCGATCCCTCTTCCACCTTCTACACCCGTCTGTGAGCTTCGTGAGGAAGTCCTAGTGACATCGGGAGTCTTCTTCGCATGAGCACGTGAGGTTTAGGTGTCAAATCGAGAAGATCCAACTCCTTTGCCGTCTCCACCCCGAGCTCTGTCTCAGGCGAGTCCTGATGAGCTTTCATCCCTTTTCTTCTATCTTTTTGATTTCTAGTATTAGCTATAGAGTAGTTCTCATCTCCTTGCCTCTAATATTAGTCTATTTAACGCCAAACCCCAAAACCACGATCGCTGGAGACCCAGCTCTGCCCCTTCATCCCGACCATCTGCGCCACACTCTGCCGCCTTTAGTGTCTCCATCATCTCCCCCTTCGCATTCTCTTTACCCCAGGCATCTCCAGCGACGTCGTTCTTGCATAAAACGAGCCACATGTTCTCCTTCCTCTACCGTTTGCCGGAGAACACCATTCTAACACCCCTCCATTTTTCCCAAGTCATGAAGCTTCTCCAGACTCCGTTTTTGTTCCTAGACTAACCCATGCTTGAAATGATGACGAAAGAAGGCCCATCGAGCCTCGGCGACCTGCAGGAACACACCCCAGGTCCACTCCATTGCTAGCCGTCATCGGATCCTCTTGGAGCATTCTGAAGCATCCACTCAATGTGAGAGGGTCCCAGGATTCTTTTTGGACCATTGACGGTGACACAAGATCATTGCTCGAGGAGATTTTAAAGATCTAAGCTCATCATAGCCTAGTTCTTGGGATGTTCATCCTCCTTCGTCGAGGGTCGCACGATCCTCCACTGATCTTGGTAAGATCTAGATACCGTCAGATCTGATTGCCCTTCAGCCGTCAAATCATCCTAGGACCATGTAATCCAGGTCGTGGAAACAAACCGGTATCGACCGTCGGATGGTCAACGCATGGAATAAGTGATTGAAGATTCGTCATTGGTTCGTGCCTTTGCTGGGTATTTTGCATCTTTAGTCACGGACTTTTTTGTAATTTAATAATAGACATTAAACTTCACGTCACCTCACGTGTCGGTGCGCATGTGTTGTTGGCGATTTTTATACGGAGGACCCTGCTATTTGTTGTATTTCTATTAGTCCTCTAAATTTTGATTAACGTATTATATTTTTGGTGAGATTGTGCGAAGTGCCCTAGACTTTATTTTATTCGCATAAATAACCCTACTAGTAGTGTAGTTTCCTTTTGTTGTCTCTATTTATTTTAAATAGCAATTAAGCTCCAAAAATCCCCCAAAAATAGATGTCCCTTCCTATTTGCACATACTCTCATTCACTTATTTTACATTGCATTTTTAGGACCTTTTAATATTTATTATAAATCAAACATTGCTTTATTTTTCCTATCTACAATATAAAATTCCAAAAAAAATATAAAAACATTTTTAAAATTCCAAAAAAAATATATATTGTTTATTTATGTGCTTTTGACCCTCAGACCAAAAGGCATTAAAAAATACAAAAGAAAACTCTTAAAAATTGAAAAACCCTGAAAAATCTATAAAAATATATAAAATCCCAAAAATTCTAAAAAGTATGTTTTCTGTTTCTGAGTTTTCTATATATTTTATCTTTATTTTAAAATTAATTAGAGAAATTTTGATTCTGTTTTCTATTTTTCTTCTCCATTTTAATTTCGAGAATTTAACTTAAACCCTGATTTAGGGTATTTTTACTTTAAAAATTTATAAAAATTAGAAAAAAAATTCCTAAAAATCACAAAAATATTAAAAAATATTTGAAAACCTAAAAATATTTTATTTTTTGTATTTTTATCATTATTATTATTATTTATATCTACCGTAGCCTATATTGTATATATATCTTATATATAGCCTTATTATAGATTTAAAAGAAAAAGAAAATATAAAAGAAAAAAATCAAAATACAAAAATTAAAAATTAAAAAAATAAAAAATTAATAACCCACAAAAAAATTGCATCTAGGGTAAGTAGTTGAATAATAGTTGGTGCTTTGATTTCATATCTTGTCTACTCTATTCGATTGCTTCCAGTGTTCGACCCCTACTTGCTTGCCATTATACATTCTTAGTGGGGAATAATAATTTTTAACCCCTGCTCTTAATTGCTTCATTATCTGTGTGGGTTAATTGTTGAAACAACGAGAGGATTCAAGTAGTCGCCCCAGCGATAGTGATCCTGATTTGTCAGGCCATTATTTAGTGACTCCTATTTTCTCGTTTTTCAAATGGCGCGGTTGTCGGAGAGCATCAGATTGTAGAGTAGATTTTATCTCTCTTACTTGCTTATTCATTTTTTATTATCTTTCTTCATTTGATTATCCATTTTGAACTATCTGACATCTCTTCTCTTGTCTTCTTGCGAGGGACCGCGAACCAAGGAGGATCACCTAAGTGATTCTACGCAACCTTGGGATGAGGAGTTGGCTATTCCGACCTAGCCGACAGGAGAGAGCAGGAGGCTCTTGAGGGAGAGAGGATAGCTTAGGATTTTCTTTTATTTTGTGAGAGAGAGTTTTTCATTTTTGAACAACTAAATTCTAATAATACAGCTACCTAGGACTTTGGAAACTCGGGCCCAATTTCCAAGTGTTTGTTCACTTGGGAGCTCATCGTGTTTTCCGAGCTTTCTATCACTTTCTTTTTCTTTGTGTCCCACAGTTTTGTGCTTTCTACCTTATTTTTATTTGTTTTATGGAATGAACCCATAGTTTTTAGGCTTGCTCGATCGTGTAGCCTAAGGCCAAACACTAAACTATCTTGCATGCACCTATTCTTTGTGTTTGGACTTACAATTAATTAATTGCTACGTACTGAGTCTCAAAACTGCTGCCGAGAGAGGTCGTATATAACGCTTAAGGGACTCATTGTGGAGGGCATGAATCAGCATCAAAGACCAGACTTAGGTTTCATTCTGAGTACTTAGCATTTGATTCTTTATGTGTAGCAATTGCCTGCTTAGGACGATTTCCGTGTGCATATCATCATTTAGTGTAGGTTTACAAATTCATGTTTTGCATCTCACATGGAAAGAGCTGGGAAGCATTGTAAGTCATATAACCGAGCATTCATCATTTAGGCACTAAGGTGAGATTTCCATCTTAGAGTCACCTTGCATTGCTTTTCCGCTATCTCCCTCTGTTTTTGGGTCAAATAGGAAACAAAGAAAATACAAGACGTTAGGCACTTGTATTGAATCTGCTCAAAGTAAGTGATAACACCAAAAAAATTAAAGGGACTGCTAAAAGTACTTAAGCTAAATAAATTAATTAATTGGACTCATTGCCTTGGGTGAGCAAAGCTCTCATTTCTTTTCAGGTTGCATAGGAAAGTTTCCATCCCAATTAGAGAGTGGCTTCGTAAGGATTAGAGCCCAAACCCAGTCTATGGCTACCTTGTGTATCGCATGGATTTCTGAAGTATTGGCGCTTCAATCGTAGGTAGATGAGTAGGGCTTGGTCAATAATGATGTTCTCTATTGTGTAGAGCATCGACCTTGTCTAAAGTATTGAGCTTAGGTCATGCCTTCACAGGGGTGTCTATCTTATCGTCTTGCGTCCGAGTAGGTTCTCGCACGCTCATGGGTGATTCTGTTGCGAGCAAGATCCGAAGTAGTGGTTTCACCTATGGGCTTCCTCCCTCTAATTCTTTGGAGGAGTAGGGATCCAAAAAGGGTTACAAAGACCTTTAAAAGCGCATACTACATGCTACAAAGGAGGAGGACAAGTACGTGATACTTTTCTGCCAATACCGTCTTATATAGGCGTAGTGCTCTAAGGACTCGTTCAAAGATAAAATGCCTGAAATCAAATCTAAAACTGATAAAGATAAGTGTTGAACCTTCACGGCTTCATGGTTCGAGTTGGTGAGTCCATTAATTTGAGGTTTGATGCATTAGTATCATTAAGGTCAAGATCAAAAACATCCCGCACGTGCGTTATTTTGCTCTCCTTCCTAATTGACCCTTGCTCATTGTGAGCCATCTACTATTTTACACTCTTTTTATTTCTTATTTATCTCTGTATTCTTAATCCATCATCTATCTCCTTTGACCCTCTCAAGATGTCATCACGTGGATGGTTTAGTCAGAACCCGCTGACACCCACATCGATTCCGTGTCAGCAATATCTTAAATAAGGCGGGGTGATCTCCAAGAAGTTAGCTCAGATATCGTGAACTTCTCCTTAAACTCCCCAGTTCTCTATTCCTTCAATACTTGCCTTTCCACAATCAATCCATTGTTCGAGAGGGACTTGCAGCCCGAACTCGCTCTTCCTCCCCAAATAAACCGGAATTACTCTTGTCCCAGAATTAACCCCTTGTGGATGGAGATCGATTTCAGTAAATATACTATGCTCTATCCACAACAATCTGGGATGGACCTTAATTCCATATACATCTTTGCTGCTGGTGTTCAAAAATAGACTAATTAGGTTTTACTCCGTCTACCCGATCACGAGCCAGACGTTCAAGACGATTCAGAGATGTCTCCTATAGGAAGAGGAAAGGGTCTGCACCCCCAACTAGCCGAGCCGACAGATCAGTGGGATGGGCAATATACCACACGGAATGAGGTTAATAGTCAGTTGCTTACTTCTATCCAGGCCATCCAACAGCAACTGGCCAATCAAGCCTTGGCCTAGATCGCATTTCAAGACATGCTCAAAAACTTGAGAAGGAGGGCCGATGAGAGAGATGGTAGGAGGGTGAACAAGAATGTAAGGATGAACCAAATCAAGGAGGTGCTGGAGATGCATTTTCAGTTGGTGGACCTGATGAACCGCTCTTTTATCGAGGGTCTGAATATGTCGCTGTGGCGACCCTCAATAAAACGCGGTTCGTCAACAATTAACCCACAATCTAGGATAAAACAATCAAGCTCAAAGGAGGAGTGAATTAATCTTTATTTACTCTACCATAAATTGTATAGGGAACAAGCATGTAGAGGTCGAACCACAGAGAGCAGTATGAAAATGCATGAGCCTATATGTGCATACAAGTCATTCTTGAATGAAGTGGGTCTCCTTTTTTTTTATATTTTTGTTTTTATAATTTTTATTTTGATTTTATATTTTATACTTTTTTTATATGATTTATTATATAAATATATACTCTATATATATAAAGATATATATATATATATATAAGAAGAGAAAGAGAAAAGTGGTAAAGAATATATATATAAATATATAAACATAAAACAAAATTAGAAATGCTTAATATAAATAGATTATATATATTTTTTTTTTAGCCTTTTTTATATTTTCTAAATTTTTTATGTTATTTTTCTGGAATTTTTATAATTTTTAAGTGTTTTTAATTTCAAAAATGTCCTTAATATAGGGCTAAATAAAGAGGCCGAATATAATTTGGGTTTTAAAAATATAAAATAATTGCCAAAATTACCCAAATTAATTTGAATATTTTAATAATAATATATAGGTAGTTATAAAAGAGAAAAACATATTTTTGGGGGTTTTTAAATAATTTTTCTAATTTTTATTGGAGTTTTGGGGCTTTTTGATTTTTTTTTTTTAATTTTCTTTTTCTAATTTTTAGGGTTTTTCATTTTCTGGACTCAATATATATATAATTATACCATATATAATTTTTTTGTAATTTTTTTTCAAAATCATTTTCTATTTTTTTGTATTTTTCAATTTAAACAGTACCAAAATGGCTCCTTTTTAATTTTTAATAATTAGGAAAAATGCAAAAAAATGCCAAACAAAATAGGGGCGTGAAAATATAAAGCATGAAGCACCTATCCTAATTTTTGTGGATTTTTAGGAGCCAAATAGGTATTTATAATAATTAGATGAAGACATCAGAATTAATTAAGCCTGGCAGGGGTATTTTTGCAAATAAAATAAGTCACAGGGGCACCGGTGCAAATATACCAGAAAGTTATAACGTTATCTGCAATTTTATGGATTAAAACTAAATACGCAAACCCGCCAGGGCCCCCTTGCAAATTACCCACCACGTGAGACTGCACGTGGTCCGTACACACAGGGACCAAAATGTAATTACAGGAAAGCTAGGGTCTTAGTTGCAATTTTTCATAAAAATATAACACTGGAAATTTTATTTAATGGACTGAGGCTAAATACACAAACATACAGGGGGTCTTATGCAAAATACCCACCTCACGTGGGACGACACGTGAGGTGACGTGGAATGGACCCAAAAGTAATATCAAGAAAGTACAGGGGGTCACATGCAAAAATTCCACATTTCTTTACATTTCCCATTTTATTTACAATACTAAATATTAAATACAAAAATGCGGGGGGCTAGATATGAAGTTTACCCCCAAAGGCGCGCTGGCGAACGGTTGAGATGACTTCACTTGCCACGCGTCGCTCATCCAACGGCTGGTACCGCTTCGTAGATGGGCGCTTGAGATTAGATCTCGGCGAAGATCCGACGGTTGATGCGGTGCTCCATCGAACGGCTGAGGTTAAAACTGGGCCCTCGTTCTTGATCCAACGGCTGCTGCTGCTCACGAAGAACAGGGAAGAACGGCTGACTTCCCTGGCTTCGATCGGTGATTCCTCCGCCTCCAGGCGCTTGATGTTGCTGCTGATGACCTCCAGGCGTCCGGCGAAGCGGTGCGCACCGTTCGAGATGCTCCAGAAGGTCCAGGACCTCCTAGATCGGCTGAACGAGCTCGGAGAAGACAAGGGGGTCCTGGAACCTTGAAGGGACTTGAATCGAGCCCCAGAGGGCTCCTTTCAGCTTGAGTCCTGCACCAAATGAAAGAGGGGCTCGAGGGGGTCTTCCTCGACCCGAGGTTTAGGGTAGACGAACGGGGAAAGGTGGAGGGCGGCGAGGTGGAGCGAAGGGTCGGATAGCGTGCTGATCAGAGTAGAGAGGTTCGCCGGAGCTAACTCCGGCGAACTTCGATCTCGGCTAATCGAACACCTAAGTCTATTCCAATTACTCTAAAAGCTAACCTAAGATCTAACAATTAAAATTACACTAAAAATGAGAAGACAACAGCTCTTATACCTGGTGTGCAACCAGGGAGCAGGACCTCCAGCGACGCGGCGGCCGTGGGCGCTCCTTCGACTCCTCCAACTGCCTGAAGCTTCCAGGAGGACCCTCCTGTCACAAGGAACCTCGAAAGACTGGAATAGACGGTGGAAAACGACGGAAAGGGAGGCCAAACTGGATGAGGAGGTCGGAGGGTTTATTTATAAGCAAAGCTTGCGCCCTTATTGGCCGGCAGATCTTGGTGAATCTAGATGCTGTACAAGGAATCATGGGATACGGCGTGATTCGTGGATGTTCGAGGAACAAATCTCATAAAGGGTCTTATCACCCTCGAGCAACACAATCGGCGTGAAAAATCGAGGAAGAGGGACCTCTCGTGACTTGTCAGAGGGTCCGTCCTTGAGTCTGAAGAGTTGACCCGAGGTCAACTTTTGCCGGCCTGTGGTTGGTCCACGGGGGCCGCTAGAAGACAAAATAGGTTGGAGGAATAAAGAATGAATTATTTAAGGGAATAAACGATTTTATTATTTTTCGAGTATAAAATAAAAAATCTTTATTATTGTATGTAGTATTTTAATATGATTTTTATTTATTTTTATGACTTATTTTATTACGGTTTTAATTGAATAATGTGTTTATGTATATATTTACATGTATTTTTGTGTATTTTAATTTTAGTTTATTTATTTTATTTTATTATTTTAGTTTCTTATTTTATAATGTTATAACTTATTTTTGTGAGTATAAGCATATTTTTATTTTGTTTTTATGAGTTTATTTATATTTTTAAATAAATAGATGTATGTATATGTATGTATACTTATAGGTACTTTACCTATATATTATATACTTTTTATTTATTTAATAAATTTTATTTATTTTTATTTTGGATTTGTATTTTTAATGAATAATATATTATTTGTACCTTATTAGAAAAATATGGATGAATAAAAGAATAAAAGAATTAAATTCCTTTTTATTTATATACATGTATGTAACCTAGGTCTTTTGTCTTTGATTTTTATAGACTTATTTTATTTGATCATTTCTTTTTGGTTTTCTTTGAGTTTTGATATGTACAAGTATTATATACATTATTTACAAAATTTTAAAAATATGAATTTATACAAATAATGATTAGTAAATAAAATGAATATTTTAATCAGGTATTATGTACAAGAAGGGCCAAAAACCTAACTTCCACAGATAGACTCCAAAAATTATGAAACCAATTTTATAAAATAGTTCATGGAATGCTATATACAATTAAAGGTGAGTTTGGGTGATTTGGAGTTTTTATTTGCAAGATATGGGTCTGTGAAGTTGAGATTCTGGCTTTTTATTCTGTGTATAAAATGCACACTGAATATTATTTTTACACAAACTCAATTTTGTATTTTTATTTACATTATTATCTACAACTCTCATGTACAAAAGATTTTAATTTGATGAATAAATAATTCTATACAAAATAGGTGTCAAAAATGCAATAATGGAAGAATAAATGAATGAAGTATTTATTGTATTTTGGCCCTTATCTCCCCCTACTTTATTCCTGGTCGACCAATTCCATGCTGGCATTGGTCTCGGGGTTAGGGTCATAAAATATTTGCAATATTTTATTCCTTTTTCTTTTCTTCCCTTTATTCTATAATTTTGGCATTAAAAACCTTATTTTATGTACAATTAATGCCATAAATAATAGATGCTAATATGAACAAATTAATGCTCTTTTCATGCATTTGCTGGGGTTTTTAAGGCCAAAATGATAGAATAAAGGTGATGAAATGGAGATTCATCACCCCCCTATACTTGCCTTTGCTAGTCCCTAGCAAATACTTATGCAATAAGTACAAAAAGAATCAAAGAATAAGAAGAAAAGAAAACTAAAATGAAGATCGAGTGAATAGGGGCGCTTTCAGTGCAATGCTCGTCTTTACAAAATCCGAGACTAGAGCTCCTGTCAGACCTTGGGTGTGAATGTGTGTGGAACCTGGTAGGGAACCAGATTTAAAACACAACAGCCTTTGATAGTCACAGAACTTGGTTCAAATCACCTCAATAGCCAGGTCAGAACTAGCCTACACCATACACAAACCCTTATGACTATGAAGCTGACTTGGACAGTGTAAGTGATAGCGGCTCTCCACCTCAGAAGTGACAAAGAAACAACCTCCCCCAACCTGGTAACTCTAATGCCTCGGTCTAGCAACTCTTTCCTCGAGAAGCGGGGTATTCCCTTCTAAGTTCAAGTGCGACCGGCTCAAGAAGACGGGGAAGAAGAGAATGGGTCAAGGCCAGTGTAGCCAAGTACCCTTGGAAGCTTGACCAGTGTAGCCAAGTCTTCCGCTGCAAGCTACATAAGGTGGATCATGAATCTCAAGCTTTGCTTATTGCGCTCTATATACATACTCCGGTGGGATTATCATTTTCTATCAGACCCACCATTTTTTTTTTTTTTTTGGAGTTATTTGCACCATTTTTTTTTTTTCAAGTGCATCTATACAACATATACATGTGCAGCATATATACAAGGAGTTTTTCCTCTTGATCCAGTAGACTATCCCTCTTTTGAAGCTTTATTGCAACCCACAGCTTCTGTCTTTAGCCTTCATTACCACTAGACCAAGTTGAGGTGCACTTCCTTCACTATAAGAAGAAGAGAGGTTCCGCCTAGAAGTACTACCCTCATATGCTACCCCAAGCCAAAGGAAACTGCCTCCTCACCACCTCATCCGTGGAGAGCCATGTGAAAGGTGCAGGTGTCCAAGTTAGGTCACGGCCGACAAGAGTCATGCGTGTGTTTCGAAAAGTTCTAGTTAGTCCACTGAGGTGACTTGAACCCAGCCCTGATTTCTCAAAGAATTAAGTCTAAATAGACCTGAAGTACCTTAAACCTAGTTCCCTTAAGGTTCCAGTGCGGTTAGGTGCAGTAAGGTCCGACCGAGCTCCATTCTGAGACTTTATTAGACTGATTCAATCATCAAGCTCACTCAAAAAGAGTATGCATGGTATGCTTATGCTATGCACAATGAATGATGCAATTTTTCACAAAGGATTTAAAAAGAATCAACGAATATTTTTACAAAGAAATTTTGCAAATAAGAGTTTGACAAAATATATACCCTTATTTACATGGATGTACTGCTCTATTTACAAAATGTTTGTAGTTATACAGACTGTACATGTGTTAATGGAATGGTTTATTTAGGTTGTTGAGAAAGGATTTTAGGTAATTTATTTCTGATTTACAGGTATTTGTAATAGTGATCTTATTCTTCAGTCCTAGTTTTGAAAATAATTTTGCAAACTGTAGTACACGATAGTTTTTGCAATCATTTACACACATTTGAAAACTATTTTTGCAAAGAATTTTCACACTATGTACATTTTTCACAATAATTTTGACAAATATTTTTCAGAACATTTGAACTTCGGTTTTTTTCAAATCCTTTCTTTCACACCAAGAAAAGTTTTGTAATCAAAACAATTTTCACACATTTTGAAATCATTTCACATCAACTTTTTCAAAACTGGTCACACTATTTTTCAAACCGTACTATATAGGTATCTGATTTATTAATCAGTATATACAAAAGAAGAAAAAAAACTATTTTTGATGTACAATATGGTTCTGGTTTTTATAGGCCTTATTTGAACTTATTCCTTATTCACAAATGAGAGATTTTTGTGCAGGCTCCTCAGACTTATTCTAGAATCAGTTTCACAAGAATTTTGAAAACTATAGTTCAAAATAATTTTGCAATATTTACACGCATTTGAAATTGATTTTTGCAAAGGTTTTTCACGACATAGATAGGTTTTTCAAAGCAATTTGACAATCAATTTTCACAATTAGTTGCACACTAGTTTTCACACATTTTAATTTCACTCAAAGGAAATAGATTTTTCACACCAAACTGATTTTTCAAAGGTTGCATACTTGTGCACACTATTTTCAAACTATTTTCACAAGGTTTTTCAAAAAGACTTTTTACATAAAACATTTTCCTGACTTAATAATCAGTATAATTACAAAGAGTCTGAGGAACTCACAATCATCCTTCTTTATTATAGAGCTACTTTTTATATCCTATTTTATATCGAGGTGATATTTTATTTTTCAGTATGAGTTATGTCTTATAGTATATACATGGTATATACGACCCCCCTATACTTAGCTTGAGCTATGTCCTCATAGATCGAAAGGAAAAGCAAAGACATAACTCGTACTGAGTATAGACAGATCTAAAGAATGAAGGAATGAATGAATGAATGAGAAGTTGACCGTCCCCCCTATACTTAGGATCAAATAATCCTAAGTATAGCAGACTGTACACAACACAGGGAGGGTCAAGGGTAAGAATAAACGGATCGTTCTCCGGTTGTCTCCCCCTATACTTAGGGTAAGATATCCTTAAGTATAGACAAGGAGAGGAGACAATGGAGAGGATCAACGAATTAAAATACTCGGGGTGCACGCCCCCCTATACTTAGGACAAAGTACGTCCTAAGTACAGAAAACTGTCCACAAGGTCGGCACCTCTTAGATACAAAGAATAGGCTAGAAGAGGAAAAGAAGAAAAGAAGAAGAATCAGAGAAGAATTTGTTGGATTGCATAGTCTGAATCTTTCGATGCCGCAGGTGCTGTCGAGATATCATCATGTTGCATGAGCTGGACGGAATCAACAACGGCCAAGAATGTATCTGGTTCGAGGTAAGGCTTCAGTAGTTGGCCGTTGACGACGAATGGCTGTGCGTCAGAGGACAATTCGGATATAGCAATGCTTCCATTGTCACGCACTTCGCAAACTCGAAATGGCCCTGTCCACTTACTCTTTAATTTGCCCGGGAATATTCGTAACTTTGCATCAAATAACCACACTCGCTGTCCAACGTCGAAGGTCTTTCGTCTGATATGCCTGTCATGCCAACGTTTCACCTTCTCCTTGTACATCAAGGTGTTATCGTATGCATAGTCTCGGAATTCCAAGAGTCTGTTCAGATCATCTTTTCTCTTCTGACCACTTTTGTGTGAGTCCAAATTGCAGCTGTTGATTGCCCATAAAGACTTGTGAATTAACTCCACGGGCAGATGGAACGGCTTTCCATATACAAGACGATAGGGCGACATGCCCAAGGGAGACTTGTAGGCGGTTCGATATGCCCATAGAACCGAGTCCAAGAGTTGAGACCAGTCCTTTCTGTTTGGCCTAACAAGTTTCTGCAGGATAGTCTTGATTTCTCTGTTTGATAATTCTGCCATGCCATTGGTCTGAGGATGGTAAGGAGTGGCAACCCGGTGGTCAATGCCGTACTCCTTCGTCAACTTCTTGACCTCTTTATTGATGAAGTGACTACCCCCGTCTGAGATAAGGATTTTCGGTATCCCGAACCGCGAGATGATGTTCTTTTTGAGAAACTGGCAAACTGTTTTGCTGTCGGCGGCTCGAGCGGGGATAGCTTCAACCCAACGACTCACGTAATCGACGGCGAGAAGGATGTGCTCAAATCCTTGACTGTTAGGGAAAGGTCCCATGAAGTCAATGCCCCATGCATCGAAGACATCTGCTATCTGAATGATTTTCAGGGGCATTGAATCTTTGGCAGTGAGTGTACCTTTCATTCGCTGACAGTCAGTGCATCGTTTAACAAATTCAGTTGCATCCTTGAATAAGGTAGGCCACCAGAGGCCACACTGAAGTACTTTGGCTGCCGTCCGATCTCCAGAGTGGTGTCCGCCGGATTCGAGCGAATGACAATGCTCGAGGACACTTGATTGTTCCGCCTGAGGGATGCACCTGCGCCAAATACAATCTGCTCCTTCTCTGAATAAAAGAGGATCTTCCCAATGGTAGAAACGGATGGTCGACATGAATTTGTTCTTCTGGTTCTTCGTCCAATCCGACGGTATTACCCCAGAGACGAGGTAATTGACAATCTCAGCATACCAAGGAAGAGAATCCACAGCTAAAATGGCTTCGTCAGGGAAGGTTTCTGTGATAGGTGCATTGCTCAGGGGAGGTTCATGATGCTCTATTCTGGAGAGATGATCTGCTACCACGTTCTGGGCTCCAGGCTTGTCCTTGATCTCCAAATCGAATTCCTGGAGGAGAAGGATCCAACGAATCAGTCTTGGCTTGGCATCCTTCTTCTGTTGTAAGTAGCGGATAGCAGAGTGGTCTGTAAAGATGGTAACTTTTGATCCCAACAAATAGGATCTGAAATTCTCTAGGGCGAAAACCACAGCCAGCAGTTCTTTCTCTGTTACAGTGTAATTTCTTTGAGCTTCGTCTAACGTTCTGCTGGCATAGTGAATGGCGTAGGGCGCTTTGTCTTTTCTTTGCCCGAGAACAGCTCCAACTGCAAAATCTGACGCATCGGTCATTATTTCAAAAGGGAGAGTCCAGTCGGGCGGCTGTAAGATTGGAGCCTGAGTGATAAGCTCCTTCAAGTGATTGAAAGCAAGGAGAACCGGCTGATCAATGATGAAATCAGTCTCCTTGCACAAGAGTTCTGTCAGAGGTCGGGCAATGCGGCTGAAATCCTTGATGAATCGCCTGTAGAATCCCACATGCCCCAGAAATGACCTCACATTCTTAACTGACTGAGGTGGCTGAAGATTTGAAATGACGTCCACCTTTGCCGGGTCGACTTCCATACCACGTTTGGAAACGACGTGACCCAGCACAATACCTTCGGTGACCATAAAGTGGCTCTTTTCCCATGAGAGCACTAAATTGACTTCTCGGCATTTCTGAAGCACTCTGTCTAGATGCTCGAGACAAGAATCGAAACTATCACCATAGACAGAGAAATCGTCCATGAATACCTCGAGGAAACTGCCTACCATTTCGGCGAAGACTGCTAACATGCATCTTTGGAAGGTTGCGGGTGCATTGCACAGTCCAAAGGGCATTCTCTTGAAGGCGTAGGTGCCGAACGGGCAAGTGAAGGTGGTCTTCTCTTGGTCTTCAGGGGCGATCGCCACTTGGTTGTACCCAGAGTACCCATCCAGAAAGCAGAAGAACTCCTTGCCTGCTAATCTTTCCAGAACTTGATCAATGAATGGCAAGGGAAAGTGGTCCTTCTTAGTTGCTGCATTGAGACGGCGGTAGTCAACACAAACCCGCCAGGATGTTGGTACCCGAGTAGATATTTCCTCTCCTTTATCATTTGTAACCACGGTAAGCCCTGATTTCTTGGGAACTATATGCAATGGGCTTACCCATTTTGAATCGGAGATGGGATAGATGAATCCTGCATCACACCACTTCGTGATTTCTTTCATGACGACGTCCCGAAGGTTAGGGTTCAGCCTTCTTTGGAATTCACGGGACGGCTTGGCATCTTTTTCTAAATAAATGTGGTGTGAACACAAGGATGGATTTATCCCGCGGAGATCTGATACGTTCCATCCAAGTGCCTTGCGGTTCTTCTCTAGAACCTCGAGAAGTCGAGATTCCTGATCTGGTCTCAGCCTGCTGCTGATGATGACCGGATACATTTGCTCTTCGCCCGCAAGGAAAGCATACTTCAGGCCTGCCGGAAGTGGCTTGAGTTCTGGTGTTGATCTGTCCACTTGATCTGTCACCTCAGACATCATGCTGCTGGTGGGCAGTGCTTCTGTGAAGAGGCTGCCATCCTCAATATTCTGTTGAGACCCCGGTGATGCACCGAACGGTTCTGCGCTAAGCTGATCATGTTCGGTTTGGAATGACTGCTCCAGAAGATGCGCCTGCATCTGAGAATCTGTCTCCCAAGAATCATCAGAGCATATGCTGACTGCGCTTTCCAAGTCCTCCTCGAGAGTGAGGATTTCTAGGGTCCATGGATCATTCAATGATAAAGCTGAGTCTCTGATTTCTGCAATAAATTCGCAGTCTGCTGCCTGGCTCTCATCTGTTGTGGCGTTCTGCTCCTTGTTCATGTTTATTGTGATTTGCTGGGTATTCGAGCTGAAGATGATCTTTCCAGACCCGTAATCAACCACGGCACCTGAAGTACGAAGGAATGGTCTGCCGAGGATGATAGGGGTCTGGAGCAATGGTGCAGGTGAGTCCATATCAAGGACTACAAAGTCAGCTGGGAATTTCATTTCCTGCACTTTAACTATCACGTCTTCCAAGAGACCTCGGGGCCGCTTGACGGATCGGTCAGCAAACTGGAGGATCATGCGTGTTTCCTTGAGCGGACCCAGCCCAAATTCCTGCATTATAGACGAGGGCAGAAGGTTGATGGAAGAACCGCTGTCAAGAAGAGTACGCTCGAAGACCTGATCAAAAATCACACAACTGATCAGAGGTGCTCCTGAGTCTTGCTTCTTCTGGGGGAGATTGCTGATAGCTGCGACTGTGGCTAATGAGAGGACATGTTTCTCCACCTGCTGGCGTCTGTTCTTTCTTGACGGGCGACGCTTAGTGGTACATACCTCCTTTAGTCCTTTCTTTACGGCTGGCATGTATTCCACGGCCTTTAGCAAGGGAATCTCAACAGTCAACTTATCCAAGATGTCTACAACACCTGGGTCAGACAACGCATTTTTTTGTTTTGCAATTTTTTTGGATTTTTGTATTGCATTAGGAAAAGGAATATGTACACTATTGGCAGGAAAATCAGAGTTCTTATTTACATCAAAATCATCGCCCACAGAATGTTGTACATCCGGACTACAAAAAGGCGTACAAGCTGGATCTAACTCTGCTGGTGCTGCTGGGCGATCAAAAAGGGTAGCATTGGCTCCATCGGCTGGCACAGGATCGGCTGCTGCTGGCGGCTCCTCCAAGGCTGGCGCGGCTTCACTTCAGCTACAGGCTTCTTTTTGGTGTTTTTGTTTTTGCGGATTTTTTTGTATTTTTGGCTGGAATTGTTTCTGGCAATGCACGACGGCTGGACTGGCTTTTCCTTCCTCTTCCTCCTCACCCGCCCCTGGAGCTGGCACGGCTGATGCGGAAGATGACGATCTACCTGTCTCTTTATTCTCCCCATATCTGGTAGCAGGCGGAGGCAAGGCCCTACCGCTCCTGAGAGTAACAGCATTAGAAAAAACAGTAATATCATTATCACACGCGGACTGGACATCACGTTCTACCTGCTCCTTCTTCTTGAAATTGTTGGGGTTGGCTTCGACCTGCGCCGGGATGGTAGTGCGAGTGGCGGTCAGGTCATCAAGCCGCTTGGTCATCTCCGCTAGCCCTTGGACAAGCTGGGCTAGACACTCCATGGTGGGATTAGCTGGGGGCACATCAGAAGATGCAGCGTGCATACCACGCTGCTGTTGGTTAGATGGGTGGGGAGGCTGCTGATGGTGTTGCTGTGGTGGAGCAGGAAGTTGAAGTTGTTGGTAGGACGGAGAGGGATACTGCTGATATGATTGAGGCTGAGCAGCCGTGTATTGGTGATACGGCTGCGGATGGCGATACTGCTGCTGCTGATACGGAAAATTCTGCCTCCATTGATGTGCGAATTGAGGAGGCTGCTGGTGTTGCTGAGAGGGGTGCCCAAAACGACCACCCTGAGGTTGGTGGTACTGCCGGTTGGCAAATGGCTGACCCTGGAGTTGTCCCTGAGGACGGGTCGGCTGTGCATCATTAGTCCAAACCCCATTGACTTCCTGGACCAGGGGTGGTGGCGGGAACACTGAATCGGTGTCTGAGATAAACTCTGGTTGGTACACAACCATCTGCTGTTGCGGCTGGCTCTGATCAGGTGCCTGCACGTAGTACACGTGCTGAACTGCCGGTGGTTGCTGGCTCGGCTGAGGCTGGTGTAGCGGTGGTTGCTCGTCTTTTCTCTCAGCTGGAGCTTCGAGCGGTGCTGCCGTCTGAACAGAATTGATGGTACCTACCAGCAGTTCCAGCTGCTTGGTGATGTGATCCAGTTTGTCCAAACTCTGGGTCCTCTTCTCGATTAAGGCGAGTTTTTCGAGATCTTTTGATCGCTTCTCGATAATGTCAACTTTAGAGAGATGGCCCCCGATGATGCTGAGGTTGGAGCTCTCATCTCTCTCTGATTCCTTAGACGCTGCCATGTGCACCTGTTTTTGAAGGATCTGGGGTTGCTTCTGATAAGCCTTGGATGAAGAGAGGGCGGCCTCTCCTTCGGCCATTTCTTCAAAGATCTGCCAGACGACATCTTCATCCTTATTGAAGTGTGAGCCCCCACATGCTGCGTCTACGAGCCTTTGACTTTCAATGTTCAGTCCCCCAAAGAAATGCTGAACCAAGCTGGTCTTCGGAATATCATGATGGGGACACTTCTCCTGCAGATCAGTGAATCTCTCCCATGCTTCATGTATCGACTCATGGGGTCCTTGGGAGAAATTACTGATACGGGCCCGCATCTGGTTGAGCCGACCCAGAGGGTAGTACTTGTGCAAGAAGGCGGACTTTAGCTCCTCCCAGGTCGTCACAACCTTCCCCATATGATTGACCCAATAGAGGGCCTTGTCCTGTAGGCTGAAGGGGAAAGCCGTCATCTTGACAATGTCCAGGGGGACATTCGGATAGTGGGTGGTACGGCAAATGCGGGAGAATTGCTGCAGGTGAATGTATGGCTCTTCATTGGTGTTGCCATGGAATGCAGGGAGAAGGGCTATGAATTGGGGTTTCAGCTCAAAGTGAGCGTGTACCGGTGGGATGAGAATCCACTCGGTCATCTGGCTGTCTCCTGGATTGTATGTTTCTTTGAGTGTTGGCTTTGGCGGTGGTGGGAATTCAGGATCATCATTGGGGTTGTCACCACCTCCTCCACCTTCACCTTCTCCTCTCCTGCCTCCTCTGCCTCTGCCTCCTCCTCCATCATCTCGGTTCAACATATCATTCAACATATCCTGAAAGGCTGTCTGAGTGAGGGCCTGTTCAGTCAGCTGCTGCTGTATTGCCTGGATGGATGCCAGCAACTGTGCATTGACTTGGTTCTGATCTGGCATCTGTTCCTCTGGTATGGGTGGCTGCTGACCCTTGCCCCTTCCTCCTGGCGCCATGTCAGGATCTGAGTCGGAAGAAATGAACTCTGGCGTCTCCAGGGCTTGTACTGTCTTCTATCTGCATGAGGAGATAGCCCTGATCAGATTGCTTGTAATCAATGTTCAGCTGCCTGAGATGAAACTGGAATTCAGGTCAACCCCAGCATGTTGTGAATAGAGAAGGATGTAGACTGTAATCGACTCCTATTCACAACGACGACAGTGGGACAAAGGTGATCCCAGTTTATTGGGTGGTCAAGAGAAAGGTAGAAAACGAGGAGTCTAGAGATTGATCCGCAAGGTCCGAATCAGGTTCTCATGAATCGCCTCGAAATTATTGGCGGAGTTGAGTCCGTGGAATCGATGTGGATGTCGGCATGGTCCCGACGGAAACCATCCATGGATCAACTTCGCGAAGTACAAGAGGGGATGAGATGTTGGATGAAAGATACGGTGGTCAACGAGGATTAAAGAGAGTGCAAAACAGTAGAAAAGGCTCAAACTAAGCGGGGGTCAAAGAGGAGTGGTACAACAAAATTTTGTGTAAAGGCACGGGACTTGATCTTTGAACCTTAATCTAGATCCACACAAACACAATACAAAATCGGGTTCACCAACTCACGCTTATGTGAAGCCGTGAAAGCTCGGCTATTTATTATCTTTTCATTTTTGGAGTTGTGATTCTCAGGCATATCTTATAACAAGTCCTTAGTACGCTACCCTATAGGAGAGAGAGTACTGCCAGAAGAGTATCCCGTACTTGTCCTCCTCCTGTGTAACCTGTAGTCTGTACTTTTTGGAGTCCTTGTAACCCTTCCTGGATCCCTACTCAGCCAAAGAAATAGAGAGAGGAAGCCGATAGGCGAAACCGCTACTTCGGTTCTCGCACGCAACGGAATCACCCGTGAGCGTACAAGAACCTACTCGGACGCAGGACAATGAGACAGACACCCCCGTGAAGGCGTGGCCTATGCTCAATACTTCGGACAGGGCCGATGCTCATCACAACAGAGAGTCATCATTGGTGACCAAGCCCTACTCGCCTACGTACGATAGAAGTGCCATTACTTCGGAAATCCAGGCGATACACAAGGCAGTTGCAGACTAGGTTTTTGGCTCTAATCCTTAGGGGGTCGCACTCGCTCAAGGGAGTAGGGTTTTGGTCCCCCTCCAAGGTACCTGAAAACAATGAGGGCTTTATGAACCCGGTACAATGATAGTCCATTACGGATTTTAATTAAGGTCAAAGTTTATTTAGCAGTCCCCTGGTTTTAATTTTTTTTTGGGTTTTCACTTTTTTTGGATCTGTTTCATACCAGCGCCTAACGTTTTGGTAGATTTTTGTTTAAGTCCTCGGTGCTCAAAATCAGAGGGAGGTAGCGGAAAAGCCTATGCAAGTGGTTCTATGATGGAAATCTCACCATTGAACCGAATGATGCATGCTGAGTTAGAAGACTTACAGTGCATCCCATCTCTCTCCATGTGGTATGCAAAACAGAATTTTTAAACCTAACTACATGGCGGTGTGCATTCGTCAAAATCGCCCTAAACATTAGCTGCTATTTACGTGAAGAACCACAAGCTTAGTCATTTATCTCTAACCTAAGGGTCCGGTCTTGGCTCACCCCTCCTCTTCTCGACACACTCGAGTTCAGGAGTAGCGCTTGATGGGGCTCGCTCGCGGCACGTGGGTTAAGAGATTAATGACTTAGCTGTTTAAGTTTGACTAGATCCATACGAAGTAGACTATAGGAACATGCATTCTTATTAATGTTTGGACCTAGCTACCGAGTCAATCAACCTATATCTAGGGGCTCCAAGCACACAAAACAAAGTAAAATAAAAGCGAAAAGCACAAAACAGCGGAAAACAAAGAAAAGAAGGCGGTAGAAATCGCGGAAAACAGCGATGAGGCCCCCAGGTGAACAGACACCCGGGCACTGGACCTCATTGTGGAGAGTAGAGTCCTGTTAATTATTACATGCCAAAATTGTCTCTCTCACCAAAAATTACAGAGATAATCCTAAATGTTCTAAGCCTATCTAATCCACGTCTCCTTGCTTCCTTGATGCTCTCTCCTGATGGTCATGAGAAGAGAAGACCATCCTCCTCCAAGCTTGGCTGCATTGGCCTCCTAAGAAGCCATCCTCGCGTGGCGGACCCTCGCATCAAAGTCACAAAAAGAACGTATTAGAATAGCTCAATCAATTACAGAGCACATAAAGATAATCACAATAAATGAATCAATTAAGCATAGTGATTAATGTCAATAAGATGGCTGCTCACAGAATATAATCAATCATGAATCAAAAATGAATATCACCAAAAATGTACACAAGAATGACAAAGAATAAAGTAGGCTATGCTCATTGCTCCCCGGCAACGGCGCCATTTGATGAACCGCTCTTTTATCGAGGGTCTGAATATGTCGCTGTGGCGACCCTCAATAAAACGCGGTTCGTCAACAATTAACCCACAATCTAGGATAAAACAATCAAGCTCAAAGGAGGAGTGAATTAATCTTTATTTACTCTACCATAAATTGTATAGGGAACAAGCATGTAGAGGTCGAACCACAGAGAGCAGTATGAAAATGCATGAGCCTATATGTGCATACAAGTCATTCTTGAATGAAGTGGGTCTCCTTTTTTTTATATTTTTGTTTTTATAATTTTTATTTTGATTTTATATTTTATACTTTTTTTATATGATTTATTATATAAATATATACTCTATATATATAAAGATATATATATATATATAAGAAGAGAAAGAGAAAAGTGGTAAAGAATATATATATAAATATATAAACATAAAACAAAATTAGAAATGCTTAATATAAATAGATTATATATATATTTTTTTTTAGTCTTTTTTATATTTTCTAAATTTTTTATGTTATTTTTCTGGAATTTTTATAATTTTTAAGTGTTTTTAATTTCAAAAATGTCCTTAATATAGGGCTAAATAAAGAGGCCGAATATAATTTGGGTTTTAAAAATATAAAATAATTGCCAAAATTACCCAAATTAATTTGAATATTTTAATAATAATATATAGGTAGTTATAAAAGAGAAAAACATATTTTTGGGGGTTTTTAAATAATTTTTCTAATTTTTATTGGAGTTTTGGGGCTTTTTGATTTTTTTTTTTTTAATTTTCTTTTTCTAATTTTTAGGGTTTTTCATTTTCTGGACTCAATATATATATAATTATACCATATATAATTTTTTTGTAATTTTTTTTCAAAATCATTTTCTATTTTTTTGTATTTTTCAATTTAAACAGTACCAAAATGGCTCCTTTTTAATTTTTAATAATTAGGAAAAATGCAAAAAAATGCCAAACAAAATAGGGGCGTGAAAATATAAAGCATGAAGCACCTATCCTAATTTTTGTGGATTTTTAGGAGCCAAATAGGTATTTATAATAATTAGATGAAGACATCAGAATTAATTAAGCCTGGCAGGGGTATTTTTGCAAATAAAATAAGTCACAGGGGCACCGGTGCAAATATACCAGAAAGTTATAACGTTATCTGCAATTTTATGGATTAAAACTAAATACGCAAACCCGCTAGGGCCCCCTTGCAAATTACCCACCACGTGAGACTGCACGTGGTCCGCACACACAGGGACCAAAATGTAATTACAGGAAAGCTAGGGTCTTAGTTGCAATTTTTCATAAAAATATAACACTGGAAATTTTATTTAATGGACTGAGGCTAAATACACAAACATACAGGGGGTCTTATGCAAAATACCCACCTCACGTGGGACGACACGTGAGGTGACGTGGAATGGACCCAAAAGTAATATCAAGAAAGTACAGGGGGTCACATGCAAAAATTCCACATTTCTTTACATTTCCCATTTTATTTACAATACTAAATATTAAATACAAAAATGCGGGGGGCTAGATATGAAGTTTACCCCCAAAGGCGCGCTGGCGAACGGTTGAGATGACTTCACTTGCCACGCGTCGCTCATCCAACGGCTGGTACCGCTTCGTAGATGGGCGCTTGAGATTAGATCTCGGCGAAGATCCGACGGTTGATGCGGTGCTCCATCGAACGGCTGAGGTTAAAACTGGGCCCTCGTTCTTGATCCAACGGCTGCTGCTGCTCACGAAGAACAGGGAAGAACGGCTGACTTCCCTGGCTTCGATCGGTGATTCCTCCGCCTCCAGGCGCTTGATGTTGCTGCTGATGACCTCCAGGCGTCCGACGAAGCGGTGCGTACCGTTCGAGATGCTCCAGAAGGTCCAGGACCTCCTAGATCGGCTGAACGAGCTCGGAGAAGACAAGGGGGTCCTGGAACCTTGAAGGGACTTGAATCGAGCCCCAGAGGGCTCCTTTCAGCTTGAGTCCTGCACCAAATGAAAGAGGGGCTCAAGGGGGTCTTCCTCGACCCGAGGTTTAGGGTAGACGAACGGGGAAAGGTGGAGGGCGGCGAGGTGGAGCGAAGGGTCGGATAGCGTGCTGATCAGAGTAGAGAGGTTCGCCGGAGCTAACTCCGGCGAACTTCGATCTCGGCTAATCGAACACCTAAGTCTATTCCAATTACTCTAAAAGCTAACCTAAGATCTAACAATTAAAATTACACTAAAAATGAGAAGACAACAGCTCTTATACCTGGTGTGCAACCAGGGAGCAGGACCTCCGGCGACGCGGCGGCCGTGGGCGCTCCTTCGACTCCTCCAACTGCCTGAAGCTTCCAGGAGGACCCTCCTGTCACAAGGAACCTCGAAAGACTGGAATAGACGGTGGAAAACGACGGAAAGGGAGGCCAAACTGGATGAGGAGGTCGGAGGGTTTATTTATAAGCAAAGCTTGCGCCCTTATTGGCCGGCAGATCTTGGTGAATCTAGATGCTGTACAAGGAATCATGGGATACGGCGTGATTCGTGGATGTTCGAGGAACAAATCTCATAAAGGGTCTTATCACCCTCGAGCAACACAATCGGCGTGAAAAATCGAGGAAGAGGGACCTCTCGTGACTTGTCAGAGGGTCCGTCCTTGAGTCTGAAGAGTTAACCCGAGGTCAACTTTTGCCGGCCTGTGGTTGGTCCACGGGGGCCGCTAGAAGACAAAATAGGTTGGAGGAATAAAGAATGAATTATTTAAGGGAATAAACGATTTTATTATTTTTCGAGTATAAAATAAAAAATCTTTATTATTGTATGTAGTATTTTAATATGATTTTTATTTATTTTTATGACTTATTTTATTACGGTTTTAATTGAATAATGTGTTTATGTATATATTTACATGTATTTTTGTGTATTTTAATTTTAGTTTATTTATTTTATTTTATTATTTTAGTTTCTTATTTTATAATGTTATAACTTATTTTTGTGAGTATAAGCATATTTTTATTTTGTTTTTATGAGTTTATTTATATTTTTAAATAAATAGATGTATGTATATGTATGTATACTTATAGGTACTTTACCTATATATTATATACTTTTTATTTATTTAATAAATTTTATTTATTTTTATTTTGGATTTGTATTTTTAATGAATAATATATTATTTGTACCTTATTAGAAAAATATGGATGAATAAAAGAATAAAAGAATTAAATTCCTTTTTATTTATATACATGTATGTAACCTAGGTCTTTTGTCTTTGATTTTTATAGACTTATTTTATTTGATCATTTCTTTTTGGTTTTCTTTGAGTTTTGATATGTACAAGTATTATATACATTATTTACAAAATTTTAAAAATATGAATTTATACAAATAATGATTAGTAAATAAAATGAATATTTTAATCAGGTATTATGTACAAGAAGGGCCAAAAACCTAACTTCCACAGATAGACTCCAAAAATTATGAAACCAATTTTATAAAATAGTTCATGGAATGCTATATACAATTAAAGGTGAGTTTGGGTGATTTGGAGTTTTTATTTGCAAGATATGGGTCTGTGAAGTTGAGATTCTGGCTTTTTATTCTGTGTATAAAATGCACACTGAATATTATTTTTACACAAACTCAATTTTGTATTTTTATTTACATTATTATCTACAACTCTCATGTACAAAAGATTTTAATTTGATGAATAAATAATTCTATACAAAATAGGTGTCAAAAATGCAATAATGGAAGAATAAATGAATGAAGTATTTATTGTATTTTGGCCCTTATCTCCCCCTACTTTATTCCTGGTCGACCAATTCCATGCTGGCATTGGTCTCGGGGTTAGGGTCATAAAATATTTGCAATATTTTATTCCTTTTTCTTTTCTTCCCTTTATTCTATAATTTTGGAATTAAAAACCTTATTTTATGTACAATTAATGCCATAAATAATAGATGCTAATATGAACAAATTAATGCTCTTTTCATGCATTTGCTGGGGTTTTTAAGGCCAAAATGATAGAATAAAGGTGATGAAATGGAGATTCATCAGGACCCTATTTTGAGAGAATGGATGATGGACCACCACCGCCGAAGCCCACTTTGAAGCAGACATACAATCTTGGAGCGGGTTGTATCACAAAGTGAATTCAAATTCCACAAATCTATGCCCACTTCAAACTGAAGCCTCAGTTCCTGTCCTTGCTCCCCACATTCCATAGTAACACTACTGAAGAACCATATATCCACCACATGAAGTTTGACCGCATCTGTGCCACCGCTCACTACCCCAGTATTCCTTTGGGTGTAGTCAAGATGACCGACTTCCTCTTTAGCCTCAAAGACAAGGCCTTATATTGGGTTGATCGCTTGGGGAAGGTAGTCACGACCTGGGAGGAATTAAAGTATGTATTCCTCTATAAATTCTACCCTCTCAGTCACCTGAACCATATGCGTGCTCGCATCTTCGGTTTCTGCCAACAACCCCACAATACCATCCATGAAGCGTGGGAAAGATTCAAGGAGCTATAAGAAAAGTGTCCCCACCACACAATTCCCATGACTGTCTTGTGCATCACTTCTTCAGTGGATTGACACTGGAAAGCTAAATACTCGTCGATGCCGCTTGTGGAGGCTCGCATTTCAACAAGGATGAGGATGTTATGTGGAACATTTTTGAGGAGATGGCCAAAGGAGAGGTCGCTCAGTCTTCATCATGTGCCTACATGAAGATGCCCAACCATCAACAAGCCCATCAATATCGCTACCTATATCGAAGACAAGGATGAGAGCTCCTTATCGGGAGCCACTTGTTTAAGGTAGACATCATGGAGAAGAGGTTGTAGGACCTCAAAAAATTGTCAGTCATTGAAAAGAGAACCCAGGGCTTGGAGAAGCTCCGATTTAATCTCTCAATCGCTGGAGCAGCTAGTCTGTGCTCTGAATGCTAATGCTTGCAACTATGTGTCTTCCACTACAGAGAACCCCGTTGAGCAGAAGGAACCACTACAGATACAACCTCCTCAGCTGAGTCTCTCACTGCCTCAACCAGTCCAGCACGTGTACTACGTGTAGGTCCCGAAGCATCCCTCGCAGTCCCAGAACCAGATGGTTGTCCATCAATCAGAGTTGCAGCCAGCCTATCCGAAGCAGTTTCCTCCACCTCCGCCGCAGATTCAAGAGATTAATGGTGTGTGGGAAAATGAACAGCAGTTGACCCATCCTCAGGGACATCGCTAGTGTCAAAACTCGGACAACTAGCCACACCACCAACAGTAGTAGGGAGGGAGAAACTTCCAGCCCTACCAACTCCAGAACCAGTAGCCTCCACAATACAGGAACGCATGGAGGCAAGAGTATCAGCAGCAGCAGTCTGGCTACCGTCATCAGGGCTTTCCTATGTAGCAGCCGATGCCATCATATCAAAGTTCTTATCCCTCCAATACTATTCACAATATTTCTATCATCGTCCTCCTCACCACTTTTCATAGGGTTACCAACAGCAACCTCCCTCACACTATCAGCACTGGAGGCCCCAAGTGGGCGACTCTTCTGAGGTTGCACCGGTGAACCCGACCCTCACTTGTATGGAGCAGCTCGTCAAGAATATGGCTAAGATAACCCAGAAGATAGACGACCTGACGGCTACCAAAACTGTCATACTAGACCAGATCGAGGCTAATACTAATAACATCCGATGCAAGGAGCAGGTAGTTTGTAGTGATCCACCCGATTCAGGTAGAAATGACTTGTTTATATCTAATGCTATTACTCTCAAGAGCGGTAGAGCATTGCGGCCATCGGTTGCCGTGAAGGGAAAGCACATTGCATTTGATGGGGAGTCGTCAGTTCAGCCAGCACAAGGGCCAAGCAACATTTTTGGAGGAACACCATATGTAGAAAATTCACAAAAAATGAAGAAAAAACAAAAATACAAAATGACAACAACAACCTCAGTGAAGACCAGCCAGCATTGGAGATGCCTACATGTGCCACAAAACTAGCTCCAGCCTTGAAGAATCTTGCACCTGCAGCGAGTCCAAAGCCAGCACCAGAAGCCGAGCCAACAGTTTTTGGTCCACATATTGTAGATGATTCTATACCTTTTTGCCATAATGATATGGACACAATTTTGAATGACACTATTTCAGAGTCTGTAAATATTCCCTTTCTAGAAGCAATGAAAAAGCACAAAAAATGAAAATTTTGAAAAATGCTTTATCTGATCTTGCCATTGTGGAAATTATCCAGAATTTGGTATTGAACATGACTTTGATGAAAGATCTTGAGTACATGCCAGTTGTGAAGAAAGTACTGAAAGATGCATGTACAAATAGGCATAGGCCTCATCCTCGCAATTCCAAAAGCAAAGGTGGTAAATCTGAAAAGTATATTCTTACAATGGCCATTGTCAATGCCATCAACAATCTCCTAGACAAGAAGCCATATAAGGGAGCACCTCTTGTTAGTTGTCATATGATCAACCAGGAGTTTGAACACACTTTTCTCGATAACGGGTCTTCTGTCAACTTGATGTCATCCTCACTGCTCACAGAATGCATGCTAGGACCGCTCAAACATACAAAGATGATTCTGCAATTCACAGACTCTGTCAAGCGGCCTAGGGGCATGTTGGAGGACGTGATCATCATGGTTTAGGGGATGCAGTACCATGCTGATTTTATCGTACTAGATATGGACATCTCCACATCTTTGCTCTTCATCCCAATCATACTTGGACGACCGTTCCTGCGAATGGCCAATGCAGTAGTAAATTATGACACTAAAGAGATCACCTTTGGCTCCAGCAATGATAAAGTCAACATAGAGACCATGTATCATGCAAAATTGACAAAGGGAACTTCTGCAGCGTGTGCAAGGGTGATTGATCATTCCGAAGACTACAACTTTTTAACAGAAATTCATGACACCAACCTCTTTATGTAGGATAAAGAAATCCATGAATTCCTCTGCCCATAGGAGGTATTGGAGAATACAGTCGAATTTCCCCTTATCGATCGTGATGAGACTCTTACTGATTCACTTGATGAGATTCAGGTGGTGATGATGTGCCTTCAAGACCAATAGCATATTATTGATGATTTCTGCAATGAAGAAGAAAACATTGAAGCCTTCTATGAATGATTGAATGAAGAGGCAGAACATAGCATGATGGATACCGAACAGACGAAAGAACCAACACCTGCATTAATAGTTGAAGTCACCATTGAAGTAGCTCCCACTTCGCCTGAGTTGAAACAACTGCTCTCCAATATGAAGTATGCCTTCCTTGCGGGTGAACCTAATATGTACCCGGTCATTATCAATGCTCATCTCATCGAAGACCTCGTCTGATGGAGGTTCTTGAACGTAACCGCAAAGTAATAGGCTGGAAAACTTCGGATCTCCATGGGGTCAATCCATCCTTGTGCTCGCATCGCATTTTCCTTGAAGAGGATAGCAGACCCTTCCGCGAATTTCAGAGAAGGCTAAGTCCTAACCTTCAGGAGGTTGTTATGAAAGAAATTCAGAAATGGTGCTATGGGGGATTCATATATCCCATCTCTGATAGCAAATGGGTGAGCCCTCTACATGTAGTGCCAAAGAAATCAAGGATCACTATCGTAAAGAATGGCAAAGGAGAGGAGATCACGACCAGAGTACCCACTTCGTGGCAAGTATGTGTGCATTATAGAAGACTCAATCTCACCACCAAAAGGACCACTTTCCATGTCCCTTCATCGACCAGATTCTTGAGAGACTGGACACGAAGGAATACTTCTACTTCTTGGATGGCTACTCTGGATATAATCAAGCTGCTATAGCTCCTGAAGACCAAGAGAAGACCATGTTCACTTGTCCCTTTGGCACGTATGCCTTTAGAAGGATGTCGTTTGGGCTATGCAATGCCCCAGCCACATTTCAGAGGTGTATGCTTGTAGTCTTCGTTGATATGGTGTGCAATTTTCTTGAAGTCTTTATGGACGATTTCTCAATTTATGGGGAGTCCTTTGATTAGTGCCTTGACTATTTAGACCGAGTCTTACGGAGGTGTCGCAAAGTATATCTGATGCTCTCGTGGGAGAAGAGAAACTTCATGGTGATTGAGGGAATGTGTTGGATCACATTGTATCTAAACGTGGCATGGAAGTCGACCCAGACAAGGTGGAGGTATTTTTCAAGTTAGAACCACCTACAACCATCAAGCAGATCAGATCATTATTGGTCCATGTCAGTTTTTACCGACGATTTATCAAAGATTTCAGTAAGTTGGCCCGACGTTGATCGAATTCCTAGGCAAGGAGAATGATTTTATTGTTGATGATCATGTGCTCATTGCCTTTGATCAGTTGAAAGAACTTTTTACTCCGACCCCTGTCTTGCAGCTGCCGATTTGGACACAACCTTTCGAGATAATGACTGATGCGTGTGATTATGCCATCGGTGCTGTGTTCGGATAGAGGAAACACAACATACCAATTTTCTATTCACTACGCTAGTCATACGCTCGATGAAGCTCAAAGAAATTACACAATCATTTAGTAGGAGCTGCTAGATGTAGTTTTTGCCTTAGAACAGTTCAGATTCCATCTCCTCGGGTCCAAGGTTATCATGTACATAGATCATTCGGCCATCCGGTATTTACAGCAGAAGAAGGACACCTAACCACGTCTCTCTGATGGATCCTTCACCTTCAGGAATTTGACCTTGAAATTCGAGATAAACATGGAGTTGAGAATGTGGCGGACGACCACTTATCTAGACTTCCCAAGCCTGAATCTCCTGAGCTGAACTTGCGATCGATCATGAAACCTTTCCAGATGAGGCAATTTTGTCAATCACCTCGCTCCCCTAGTATGGTGATATTGTGATTTTCATGAGGGGGTAGATTGTATATAGAGGAGGTGTATTCCTCAGGAGGAAGTTCTGAGTGTTCTTGCACTTTGTCATGATCAAGAATCTGGAAGACACCATTCAGGCAGACGAACAGTAGCAAAGGTTCTTCAGAGAGGCCTTTGGTAGCCTACATTATTCAGGGATGCAGAAGATTTCGTCAAGTGTTGCAATGACTACAAGAAGATGGGAAGTACCATAGGAATGAGAGACATGATGCCTCTGAAGTTCATTCGGATATCATACGTCTTCGACGCATGGCAAATCGACTTTATGGGCTCGTTTCCGAACAGTTAGGGATACGAATATATTTTGCTTGTTGTTGACTATGTGAGTCGCTGGGTAGAGGCTATTCCTTCCCGAACTGTCGACAGTTGGAGTGTCTGTTGATTCTTAAGAGATCACATCATTGCACGGTTCGGGATCTCCACAATTTTAATATCAGATGGGCGGTAGTAATTTCATAAACAGAGAGGTGAAGAAGCTAACTCAAGAATTCTGCATAGAACATCGTTTTGCTTCATCGTACCACCCACAGTCCAATGGCTTAGCTGAATGTTGAAACAGGGAGATAAAGACGATTCTACAAAAGCTTGTGCATTAGGATCACAAGAACTTGTCTGAGCTACTCGACTCAGTTCTCTGGGCATATAGAACCGCATACAAGTCTCTTTTAGGATGTCTCCCTACTGCCTTGTATATGGAAAGCCATGTCATATGCATGTTGAGCTAATACACAAATCCTTATGGGCCATCAACATCTGCAATTTGGATTCTGAGAAATATGGGAAGAATCAAAACGTGGATTTGAACAGATTATTAGAATTTAGAGATTATGCATATGAAAACAGCCTAATGTATAAGGAGAAGGTCAAAAAGTGGCACGATAAGCATATCCATCGCAAATCCTTCGAGTCGGGTTAGAAGGTGTGGTTGTTCGATGCGAAATTGAAGATCTTTTCGGGCAAGCTGAAGAGCAAGTGGACTGGACCATTTATAGTGAAGCATGTGCATGACAATGGAAGCATAATGATATCTGGTTTGTCAGTTGACACACAGCCATTTGTGGTCTATGGACAACTTCTGAAGCCTTATCTTGAACATGACACATTCCTGTCTGTCGTTGATTCCCTTCGAGTGATTTATGATGATGAGTTGAATACTACCTTAGCTGCAGTCGAAGACAAAGCGAATCCAAATATTTTTGAATGACCTTTCTTCTTTTCTTCTTTTACTTATTTCATCTCTTATTCTACCGAAAAAGTGCCATCCCCTTCATCAGTGCTACACTTAGGACGTACTTTGCCCTAAGTGTAGGGGGGATGCACACTCCAAGTTGTTCATATCATTTCTTTTAGATCTCTTTTCTTCTTTTCATTTTAATTTTTATTTTTCTACCGAAAAGGTATCTCCCCTTTTTGTGAGTCTTTTATACTTAGGACAAACTTTGTTCTAAGTATAGGGGGGTGTGCACCCCGAGTTTTGTCATTCTTTGATCCTCTCCATTGTCTCCTCTTCTTGTCTATACTAAGGGATATCTTACCCTATGTATAGGGGGAGACAGTCTAAGTACGATCTATTCATTCCCACCCTTGACCGTCCCTGCCTTGTGTGCATTCTGCTATACTTAGGATTATTTGATCCTAAGTATAGGGGGGACGGTCAACTTCTCATTCATTTCTTCATTCGTTTATTCTTTAGGCTTTCCTATACTCAGCATGAGTTGTATCTTCTCTTTTCTCTCTGATCTATGAGGACATAGCTCAAGCTAAGTATAGGGGGTTGTATATACTACATATATACTTTAGCCATAACTCATACTTTCATATTTTTAAATAATAATTATGGCTAAAATACTATCTAAAATACTATTAAATTCATTAAAAGCACTTAATAAAAATATGTTGATTATTCCTTAAATTATTTTTGTATTTCCTGATTAATAAATCAGGTGAATTTTTTTTTGTAAAATGTTTGAAAAATAGTTTGAAAATCTTTTGAAAACTATTTGGAAAACATTTTGTTCAATAATTTCGAACTGTGTAAAAATATTTTGTTTGTATAATTTATTTTCGTTGTGTAAAATAAAAATGCATGAAAAATGATTTCCAAATGGTTTGAAAAATGGTTGCAAAAATATTTTAAAATTCTATATATATTGTTTGAAAACCTTTGCAAAATGATTTTCAATGTGTGTAAAGGTTTGTAAAAACCCTTTGTAAAAATTATTTTGGACTGTAGTTTTCCAAATTATTTGCAAAATGATTTTCAAATAAGTTTAAGGAATATATACATCACACTAAAATTCTTTATATATATCTATAAAAATGATCACCCCTTGTAAATTCTTAAAAACCCTAATTCTTGTAAATATAAGATGCATCCCTCTGTAAATATTTGTACCTAGTTTTCGTCCAAAACCTTTTGTTTCCAAAAAACGCAAAAACATTTGCAAAACCAAAAAAATCCAAAAACATCTGAAAAATCATTTTGAAAAAAAGACAAAAATGCATATGCATCATCTTTTCAAAAAATCCAAAAAAATAAAAATATTTGAAAAAAGCATCACTAAAATATTTTCTGCATTTTTCATAGCATTTGCATAGCATTAGCATTTTTTGGATTGAGTTCGGTAATTGAACAAGTCTAAGTAAAATCCGAAGATTGGAGCTTGGTTGGACCTTAAATATACCTAATAACAGGAACCTTAGAGGAGCTGGAATTGAGGTACGCCAGGTCTAGTTAACTTAAATCTTTGAGGATCATGAGACTTGATTCAATGGATTCTTGACTGCCTAAGTAGAGTATTTCGGAGCACATGCACGACTCATGTTGATAATGACCTAACTTGGACACATGCACCTTTCACATGGCTCAACTCAGTTAGAGTGGTGAGGGGATTGGATTTGCCGGTATGATACGCACACAAGTGGAAACGTTTGCCCTCTTCTAGGGAGGGAAGTGCACCCCAACCCGTCCATGACAGTGATTTCTAAAGATAGGAGAGTGTGGGTTGCAATAATGCTTCAAAAGAGGGATAGTCTACTGGCTCAAGAGGGAAAACTCCTTATGTATATGTTGTTGTATATAGTATTTCAACAAAAAGGGCAAATCCAAAAGGTGGACAGGCCTGATTGAAAATAAAATACAGGTCAGAGGGTATATATTTGTATAGTTAATAAGAAAGCTTGAGCTTCAAAGTCAAATAATGTGAGCATGCAGTTGGATGACTTTAATATAGTGGTCTGGCATCCTAGGATAGGTGGCTACACTGGCTATTGTCCATTCTTCTCTTCACCCTCTCCTCTTGAGCTGGTTATCACTTGAACTTAGAAGGGAATACCCCTCTCCTTGAGGAAGGAGTTGCTGGATTGGAGAATCACTGGGATATCATGCTGGAGAAGTTAGTCTCTTTGTCATTTCAGTTAGAATGAGCTACTATCATATACATTGTACGAGTCAGATTCATAGTCGTAAGGGTTTGCGTATGAGTTGAAGTATTCTGACCTGGCTATTAAGGAGACTTGAGCAGAGTTTTGGGATTCTCGATGGTTGTTGGATTTCAAATCCGATTCCTAATAAGGTTCCTCCGACACTAAAATTCCAAAGGTCTGACTTAAGCTCCAAACTTTGATTTTATGAAGACAAGTTTGAGAATTAAACTTAATCAAATTTTGTTCTTTTCTTTTCTTTGTTTTTCTTTTCTACACTTATTGCATAAGTGTTTGCTAGGGACTTGCAAAGGCAAGTATAGGGGAAGAAAAATGTCCATTTCATCACCTTTATTCTATCATTTTGGCCTTAAAACCCCAATTAAATGCATGTAAATACCCTTAATTCATACATTTTAGCATCCATGCATTGTTGTGTAAATAGTGTATAAAATACTATTTTTAATGCCAACATTATAGAATAAAAAAAAGAAAAGCAAAAGAATAAAATATTGAAGATATTTTATGACCCTAAACCCCGAGACCTAGGCATCTCGATGACTAGGTCGACAAGGAATAAAGTAGGGGGAGATAAGGGCCATTTATACAATAGAAATCCCTTATTATTTATTCATTCTTTATTCATTTTGGGATCTATTTTATTTTCCACTTTTTGTACTTCAAATAAAGAAACTTTGTACATGAAAATTGTAGATAATAAAATATAGAAAAATACGAAATTGAGTTTTACAAAAAAGATACAGTGTAAATATGATTCCAAAATCCCAACCTCCCAGACTTATATCTCTCAAATAAAACTCAAAATATATAAAAATTGCATTTAGTTGTATATAACTTTTAATAAGCTATTTAATTAAGATAGTTTCATATTTTTTGGAGTTACGGTGTGAAAGTTAGGTTTTGGACCCATATTGTATAGTATACCCGATAAAAAATCATTTTAATTATTTTTCATTATCTTTATAATTTTATAATTTATAATTCTATAACTATTATTTATAATATATGTACATATTAAAATTGGAATAAAATGATAAATAAAACAGGAAAATAAAATTCTCATAGAAAATACATATGTAAATTACATATAATTATACCTATATAATCAATAGACTTATTTATTTAAGTGTATATAATATATCAGAAAAACATAATAAAAATATATTTAAGTATCTAAAAATAAGTTATAATTATATAAAATATTAGACTAAATTTCAAAAATAAAAAACACAAAAGAAAAAAATACTTAAAAACATAGATAAATGGGATTTTTACCCACCAGGCCCTATAAACGTTTTAAAATGTCTCTATGACCTTTTGCGCAATGTAATTACCCCATCGACCCTGTAAATTACCTCAAGAACCCCCAAGGGCTTAAAACATATTACCCGGAGGGTTCATGGGATAAGAGTTGGCAAGTTTACGGGGTCGAAGGAGGAATTTGGTTGTTTCAAAGGTCGTGGAGGTGATTGGCAAAGTTTATATGGTCTGCCGGGTAAAAATCCCTAGATAAATATACCTATGTATAACCCCTAAAAAGTAACTCATAATAAATGACCAATAAAAAATATAAATCATACTAAAATACAATGAAAAATAATAAATATTTTTTTATAACCCAAAATTAATAAAAATGTTTAGTATTTATTATTTAATTTCTAATTATTTTCCCAGGGGGTTTCCTAGTTCGTCCACATGGACCAACCAGGAACCGCAGAGAGTTGACTCGGGTCAACTCTCTGACTCGCACCTTGTAGCTTGTCAGACCTACGGTTTGACCCATCTTTTTGTATTTTTCCAACTCGATCTGAGCATCGACTTGGGAAGATTTCTTCATGACTTTTTCTCCTCGAGTACGGGTGATTCACGCCCTTGCATTATCTCGAGAAGTGCATCGAGCTCCACCAGATTTCCCTCGATCTTAAACCCTATTCCACATGATGTACATAAGTCCTATTCCGCCTTCTTTCTGAGCTTCATCCCTCTTATGCCTTCTATACATGTCTTTGAGCTTCGTGAGGAAAACCTGGTGATAGCGGAAGTCTCCTCCGCTTAAGCGTATGAGGTTTAAGTGTCGAATCGAGCAGATCCAACTCCTCCACCGTCTCTGCCCCGAGGTATGTCTCAGGTGAGCCCCGGTGAGATTTCGTCCCCTTCTTCTATCTTTTTGATTTATAGTATTAGTTGTAGAGTAGTTCTCTATCTCATCGCCTCTAATATTAATCTATTTAATGCCAAACCCCAAATGCACGATCACCGGAGCCCCGGCTCCACCCCTTCATCCCGACCATCTTTGCCACGCTCCGCCTCCATTAGCATCTCTGTCGTCTCCCACTTCGCATTCTCTCTGCCCCAGCATCTCAAGCCACCTTGTTCTTGCATAGAACGCGCCACCTGTTCTCCTCCCTCCACCGTTTGCTAGAGAACACCATTCTGACACCCCATGTATTCATTCCTAGTCCTGAAGCTTTCTAGGACTTTGTTTTTGGTCCTAGATTAACCCCTGCAGGAAACAACAAAGAAAGGGGGCTCATCGAGCCTCGGCGACCTACAGGAGCACCCCCCAGGTCCACTTCACTACTAGCCGTAACCGGAACCCCTAAAAGCACTCCGAAGCATCCACTCAACGCGGGGGGGCGGGGGTCTTTTTTTGGACCATCAGTGGCAATGCAGGATTGTTGCTCGAGGAGATTTTGAAGATTGAAGCTCGTCTCTGCAAAGTTCTTAGGTCGTTCATCCACCTTCGTTGAGGGTCGTACGATCCTCCCATGTTCTTGGTGAGCTCCAGCTACCATCGGATCTGATTTCCCCTCAGCCGTCGGATCATCCTGGGACCATCCAATCTGGGTCGTGCAGACGAACCGGTATCAGTCATCGGATGGTCGACACGTGGCATAAGTGATTGAAGATCTGTCGTTGGCATGCACCTTTGCTGGGTATTTTGCATCTTTAGTCCCAGCCTTTTTGTAATTTAATATTATCCATTAAACTTTCCTTGGTTGTTTAAATAGTTTTGTACTAATTGCAACTAGACCCTCAAGATTTTCTGTAATTGCATAATAGTCCAAGCCACATCACCTCACGTCTCAGTGTGCATGAGGTGTTGCTGATTTTTGCATGGAGGACCCTGCTATTTGTTGTATTTCTATTTAATCAACTAATTTTCAATTACTGTATTATATTTTTGGTGAAACTACATGAAGGGCCCTGGACTTTATTTTATCCGTATAAATAACCCTGCTAGTAGTGTAGTATCCTTTTGTTGTCCTTATTTATTTTAAATAGAAATTAAACTCCAAAAATCCCAAAAAATAGTTATCCATTCCTAATTGCAAATACTCTCACGCCCTTATTTTACATGCATTTTTAGTACTTTTTATATTTATTAAAAATCAAACATTACTTTATTTTTCCTTGTTTACAGATTAAAATTCCAAAACAAAATATAAAAACATTATTAAAAATTCCTAAAAATATATATTTTGTGTATTTATGTACTTTTAACCCCCAGACCAATAATTATAAAAAAATACAAAAGAAAACTCTTAAGAACTGAAAAACCTAAAACCCTTATTAAAATATATAAAATCCTCCAAAAATCCAAAAATTGTATTTTCTATATCTGAATTTTCTTTATATTATTATCTTTATTCTAAAATTAATTTGGAGAAATTTTGATTCTATTTGTTATTTTTCTTCTTCATTTTAATTTCAAGTATTCAACCTAAAACCTGATTTAGGGTATTTCTGACTTAAATATATATATATATATATATATATATATATTAGCAAAAAATTCTATAAAATCACAAAAATAATAAAAAATATTTGAAAGCCTAAAAATATTTTATTTTTTTGTATTTTTATCATTTTTATTTTTATTTATATCTACCATAACCTATATTATCTATATCCTATATATAACCTTATTATAGATTTTAAAAGAAAAGAAAATATAAAATTATAAAAATCAAAATACAAAAATATAAAATCAAAAAAAATAATAAAATTAAAAAAAATAAAAACCCACAAAAAATTGCATATTCACTAAGTAGTAGAGTGATAATTGGTGCTGTGATTTCATATCATGCTTGCTCTATTACCTACCCCTACTTGCTTGCCATTTTACATTCTTAGTAGGGTATAATAAATTTTAACCCATGCTCTTTATTGCTTCATTATATGTGTTGTTTAATAGTTGAAACAATGAGAGGATTCAAGTAGTCGCCTCAGCGACAATGAGCCCGATTTGTCAGGACCTTATTTAGCGATTCATATTTTCTTGTTTTTCACTGACCGAGCTCCATAATCTAATATTCTAAAGATAAGTTTAATAATAATTATTATTCTAAGATCTTTACTTTTTCTTTTCTTTATTTCTTTTTCACTTATTTTTCAAATAAGTGTTTTCTAGGGGAGTAGCAAAGGTAAAGTATAGGAGAATGATGAAATACATGTGAATATATTGTTAATATTGTGTATTTTAGCCAAATTCCTATACATCCTTTTCATTTTTAGCCAAATTCCTATACAAAATACATGTGAATATATATCAAATTCAATAAATTAGCATTATGCATGCTTTTGTTAATATTGTGTATTTAACATTCTTTAAAGTAAACTAAAATAATACAAAAGAAAATAAAAATAAAGAAAATAAAATGAGGATGTATTTATGCAATAAATGCAGACTGACCCGAACTTCGAGAGAAGGTCAAATATTGGCCTCATCAACAAGGAATAAAGTAGGGAGAGATATGGTCCTTATTCACTATATAAATTCATCACTACTCATCATGTATATATCCTTCACCTTTTTAATTTCTAAATAAAATAATATCAAATTAGTTCAGCTTGCTTAATGAAATGTGTAAATAAAAATAAAACTAATAAATAATTGCAAAATAAGATTGTGTATAATTGAACAACACCAATATTTGTATATATTTCTTTATTTTGTAAATAATTTGTATATATTTTGTATTTGTAAAACTATTGTCTATACTCCTATTAATTACATAAAAATGAAATAAAGTTCATCAAATAAAAAATAAAACCAAATAAAATCAATTCTTCATGGTATAATATCACCAATATTGTATATACTAAACATAAAATAAATTTATTAACACTTTTAATTAATTTATAAAAATCCGATGAAATTGTTTTTATACTCTTTACTTTATTTTGTAAATAAATTAAATATAAAATAAGATTATTTTTGTAAAAATTATGAAGTAGAAATACTTGTATATAATATATATGTATATTATACCTATACATACTAATACATACTTTTTATAATATTATATATATGTTATTAAAATATTTAAAAATCACTAAAAAAATAGTTTGTAAAATACCTAACACTTTTCTTATATATCATTTTTTAAGACCTTTTACTACTTTTTATTGATTATTCTTTCATTTTAAAATAGAATTTTTCCGATTGGTCAATCCGGGTCTGTTATCCTGGGTCAACCCTCCCTCTCTCAGACACGGCCCAGGCAGGCGTTCGCCAGACTCGATTTCTTGCCATTTTCCTACTCGGGTCCGACCACTTCTTCCCTCGATTTGTGCACCTGATTCTTCACCTAGGATCCATAATCCTCGCAGATCCCTAGTTAGCGTTGGATCCTCCTAGGGTTGCACGCTTTCTCTCGATTCCTCTACTCCCCTAGAGACCCATATAAGTTCTCTCATCCACCTCCTTTGTGAGGTAGCTCGTTCCTCGCGCATCCTCTCCTCCATTTGAGTTCTTAGGATAGTGGAAGGTTCCTCTAGAACCCGTCTGGATCTTGGATTGGTGTAGTCAATCACAGCTCGCTCATAGTCAGATTCTACTGCCGCGATCAGCCTCCTAGGTATTCCACCACCTGGTTGAGGCCACGACCCCGCCTTCACCTCTGCATTGCTTCGCCAACCATCTCCATAGCATCAGGTATCCCATTCGCTTCTTTTTTGCTTTTCCTTTTTTATTTCCATTTTGTCTTCGTTGCACGCCATCAGTGCTCCGACCATCAAGTCGGATCTCCATCCTCCACATCTAGTCGCATCGATCCTTCTGCCACTTCAACCTCATCTTCTCACGCACTCTGATCATCCTTAGACCAGCACATCGGAGCTGGTTTTGGACTATACCTTCTTCTACCATATTCGACGGAGGTCGAACACCATCCTCCAGTCGCTTCCTTTGATTCCTCTACGGAATAACCTCGACTGGAGCTTTGTCTCCGAGTCTCGCACCCCTATGCAGGTATAGGTGTGCATGTAGAGATTGATTCATGACCCAGCTGACACAACGGACCACCACCAAGTGCTACACCTCCATCTTCCACATACAGTCGTCCCTCACTCCATTCAAGTACTCCAGTCGACGCAGAACACTTCAGCTTGGTGCTGAGCCTCTAAGTGAACCGATACAACCTTTGGAGCTCCATATACTCTTGATTGAAGCAACGCCAGACCCTCCTTCTTCGTGTTCTTCCAAAGCCTCTTATGTTCGTCAAATGAGGAGCCAGTATCCCACACTTGATCGAGACCGTCCATTCATTCCCAAAAGCTAACAATCTCATCAGGTCCAATGTTAGATCTACACATCACATCTTCTCATTTTCAGCACCATCAGATATGCAGCCAATGATCATCAGGGTCGTACGTTAGAGAGCCTCCACATGTGCGCCACGTACCTGCCATGGGTATATTGCACTTTCTCCCTTACAGTTGTCTTCAATTCATTTTAATCTAATAATTGTAATATTTAGTTAAAAAACTTTTGTAACGCGGACCACATATTTTTATTATTTATACTTTAGTCTAGTCGAGTTGAAGTCATGTAATTATGCACTTGTTTTGTAGGATATATGCATATTGTTCCCTATATTCTTCAATTGTTATCTGAAGCAGGAATATTTTAGTGTATTTGCATTTATACTCCTGTGATTCAGAAGCACGTATAGTGCACATTTTCTCTAGTATTTTTGCACTAGGGCCCCTGCCGATTTATTATGTCTTAATGTTTGATCCCAGAACTTAAAATAATTGTAACTAAGTCCTTCATTCACTTTTTTACTTTTTTTTATTTATTGCTTGGAATAAATATTATATTTAGCCCACAAATTCCCCAAAAATTAGTATTAACTCCTTCTAGTGTCTACTTCATGTGGTAATTTTTATGTGTTGAATTTCTTTGATCTTCTATTATTAAAAATTAAAAAATAGTAGAAAAAGACCCAATTTACCTTAGAAATCCATAAAAATTTGAAACATGCTTTAAAAATTTTAAAAAAAATTAGAATATCTTTATTTTGAGTTGTTTTCATTTCTATCCAATTTTCATTTTATAAAAACCTAAAAATTTAAAAAACCTTAAAAATATCATAAAAATTATATAAAATCATATATAAACCAAAAAATGTGATTTCAGTTTCTATTTGTAGGTATTTTTCATGTAGTTTTTAATAGAATTGATTTCCAAGAGTTTTGAGCATTTATGGTATTTTTAATTTACAAAACTCTCCTGATTTTGAATTGGTTAGTTCTTTTCTTGGTTTTTTATTTTTATAAAATCCCAAAAACATCCAAAATTTTTAAAAATTTTAAAAAAATTGTTAGAAACACACAAATATTTTTACTTTATTTTTCTAATTATTTTTACCATATTTGAAAACTACAAAAAGAGTGTTTTGCCTTTTGTTCTTTTCCTTTTTTATCATTTTCAAAAATTAAAAGTTTTCAAAATTAAAACCCAATAAAAAGAAAATAAAAATTCCTTGATTCACTTGAATCGATTACCTAGCTTATTATAGTGTTCCTTGTGTTTGACCCTGGTCGTTATACCAAGTTAATAAAAGTAGCTTAGACTACCATTTTACTTGCTTGAATTGTTTGTGGTTGAATAATTTATCGATTTCAGTTAGGTTAGCTTGGGTGACAACGATAGTTTAATTAATCAACTTAACCCTAGTTGCTCTGCGCGTCTTCAGGTTCCAATAAAACTTTGATTTTATGAAGATAAGTTTAAAAGTTAAAATCAATCTGTCTTATTTCTTTTTCTTTTCTTTATTTTCTTTATACACACTCATTATCATAAGTATTTGATAGGGACTAGCAAAGGCAAGTAGAGGGGGTAATGAATCGCCATTTCATCAACTTTATTCTTTCATTTTGGCCATAAATCCCTAGATAAATGAATGTAAATATCATTAATTTGTTCAAAAAACACTCAATAATGGACTATAAATACTATATAAATATAAGTATTTCATTTCAAAATAACAGAATAAAGGAAAGAAAAAAAAATGAAGTATTGAAACTACTGAATGACCCTAGACATCGAGACCATGTCGATATTGACGCGGTAAACAATGAAAAAAGTAGGGGGAGATTGGGTCGATAATTGTACAGAGAACACACAGGAACCCTAATTTAATTCATCAATAAATAACTATTTTGACACTATTTTATTTTCCTTTTTACACACATCAAATAATAAAAACCCCAACATGAAATTTGTATGTAAAAATAAAAGAAAAATGCAAAAATAGTTGCACTTAAAAATAATGCATAATGCACTTGGGACGCGTAGAGGAAAAAACCACAAACAAAAAAATCACGAACCATAACTCCTCCATACGATCTAAAAATTGACCAAACTTACTTGTATTGTTTATAAAATAAAATTATCTATCTAATTAAGATGGTTTCATTTAAAATGGAGTTAAGATGTGAAAGTTGGCTTATCGGGTCCCCATTGTACCATATACATGATTATCTAATTTGTTATATCCATTCTTCATATTTTTTACTTTCCTTATATTATTAAATACTTGTAAAAATTATTTGAAATACAATAAAATATAAACACAAAATAAAACAAGAAAATACATTAAAATAACAAGTTATTAAAATAAATATGTATACTATACCTATAATATATAGACTCCTATTTATTTTAAAATTAAATAAAATCAGAAAAATGAAAATATATATTTATTTATTAATTTAAATATATTATAAATATTTAAAATTTTTATATAATAATAAAATAGCAAATTTAAAATAAAAATAAAAATACTTGGAATATAAGCAAATATACCTTTGTATGTACAAGTAAATATTAACACCAGCCAAATAAGCTTGTAAAAATAAATAAATACCCATAAACTTATCCATAACATAAGAACCATTTTTCATGTTTTGACTTTTCTTTAGTAAATTCATTTTTTATTTCCTTTCCATTTAATAATGAATTTCTTCCCTGGAATTTTCATGTTGGTCCACTTGTACCAACCAGAGCCCTCCTTTCATTGACATCCAATCAACTATACATCCAGTGTTTTGACTTCTATCAGAGCACGTGCACCCTATATTACTCTCATTTTTTTGGCTATGATCCAAGGCTCGAAATGCTTGGTTCCTTCACCAATATTGCTCAACTTACCTCCCTCTGCCTCACCATGCCCTTGGACCTTCTGTACATACACTCCATCGACGATCATCTCGTGATTTCTCCACCTACCTCCCTGTGTCTATAAATATTCCCCAAAATCCCCTTTTGAAATTTTGATCCTACTTCGTCACTGGAACCCTCAGATCCCTTCATAAATCTGCGGAGCATGGTGACAGTGAGAGCCCCATCAGAGTTGCAGAGTGCGTGAGGTGTCGTCGAGCAATTCACCATCGTTGGAGGAGCTCCTCGATGTGATTCTGTCTCCTCAATCTTATTACCAAGTCGAGGCCTTTTCCTTGCATTTCTATGTAATTTTCTTGATTGTCTTCCAATTCACCTTTATTTGTTGCATTTCCTCTTCATTTTTAGCGTAGACTCGTAGATTTAATGTACGCCGAAGCTAGTCCTCCGACCTTCGTTTCCCCTATTCTCACAAGTGTTTCAACCACCATTTCATCGCTACCTTCTTCCCCTTTTCTTCTACAACATCCAGACCCCTTCCACAAACCCTAATCAAGCTCCACTTAGGAGTTCAGGTGTACACCTCCGCCGCCTTGCTCTGCACCTCCGTCGCGCCCCATCTTCGCCTGATTTCTCCCAAACTCAGTCTATGACCCCTCGATTTTGTGCCTGTGAGCTAACAGTGCATGTGCCAGAGCTGATAGACCTGTTTAAGGTTAATTTCTTAGCAGATGAGGTGGTCTAGGTGTGTGACCTTCTTCCAGCATCCAGGCCCCCACCTATGGGACCTAGACCATTTTGAGCACGCCTAGAGATGTAGTGGAGCTTAAGCTCCATTTTAACACATTCGAGAGCTATCCAGTGGCAAGATATCGAAGATCTAGCTGATTGAAGCTCTCCTAGGTGGAGCTACAACCTTGTTCTTTTAGGCCATCGCACGACCGTCAAATCAGGAACCTCTTCCAGATTGTACAATAGTCGCAAGATCTTAGCCGCCATCGATCATCAGATACCTTCAAGATCTAATCTCTATCGTCGATCCGTGAAGGGGTATTTGTAGATATGGACCGTAGATGGACTTTGAGTCAACCACATGATGTGCTACCCATCGTCCATCAGCTCCACTTATGGGGTAAATATCAGTGAGTACATGCTACCTTTTTGTATTTATCTTTTAGTCTTGTAAATATACATAGTAGAGTAAATATTTCTGTAATATTTACATAGGCACCCCGACACTTCTTATTATTACAAATGGGTCATCTACCAGCTCACCTCACTTGCTTGTGCACGTGAGGAGCTAGGATTTTTACACCTAAGCCCTCACGATTTTAGGTATTTAGTTTTAGTATTAGAAGTTGTAAATTCCATATTATATTTTGGGGGAAAATTGCATGCTACCTTAGGACCTTTTATTTTACTACGAATATACCGCTGCTTGGCTTAAATTTTATTTTATGTATTTTATTTTTATTAAATAGATCCTATATGTTTTAAATATTGGGAAACACACCTTGGATGTCAGATACATAGTCTATTAATGCCCATATTTTTATTTGGCATTTTACTGCATTTCTTATTTTCTAAAGAGCATTTTATTTCTCATTTTCTTATCCAAAAAATTTACAAATCAACTTTAAAAATTCTAAAATATTAGAGTATATATATTACTACATATATTACCTTCAGTCTAAAAATCACTAAAAACATAAAAAAAGAAAACCTTAAAAATTACAAAACCCTAAAAAGACTATAAAAATTAGTAATAAATAAATAAAAACCCAAAAATATTGTTTTTATTTCTTATTTTCTTTATTGTATATAGTATTTATTAGAAATGGTTTTAGGATTTTTTTTATTCTATTATTTTTTTTAATCCTCAAAACTTTTAGCAAATTTATTTTATCATTATTTTGTACAAATTATTACTTTAAATATACATAAAAATTAGCAAAAATTCTATAAACATCTAAAAAATTGAGAAAAATATTAAAAATTTAAAAACATTATATTTACTGAATTTTAATCATATTTATATGTATTTAAAATAATAAAACCATATATAGTATATATACTTTATAATACTTATATATTATTTATTATTATTATATAACTATACACAAATATATTATATTATATTTTAAACTTTCAAAAATAACATTGTTCCTTATATATACATATTTACAACGGGTTTAATGGGGCTACCCCCACCCCATTTTTCCACAATTTTTTTATTCTTTTGAAAAATATCACCATGTATATTCATAACTCAGGCATGGCCAGTGCCAAGTCAAGGTAAATGAGGAGGGTTGCATTAGGTAGACGACATCCAGTGTAAAACAGTCGGAGACAACCTCCTGAATAGTATTTTATAAAAAAATATTTTTCAGGAAGTTGCCTCATGACAATAGGATCTTTTCAACATGGATTTAAGTAAACATATAGATTTTGTTGGGGTGTTACCTACTTGCGACGCTTTGCATCGCCCGAATGCAATAAAAATTGGCAAGGGTCACTACATCGCAACCAAGATGTAGTTCAAAATTTGCGAGGGTTCTCTCATGAGGAATGCATGTGGGTAAATAAGCTAGTTCCGTTGCATCACCACCCGGATGCAACCCAAAATTTGCAAGGGTTCTCGCATAATGGACACATGCGAGTAAAGAAGTTAGTTTAAAAGAAATTGCAAAGGAAGTTGCGGATTAGTAGTTGGAATATTGGCACTTTAACTAGAAAATTGATGGAGATAGTGTATACAATGGAAAGAAGGAAGATTCACGTACTATGTCTTCAAGAGACTAAATGGGTTGGAGAGAAAGTAAGGGAGATCGAGAAGATATGCTTTAAACTTTGGTATTCAGGTAAATATAAGAGCAGAAATGGTGTTGGAGTGATTGTTCATAAGGATTTGAAGGATTGTGTAGTTGAGGTGCAAAGATTCGAGGATCGGATTATTTTGCTAAAATTTGTGCGTGAAGAAGAAATTTTGAATATCATCTCAGTTTATGCACCACAAATTGGTTTAGATGAAAGGACTAAACAAGCTTTTTGGGAGGATCTGGATAAGATTATACATGGAATCCCATAAAGAGAGATGATTGGCATAGGTGGAGATCTTAATGGACATGTGGGAAAAGATGCTTTAGGGTATGCTAGTGTTCATGGAGGACTTGGTTTTGGGTATAGAAATGAAGAGAGAGAAATCATTCTGGATTTTGTAACGGCATATGATCTTTTCATAGAAAACACTCTCTTCAAGAAGAGGGAGGAGCATTTAATTACTTATAAGAATGGCCCAACTAGAACACAAACATATTACTTTGCATTGAGGAAAAGAGATCGGTTGTGCTGTAAAGACTACAAAGTAATCCCAGGAGAGAATTTGACAACTCAACATCTCTTGTTAGTCTTGGATGTGCAAATATAAGGATGGTAAAGAAAAGGAGGGTTCCTAAGATCACTAGAACTAGATGGTGGAATCTTCCACTGAAGCAATCAAGCTTCAGAGAGAAGGTTTTAGAAGACTTATCTTGAAATTATAGTGGAAGTGTAAACAAGATGTGGGAGGCAGTAGCATCTTGTATTCGAAAGGTAGCCAGAGAGATACAAGGCGAGTCAAAGGAAGGAGCTCTAGGTCAAAAGGAGGCTTGGTGGTGGAGTAAAGGGGTGCAAGAGAAGCTAAAAATTAAAAGAGCATGCTTTAAAGCTATGTCTAAGGATAGAACAGAGCAAACTGTCACAAACTACACAATAGCAAAGAAGGAATCAAAGAAGGCTATAAGCGAAGCTAAGTCGAAATCTTATGAAGTTTTGCATAAAAATATCGACTCTAAGGAGGGCCAGAAGGATATATTCAGGTTGGCCAAAGCAAGAGAAAGAAAGACCAAAGACCTTTCTCAAGTGAGATGCATTAAGGATGAGGAAGGTCACATACGTGTTACTCAGAAGGATATAGAGACTAGATGGGAGCAGTACTTCCATAAATGTTTTACTGGGGAAGGAAATAGAGCGATCACTTTGGGTGATTTAGCTAGTAGTAAAAGTTACTTGAATCGTGCAAGCTATAGACAAATACAAAGAAAGTAAGTAGAGGAGTCTTTGAAGGTTATGAGACCTGGGAATGGTGTAGGACCAGATGACATCCCTGTAGAAGTATGGAGAGTTTTAGGTGAGCACGGTTTGACTTGCCTTATTAATCTATTCAATGTTATTTGGTGAAGCAAGAAAATGCTTGAAGATTGGAGGAGGAATATCGTGGTGCCTCTTTATAAGAATAAAGGAGACATTAAAAATTGTTCAAATTACAGAGGTATCAAGCTGATGAGTCACACTATGAAAACTTGGGAATGTGTGATCAAAAGAAGGTTGAGGAAAGTTTCCAAAGTAAAAGAAAACCAATTCAGATTCATGTCAGGTCGCTCAACTATTGAAGCCATCCATTTGCTGAGGAGAACAATGGAGATTTATAGAGCTAAAAGGAAGAATCTCCATATCATCTTTATTGATTTGGAGAAGACTTATGATTCTGTCCCACAATAGATATTGTGGAGAGTTTTAGAGAAGAGACAAGTACTTGTCTTATACATTAACCTCATAAAGGATATGTATGACAAGGCTTTATCTTGTGTGAGGACCCTGTCTGGGAAGACTGACTATTTTTACATCAACATTGGTTTACATCAAGGTTCAGCTTTGAGTCGATTTCTTTTTACTTTGAGTGTGGACGAGTTGACAAGTCATATTCAGGATGAGTTACCTTGGTGTATGTTATTTTATGATGATATTGTGTTGATTGATGAGACTAGAGATGGAGTAATTGAGAAGCTTGAGGTCTGGAGACATGCATTGCAGACTATACGATTTTGTATAAGTAGGGCTAGGATGAAATACATGGAGTGCACCTTTGTTGGAAGCAATGGTGAAGGAATCAAGGTGAAGATTGGTGATGATAACATTCAGAAGAGAGATTCTTTTAGATACCTGGGGTCTATTTTTCAACATGATAGGGAAATTGATGGAGATGTTTCTAATAAAATAAATGTAGGTTGGCTAAAGTGGAGAGGAGCCTCTGTTGTGCTCTGAGATAAGAAAAATTCTTTAAAAAAATTAAGAAAAGTTTTAAAAAGCAGTTGTGAGACCTGCTATGATCTATGGATCTGAATGTTGTCCTGTGACCCATAGACGTATGCAGAAAATGGCTGTAGCAGAAATGAAAATGTTAAGGTGGATGTGTCAACACACACGTAAAGATCGGATTCGAAATGAGGAAATCAGAAAGAAAGTTGGTGTAGCTCCGATCGAGGATAAGATGCGAGAAAACCGCTTAAGATGGTTTAGTAATTTTCAAATAAGATCAGTTGATGCACAGGTTAGGAGATGCGAGTGTTGGGATATTAAGCCAGATAAGAGAGGGCATGGATGACCTAAGAAGTGTTGGAAAGAGACTATACGAACTTTGTTTTTGGATATAAGCCTGAGATTGACCAAAGATAGATGTGAATGGAGGCAGAGAATCCATATAGCTGACCCTACGTAATTGTGGAAAAGGTTTTGTTGTTGTATCACGAAGTATATTCATATATATATATATATATATATATATATATATATGTATGTATGTATGTATGTATGTATGTATGTATGTATGTATGTATGTATGTATGTATGTATGTATGTATGTATGTTTGTGTGTGTGTATGTATATGTATGTATGTATATGTATGTATGTGTGTATGTATGTATGTATCCAATATGTCATTCGAATTTCATCAGAAATAGAGGCCCGCATGCCCTCCATCTAGAATAGGTCGATTACAACAATATTTAGACCTTTAAAATTATTTGTTCTAGAGGAGGGAATAGGAGTCTCTATTTCTGATGAAATTCGAATGACATATTGGAAGGATATTTAGTTTAATATACATGGTGATATTTTTAGAAAATTAAAAAAAATACAGAAAAATGGGGCGGGGCAACCCCATTTTTTCCATTTACTATATACCCTAAATATTATTTATTTATAATATCTATATTATTATTATTGATATTAGTATATATAAATATATATACTATAACTTAAAAAGCAAAAAGAAATGAAAAATGCAAAATTAAAAGAAAATAGAAAATTAAAAATATAAAATATAAAAACATTTTAAAATCCATAAATATTAACTAACTAAAAACCCACAAAAATTAGAAAATTACAAAAAATACATAAATAATTATTATTAGTTATTAATTAATTGAAGTTATACCTATCCACCATTTACTCTCAGTGGTTCGACCACTACACTTGCTGACTATATATGCACTTTGTAGGGTATAATAAATTTCACCCCGCACACTTAGTTTTTATTTTATAAACCATTGGTTGATTGCTGACTTAGTCGATTGTTCATGAGCCGAGGGGAAATACAATGATTACCGGATCCAACTTGTCGGACACCACATGCTCTTCCAAGACCGGAAGTTAGGCACCTATGTTCAATTTGATTGATCACCTGCTTCATTGGAAGCCCCCCTATATATATGTACACACTATACATATTTGCATATATGTAGCACAGTATGTTGTCTTTCAAGAACAAAGTACTATGTGTCTAAAATAAGCAAAGTGTATGAGTGCATGAATGATTGGTAAATGGCAATATATAGTCCTCAAACAAGGTAATTGGTGAACGCATATTTCACATCTTTAAAGTCGATGAGAAGCAGTATAGGAGATGAAAAGCGATCTATCAAAAATCACAATTCTTGAATATTGTGGAGAATTTTCAACTTGGCAAGTCTACTAAGGTCAATCACAGGGAACGGTGATTTTTAGTTGTGCGGTTCTAAATTGATTTCAATAATTAATTAAATGTTATGTTAATATCTGTGGCAGAAACAAAAGTGAAAATAAAATAAAATTAATGATGAAAATGAAAGCAAAAGTAGTAGAGCTCCAGATCTGTGATTTTGTTTAATATTCATCCAATAAAAATAATAAATATCCTCAATAATCGATCACATATCAAAAGAAATTAATTCAAGAATTGTTTATCATATCAACATCTCATATGCATGCCAAAAAGATCGATGTATCAATGATTTATCCTGCCAGAATTTCTAAGGATACTCTGGCCCCTAATTTTCGCGGTAGTTAAAGCCTCAAGTAAATTGAATTTTAATCATAAAAAATTTCAGGGAATTGAATTAAATTCTCCTTGATTATGCCTTGAAAGATGAATTCTTCAATTAATATCATCAATTATCAAAAGAAAATTAATCAAACCGAACATCTTTTCAATGGATTTCCCTACAAAGATTAAATCCTCAGAGAATGATCCATAATAATCACAAGAGGATTAACCAAATTAAAATCCTCAATACGATCCCTGCAAAATAAATGAATGATCTTCTCAATATAAAATATCGCAAAAATGTCAATAAATTAGACTACGTAGGTCAACAGAGATTCTCAAATAATAATCATCCATAAAAAGCTTCTTATCAGTTCATGAGATATGTAAGATGATGATGTTTTCAACAAGCTTCAAAATGATATATACGCAAAAAACGGAGTTCGTATGAAAAAGTTACGCTAAATTTAAATTTCATAGACTAAAATACAATAAAATAAAGTTATTTCTTATCAAAGTAGCCCTTGGAGGAATTATATGCAACTACTAGAAGTTGTCTGAGTGTATATATATCTAACTCAGGGCGGCCACATGGCTTGGGCGGCAAGGACCCTTCTACTATTCTAGAGGAGGTCATGGGCTAGAGCACAATTTCCCTTGCTGTATGTGCAATGTGAGGATCAGAGCGGGGTTGCAGGTTAGGCGAGCCGAGCCTCCACATGTCTCGCTCCTTCTTCCCTTGGTGATGTCTGAAGCATGAGGCTAGTGTCCAAGGCGTATCACTGATCGGAAGCGTCCGTTGTAGATTGATCAAACGGTAGAGTTTTGGGCACACTTCGATGACCACGATGGATATTGTTCTTCATCATGTGGTATATGTATAGTCGACCTGGGGCACTGATGAATCTCCATTTCATCACCATTATTCTACCATTCTTGCCTTAAAAACCCTAGATAATGCATGAAAATAGCAATGTTTTATACATACTAACATTCATTATTTATTCCAATTATTTGTATATAAAATATTGTTTTTAATGCCAAATTATAAAATAAAGAAAAGAAAAGACTAAGAATAAAATACCAAAGGTATTTATTACCCTAAACCTCAAAACCAAGTTAAGAATTGGTTTCGTCGACAAGGAATAAAGTAGGGGAAATAAGGGCCAAAAATCACTTAAAATCCCTATTCTTTTATTCATCAATAAGTTATTTTTGGAACCTATTTTATTCTTTATTATTTATTCATCAAATCAATAAACCTTGTACATGAAATTTATAGATAAAAATGTAAATAAAAATACAAATTGATTTCATACAAAAATAATATACAGGGTTCTTTTTATACTCTAAATAAAAAGCAAAAATCTCAACTTCACAGACCCAAGACTCCCCTAGTGTGAGATTCTAGCTTACTTGCGACCACGTTCTTCACATGGACCAAGCAATCCCAAATTCTCAAGTGTTTAACACGAGGCTTGGTTCCAATTCAAAGCTCATGAGGGGTCTTGGGTATAGATTTGCTAGGAATCTTGTTAAAGATATATATTGCAGTCTCTATTGCATATCCTCCAGAAACTAAGAGGTAAATGTGCTTTACTCATTATTGAACGGACGATGTCCATGATGGTCTTGTTGCATCTTTCAGCAACATCATTTAGTTGGGGAGTTCCAGGAGGAGTGAAATTAGATACAATTCCTCTCTCTTTGAGATATTCATTGAATTCATCTGAGAGGTACTTGCCACCCTCGATCAGATCGAATCTGTTTAATCTTTCTATCGGTCTGATTCTCAACTAAAGCCATGATTTCTTTGAACTTTTCAAAAGTTTTATATTTATGATGTAATAGGAAGATAAAATCGTATCGCAAATGATCATCAATAAACGTCAAATAATATAGGTGTCCATTTCGTGTTGCGGTACTGAAGGGCTCGCATATATTGGTATGTATTAGGTCAAGAATACCCTCACATGATGTACCCTTGTTTCGGAAGGGTGCTCTGGTCATTTTACCTCGAATGCAATATTCAAAGGTAGGTAAAGTTTGGACCTGTAGAAAATTTAAGGGTCCATCTTTTATTAATCCATTGATCCTATCAACAGATAAATGACCAAGTCTTTGAGGCCAAATCATATTTGAATGATTTTCGTCCTCTCTAGATCTTTTAAGATTTATCAGTGATTGTTACATTCATGACAAATTCATCAATGCACAATTTATAGAGTCCAGCAGAAGTTAGAATATCATCTGCAATATGCTTAATACGATGTCCATGATGGTCCTGTTGCGTTTTTCAGCAACATCATTTAGTTGGGGAGCTCCAGGAGGAGTGAAATTAGATACATTTCCTCTCTCTTTGAGATATTCGTTGAATTCATCTGAGAGGTACTCGCCACCCTCGATCAGATCGAATCCGTTTAATCTTTCTATTGGTCTAGTTATCAACTAAAGCCATGATTTCTTTGAACTTTTCAAAGGTTTCATATTTATGTTGTAATAGGAAGATAAAACCTTATCGCAAATTATCATCAATAAACGTCAAATAATATAGGTGTCCATTTCGTGTTGCGGTACTTAAGGGCTCGCATATATTGGTATGTATTAGGTCAATAATACCCTCACATGATGTACCCTTGTTTCGGAAGGGTGCTCTGGTCATTTTACCTCGAATGCAATATTCAAAGGTAGGTAAAGTTTGGGCCTGTAGAAAATTTAAGGGTCCATCTTTTATCAATCCATTGATCCTATCAACAGATAAATGACCAAGTCTTTGCTGCCAAATCATATTTGAATGACTTCCGTCCTCTCTAGATCTTTTAGGATTTTTATTAGTGATTGTTACATTCATGACAAATTCATCAATGCACAATTCATAGAGTGCACCAGAAGTTAATACCATCTGCAATATGCTTATCACAAAGGCTTATGACAAGTTTCTCACAGAATAAAAACGAATATTCATTTCTAACTAACTAAGTAACTAACTTAGATATAGATAATAAGTTTCTTCTAACATCTGCAACATAAAGATATTCTTTAGGTACAAGAACTCTCCCACTAGATACTGATAGTCTGCATGTCCCGACAGTGACTGCTACAACAGTTGCATCATTTCTCATCTGGATGACTCTCTCCCCTTCACCGAGTTTTCTAGTTTCTTGAAACAGATACACCAAATTGCATACATGAACAGAAGCATCAGAATCAATGATCCAACTACCTTCTCGTCCTACGAGAAAAATAAATTCAACGATGAAAGTAGATTTTATACATGCAGAGCCTTTACCTTTCTCAGCAATTTTCAGGTATTCCGGGTAGTTACCTTTCCAGTGCCCTGACTTTTTACAGTGATAAATAAACGTCGATCTTTTTAGATGCTATCAATGTAGAAGCATGAGAGGATGAACCAACAGCTTGACTCTTCTTCTTTTTCTTCTGGGTCGGACCCTTCCGAGCCCCATGCTTCCGTCCACACTTCCTTTTGACCTGTGCAACCATTGCACTACCAGTGGGATTCTCTTTCTTCAAGACGTCCTCAGCAAACTTAATAAAGATATCAGCTCAATGTTTGTTAAGCTCAACTTCTTCATGTGGTACGATACCACAAAGTTGCTGAAAGTCTTGAGCAAAGACAACAAAATGAAGTTGGACTGCATGTCTGAATCCATCTGTGCCCCTAGGGTATCCGATTTAGTGAGATAATCAAATATTTTGATTACTCTCTCTTGAATCGAAGTCCCTTCCTGCATCTTGAAGGGTATAAGTTCTTTCAAGATATGTAACATTGAGTGCGGTTTACGTCACCGAACATCTCTTTTAGATTCAACATTATATCCTGGGTTGTGTCTGTCCACATGTTTCTTCTGAAACACATTGGATAAAGACCTCATAATATAACACCTAGCCAATAAGTGATCTTCATCATATTTTTCATTGTACTTATGTTCTTCCACTGTCATAGGGCATGCGTGCTTGTTTTTGGTGAACACATAACTGAGGCCCTGCATAGAATGAATAAGCTCCAAATTACAAAGCCGGTCCGAGTAATTTGGTCCGGTCAATTGGTTGACCTCTAGAAACACGCTTACCGGGTTCATGGATTTCATATCTGAGATTAAGAATACAATTATTAGAATGCATAAATAATTATATATCCAAAAATTAAATTCTTTGATTAAGGATTTTTAATTCAAAGTAGTTTTGCATTTAAACTTTGGAAGTCCATGCCCTAATTAAACTTTCAAAGGAAGAGATATACTTAAGGCTATATATCTAGCAAGATCTGGATCTCCCTTCTACCTTTGTTACACCCCAATAATATGAGAAAATGTAATTTAGGTAAAGGAAGTGGGAACTCATTCTGCCTTGCAAGTCCAATTTGTATTTCTCAATTCGGTCTTTAACAACCGGGCCCACCACCCCTAAAGTGATGTTGACCCATTGTTAATTTAATTAACTGTCAACATGAATAAAACTCGCTATGCATAATCCAATACCTCCTTTATTAAATGAGGAACAATATTGGGATCACTACGCTTATGGTCTCTCTTTCGAGAAGCAAAGGGCCCGATCTATGTACACTTGCGCATCGCAGCTATGACTTCATATAGGCGTCTTTAACGTACAATCCATGACGACGAACCCTTCTCCTTGACGGGAGATCATAGATGTCATTTATATGATCCTCAATCATCCCATTCAAATTTTAATTAATAATTATGAATCATAATCTTATGATTAATTCTTCCAAGAGAATTACAACTCTATTTATTATAAAATATTTATTTTAATTAGATCTAATCAATTTAATCATATAAATTTAATTATTAATCCAATGCACCCAACAAACAATTAGGGTTTGCTTGATATTACTATATATGGTATGCACCCTCACATTGTACAATTGTATTATTCTAATTAGTTGTTTAAAGTATGCAGAGATTTCTCATGCAACCCATCCTTGAAGCGGATCAAGCCATGTCAGACATATAATGCTAACAGGGAGTACTTTCATTGTAATGCGGCGCATGGTGCCAATTAATTAATCCATTAGCATATCCACGACCTAGACAACATCACCGAATCAATTCAAGACAACAATTGGTACAAATTGTACTAAGAGATTTTATCGATCATATGCTCTTGATGATCGGTATGATACGATATATATTAACTCAAAAATATTAAGCATCTTAAAATATTTTAAAGATCCTAAATTTCTAGTCGATATCAAGCAAACCTGTTTTGATTTTGCATGTAAAAGTTGACCGACAACTATTATAGGTTAAAGTAGGGTTTTGTCATGAAACATTTATTCAATGATGATTGATGTTTTTGATTCAAATATCTCCATAAATATGTGAAGCATCAATTAATCATGGTAAATTCATGTTTTCCTTGATTGACATTGAATGATAAGCACATTAAGAAAGTTCTCATGATGATCCAATCATCTTCCGACCTATCTCCACTAAATATGGAATATTTAAGTCAAACAGAGTTGGAATCACATGAAATAAATTTGAGCGGTTTGTTGGTTTAAATCTCTACTTAATTAATGTGTTTTAACGTATTTCATGACTGAAAAATACTAACAAAAAATTAATTTGTTCGTATCCGTGATTACATGCAAAAATAATTTCACCGCGAGAACTTTTTGAAATGCACCTTTGATGCCAACCTTTGGCAAATATTGGGGACATATTTATACATTCTAAATACATTTAATTGCCCAAAAAATTGGTCCAAACAATGCATAAACAATAGCTTCATTTTGACGAAAAATGATTCAAAACAAGCATCTTATGCATAAACAACGAGTCCTCGTGCTTCCGATATACAAAACCTTGTTCCCTTAAGGTTTGAATCAGATCCAAGACCTTTAACCTGCCTCTGATACCACTGGAAAGCTAGGGTTTAGTCCTTAACACATCATAGAAGCGTGAAAATCGCATCACATGCGATCAGAAAATTAGTCGTACTAGTTGCAAGGGGCATCAGAAATAAATTTTTTTAATAAAGATGACACCACATGACATGAGAACCTTTCTCATATCATTCATCAAGATCACAAACATGTAATAGGTTTACCTCTTGAAGCGTATTTGCTATCGTGTGTCTCTAAACAAAGAGACCTCCTATCCCAAGTCTGACCCAACGAAGGATGCACTTGCGAGTATGTGGATGAGACGTGTGACGATCTGAGCGTGAAATCTTCTAATTTCATCCTACGAAATCTGTAGCCTTCCTCATGAGCACGAAGAACCGAAGAAGACAAAGATCTACGAGCAATCGATCTGGCATCACAACGACAATGCGATAATGGTGATGCTCTCAACAACCACAAAGTGGACGGCCACTAGGGATGAGAGAGAGGACCCCTTGGACATGTATGATACGAAGAGAGAACAAGATTTGTTGGCTTCAACTAGTATAAGAGAAAGAGCTAGGTCTAGCCTTTCTTTTATAACACAATGGATTATGGAGATGCACTCCTAATTGAAACCAATGACCCTGATTTTGTTGCATAAAGTTTGCAACGCTAATTAATTAATTTAAAAGGAAATAAATATGTTGAATAATATTCAACAAATTTAAATTCAATTAAATCAATTCATTGTGGTATAATAAGGAAAGGAGGAGAGCCTCGTTATTAGGGTGGACGGCCACCACGGAGTCCGACTCCTTGTGGCCGTCCACTCCTAGTAAGGAGTGGAGCCTCCTTTCCATATTGATAAGATTCTCAAATCTCACCACAATTTTCACATGTTTGCAATAACTCTTGTTGCTTAAATTCTCATCAAAATAATTCCAAATTATTTTGTGAAAATTTCAATCATGTCATTGACAATTATGAGTCAAATTCAACTATCCAACATAAAATGTAAATTACATTTATAATTAATTGTACAATGTGAATTAAATTCACATTAACATTTAATTTGTAAATCCTATTTACAATTAAATCTCTCCATTATATTATAAATCATATTTATAATATTTATGATTGTTAGAATTATTATATTAGAATTATGTTTGTAACCCTTAACCCTTCAGGTTCCGTAACTCTTAACCCTTCGGGTTTCATAACCCCTCAGTGGTATTTATGTATTTTTTCCTCTTGTACTCTCTAGGATTTTCTCTCTATATAAGAGATCCTAGCCCTATGGAATATATATCCCATTTGTCTCTCTTCTCCACATGGTATCAGAGCAACGGTCCTAGACCGGGGTTCTAACCTAAAATCCCCACCGTCACCTTCAAGCCTCGCAAAAGCCTGCGTGGGGCCTCTGTTGGACATGCGAGCCCACGGTGAGCCATTATGCAATAAATGTTATTACAATTCACTCCTTAATCTAAAATAAAGAGTACATAATTTGCATAATAGGTCCCTTAGTACAATTAGGGTTATGTACCATGGCCATCTTAATGATCATACGGCTGTTGATTCAATTATTGAACCATAGAGGCTGGTGCTTAGATGAATATCTAATGAGTTAGATTGAGGACTCATCAAGCACCGTCAAATGATTATTAAGAGATGATCTCCAGCCTGAGTAGGAGATGGCAATCCTATCTCATTTAGGTTGATATCTGACCGACCTCTTGATGCAGGTCCTCTGCATAGGAATAGAGATTCGGAGGTGTCAGATGAGTTAGGTCTAAGAGTTGACTTAACGCGATCGAGATAACCTAAGTCCTATATCATAAGCTGTCATGATATAGGCACACATCCTCTGACCGGAGACAGAAGTGTTACTATATGTCTGAGTATGTACATTTGGCAGACCAATAGGTTGATGACCTAATCAAGGTCTATACACCGGCGCGCTGGTGTGCATATAAGGGCATATGAGTAATACGATCTCTCAAAGGGATCATACATGTTCAGTTACTGAACCGGAAGACATGAGCTCACTCATGAGATATTGGGAAGAATCAAATTCCATGCGCATGGTCGTCTTGCTTTGGAAGCTTGACTGAATTTGTAGGTTTGATATATACTTTTAGAAAGTATATGATCAAGACCTAGGTATGATATATGCTTTTGGAAAGTATATGATCGATACCGACTCCCAATGATGGAATGAGAAACTTACTGATAAAACCCTGAAGTAGACAGTATAAAGTTGATCTAATACTTCGGGTTTATTCTGAGTCTTCCAGTATGCAGGATGTACAGGTATTGGGAATTCCTGAGGGTGATGTGATCATAAACGGTTGTATAACCATGACGCTTCCATTCCTAGGGAGTGATGAAACGGGTCTGGATTTTAGTGACTCCTCTCAGTAGAGAAGTAATCTGATCTTAGTCCAAATGTTGGACATTGATCTGAATGTGACTCAGATTCAATGAGAAGATTAGATTTACGGTCTTGATTTAATCAAGCATCTATGGGAGGCCCGAGATCTAGATTTGAGATGTGATCTCAATATCCATATCACTATACGTGGAACAATACAATCGCCCTGTCCTTATCTCCAAGTATTCGCGAAGAAAGCGCATTATCCTTGAAAGAGTTCATGGATAATTCTATTGTTGATATATGTATCCGAGTATTGAGAAAATGGATAATTAAATGTGATTTAATTATCATGGATAATATGAATTTGATTCATATTATAAGGAGAGTTATCTTAGATAATTAAATGTGATTTGATTATCAAAGATGTAAATAATGTGAATGTGATTCATATTATTTGAGCACATGAGAATAAGTTATCCAATATAATTAAATGTGATATAATTATTATGGATAAGAATAATGTGGATAGTAATATCCAATTATTCATAATATATTATAAATGTGATTTATAATGTATTAGAGAGAGAGCTAATTATAATTTATATGTGTTGATTAATTATTATGTGTATTGGATACACATTGTGTAATTAACTGACAATGTAGATTATATGTTGTTTTGGGTTGTGATTTGATTCACAATTTTTCCATGGCAAGATTGCAATATTCTCAAATATAATTGTGAATTATTTTTGAAGAATAAAAGCCAACAAAAGTTGTTGGAAATAAATAAAGGAGAATTTCAAGGAGATATGCAATCTCATGGATTTCCATGAGATTGCAATCTCCATGGAATCTTTGGGCGGCACATCATTCCCATAAGGAATGTGTGGCCGTCCACTTTGGAAGGTACATGGAGATGAAATCTCCATGTATCTTCTCTCCTTATTTATTGGTTTGATTTAGGACTAATTTGTATTTGATTTTGTCAAATATATTTTAACCTAAATTTGTTGGTTTTACCAACAACAATCTTGGCCATTGGATTGACATAAATCAATCTCATCCATTGATTTTATATGTCACATGGATTGAGATCCATGGATCCCAAAACCCTATAAATAGAGAGGCATACCATGCTCTCTATTTTACACACAATGCTTGAGAAGCATCTCTCTCTCTTTTCTCTCTACTCAACAGCCCTCTCTCTCCCTCTCATGTGGCCGTCCACCATGGATGACCTAGAGAGGATCTCCATCGCCGTAGCATCGTCGTTATGCTGCCCGATCGTCTGCTCGTGGATCTCCGTCTCCTTCGGTGCGCCTCGCTCGTGAAGAAGACGACAGATCTCGTGTGTCGAGATCAGTAGATCCGCCGCTTGGATCATCAACATGGATTGCGAGAAGCACGCGGTTTATTGCCGCGCTCGCAAGCGTCTCCTCCGTCGGACCGGACTTGAGACAGGAGGTCTCTTCGTTTAGAGACTCGATCGCAACCACGCTTCAAGAGGTAATCCTATTACTTGTTTGTGGTTTAGACGAAACGATCCGAGAAGTGTTCTTGGATCATGTGGTTTCGTCGTATAAAATTTTTTAAATTCCGTTGCATCGAGCAACTAGTGCGACTAGTCGCTCCTCGTCGTATTCAATACGACGCTCACGCTTCCGTGATGCGCTTGAGGATCTAACCATATCCTTCAAGTGGTATCAGAGCCTTAGGTCGATGGTTTCGAATATGATTCGCTAACAGAGGACGACTTGGGTTCGTTAAGGTCGCGAAAGTTTTCATCGCATTTGATTTCGCAGATCTGTTTAGTAAATAAATTCTGCACTGTTTAAATTGTTTAAACACGAATTTAATACTTGGATTTTGTTCCCCATTAAATAAGGAAACCATAGGATCTGAGTTTGCGTAAATCGGATTTTGTATGCTCGAGATATGGTTGTTTTAATGAACATGTATGCACTGTTGCGGGTACTGTAGATCTGAACGTGATTAAAATGTTAATTACTGTTTAGACTTGCCTCGAAATACGTGAAACATCACTTGGGTTCTGTCCTAAATCAAATTAGCAATCCATGAAAATTGATTTTGTCTAATTTGGATTTAATATGATTGAGATATGCTAATTTTACTAAGTAGGGGTCACAGCTGAAATTACATTCCTAATCTAGAATCATGTGATTGTCAATTAATGAAATTAATTGTTAATTTCGAGAAATAATTATGGAAAATATTTGAGAAATATTGGAAGATGATTATTTCCTTAATTGACTTGGCCTCAACCAATTAATTGATTAGATTTGATATAGATCATAATTGGAAACACAATCATCAAACTCCTTGCTTGAATAGGTTTGGGAATTTGTCTAGCAAATTTCCTTATAATCAAAATTGTTTTGATTACTATATGGTATAATTTCGGTTGAAGAACCGATGATCATCTCAAGTACAAATTGATCAATTTGGCATTATCCTTACCCGAGGCGGATATGGTGTCTAGTCGGGGATCGCTGGGGTAGCGGGTTGCAACGTATGCGGTCCGTCCCACTCCCGCCGGTACTGGCCATGACAGCGGGTAGGGCCGGGATAATGTCCGAAGGATTAAGTTGTATTTTTCTAATTATTAAAATACGAATTAATACGTACTTTGAGAATAATACCATATATATTCAAGTAAGACAATCAAGTTGGATTGATTGAATTTGATTGATAATTAATTTAATATGATTGAATTAATTATATCCAATTAAACCACTCTATTATGAATAGAGTTATTATTTCCCTTGGAAGAATTAATTATGTGAATATGATTCATGATAATTAATTAGAATTTGAATAAGAGATGGAGGATCACATAAGTGACATCCATGGTCTCCCGTCAAGGCGAAGGGTTTCGTCGCCAGATATTATATGTGGGAGATGCTTGTCCGAAGTGACAACTCCTGCATATGATCCATTTGGATCGGGCTCGTCGCTTCTCGAAAGAGTAAGGACGTATGCGTAGTGACCCCAATATCGGGTCCTCATATTATTGGGGCGATATTGGATTGCGCATAGCGAGTTGTATTCCTGTTGACAGTTGGTTCAATTAATGACGGGTCAACATCACCTTAGGGGTGGTGGGCCCAGGTATTAAAGATCGAATTGGGAGATGCAAGTTGGACTTGCAAGGCGGAATGTGTTCCCGCTTCTTTTTATCCGAGTTGTAGGTTCTCATATTATTGGGATGCAACAAAGATAAAGGAGATCCCAGATCTTGCTTGAGATATAATGGTAAGTATATCTCTTACATTGAAAGTGATTAAGGGAATGAACTTTCATTGTTGACATGGAAAGACAACTTTGATATAAAAATTCCTAAATCAAAGAAAAACATCTATATATATAAATATATATCTTTATGCAAATTTCTTATTTCAGATAATCCTTCATTAAACCCCCTCAATGTTATACTCAATAATAACCAGTAAAATATCATGGATTGGACCCATGATCCAGATATTGTACTTGCAGTTGGACACATAATGTATGTGGTTGTAATATGCAAGTTTCCTCATACTAATGAGGAATGACAATTAAATAGATAATAGGACTACAACCCTAGGGTTTGTATGTCTCTATATCCTTTATATCTCATCGGATGTACTTTGGAAGTGACATGTCGATGATGATTGCAATTGTCTAATAATCCTTATAAAAAAAATCAATGAAGATATTCCGGTATACATATGTGCTCTTTTTCACATTTAATCAAGAGTGACATGGTTCTCTGCATCATGTAGAATGGTAGCTCCATAAGAGATGATGTATTCAAAATGTTTGAATACCTACCTGAACCAATGTTTTAAGAGTTTAAATGGATGTAGGTGATGAGTGTCATCATTCTACTATCTTTACTCTAGTCATTCATGAAGCTTCATAATATTCATATTGTATGAATTTAATGAAGTATGTATAAGTGTTGAAATACTCTTATTTTGAATTCTTTTGAATTTAACATGAGAAATCCTTTATTCTTGAGCAATGGTTGCTTAGAGATAAAGGGAGCGCAGTGGAAGCATGGGTTGGACCCAAGTGAGAGGTATAGTCAAAGAGTTGACTGTACTTCTGTGACTTCCATATGACATCCAAAGAGTTGGATGAATGCCAATAATGCAATAAGATGATGTGTTGATAGTATGACTATCAAGTCTGTCTAGTTACCTTAGAGAAGGACTCGGATAGAGCATCATAATAATCTACATAAATCATTGATATTGGCTTGCTTATTGAATAAGATAAAGTCTTATAATTGTATCTCAATCTTCTAACAACACTTGCAATGAGTTGTATATGTTTTAGAAGACTGGAAAATTTGATCTTAAGGTCTTTAGTTATCCTTGAGAATTTTGATGCAATTGTTGCAACAATCTCTTTTGGATTGACAGACTTATTAATTTCAGTGGGAGAGCCCTTAGTCTTAGAGAATGTCTCTATGACCTAGATGTTAGAATACACTCATTGTTTATTTCTATTTGTTGGATATAAACATGAATTCTGTAATAAATCTATCATAAAGAGTTATGATGGAGATATTTCAGATAGTAATCTAAAATCTAGTGGACTCTATTAAATTAGAAAATTAATGAATGATTCATTAAGATTTCTAATACTGAAAATTAAACCTTTAAAGATCAATAGGAAAATAAAGATTATTTGACAATGATCTGGCATCAAGTTTTGGACATATGTCTGTTGATGAGATCAATGGACTAGTAAGACATGAAACTTTAGATTGTCTAAAGATTCAAATCTTACATACTTATGAATATTGTATTCAAAGAAAAATGTCCAATACACCTTTCTTTGGGAAAGATGTAAGATGTCAAGGTATTCAGGATCTCATACATATTGATGTATGAGAATCATCTATATCATAGTAAACATTATGGATATGTGATATCTATTGATGATTATGTATGATATGAAATTTCTTCTCTTCACCTTAGAAAACTTTGAAATGTTCAAAGATTTCACGATTTTGGTTTAGAACCAAGGTTTGAGGAAGATGAAATGAATTTGATCTAACCAAGGTAGCTTGTACCTATTAGATGAATTCAAGGAATACCTTATAGAGATATGAATATCATTTCTATCTCACCCCTCCTAATGAACCTTAACTCAATAGAGTTGTAAGGAGATGCAATTAATCATGTGTGACATGATTTGATCAATGATTAATCTTAGGATAATTATCTCTTAGTTTCCAGGTATATGTATATGTGGTAGAGACTACATTATATATATATTTAATAAGGTTCCAAGCTAGTAAGCTGGAATCTAGCACCAAAGAGTGCTACTTCATTAAAAAATAAAGGATGGTATTGGATACCTACTTTATGACCTTGAGATTCTTAAAAGATCTCATCTTTGAGAATATGATTCTTATAGGATGACTCTCTTGAGAATCAATATGAAAATGAAATAAAGGAACTCATTTAATCTTGAGAAGATAATGAGGCTCCTGGAATCGGAAACTAAAAGAATAATTGAAGATGAAACACTAATACTTCTTCAAATAAGTTTGAGGATGTATTCCATCTGAAAATGATCGGACTTCATGTGATGAAGCTCCTGAGGATCATGACATGGAAAGATGGATGTTAGCAATACAAGTCTAATGTAGACTTCATATACAAGTGTTGTATATGGACCCTTGAGGATCCACCTATATGGATCAGACCCATTAAGATGTAAATGGATCTTCAAGAGAAAGAGGGAACCTGATGAGAAGGTAGAGACCTTCAAAGCACGGTTCGTAGCCATGAGCTACATACCGAAGAGAAGACATCGCTTACGATGAGACTTGCTCTCCAGTGACCTTGCTTTAACTCATCAGAATATTGCTAACTATAGCTACACAACTTGACTATGATATCTTCATGATGTGAGTCAAGATTGCATTCCTCTATGAATACCTCTCTTAGGATATTCATATGAAGTAGCCCCAGGGATTCATGGTTGAGGAAAGCAAGGTGTGCAAGCCAAAGAACTCCATCTTTGGACTCAAATAAGCTTCTTGTATTTGGAACATAAGATTTGATGAAATTGTAAATGTTATGATTTTAGATAGAATCTTGATGAACCATGTAAAGCTTAGTGGGAGTGCCATTGTGTTCATCGTGCTAAATGTAGATATTATCCTAATCATTTGGAATGATCTAAGGATGATAATAATAAGTGTTTTATAAATCTGGTTATCCCATACCTCGAGATATGATCTCAAGGATACCTCTTAGATCTTAGTTCTGAAGTTATTCAGAAGAGAAGATGGTATTGGGACCGTCACATTAGTAATACACCATGGACTTATTCCATTTTTCTGAAAAATTCCAAGAGAGGCTTCCTTCCCTTAAGATGTGGTAGTGACCTGTCTAAAGGGATAGCACCTTAAAGAGTTGAGGAAGTAAATGCTAGAACTGCTTGCACTTGTGCATCATTTACGCGAAGCTGAAGTGTATGCTAGATATGTACAAAAGCCATATGTCTGCCATGCAGTGGGAGTGGTAAACTGTTACTAATCCTACTCTGGAAATAAAACACTTGGTTGCAGTAATAATAATATCTTCAAAGATGATAAAACTTAGAGATAGTGATCTCAAAGTCTTATCTTCAAAAGTTTAAGATCTTGTAGATAGTGATCTATAAGGGTCTTGACTGCAGATACCTTAGGAGATAGAGATCTCCAGGAATGAAGGTATTCTAAAAGGATTATGGGAATACTGGTTATGATAATTAATAAGATGTAGTGTCAATGACACTATAACCGACAAAAATTGAGTATTGGTTGCATAGGATGCAACATTCGCATTAGATGCAAGCACTGTTACTAGGAGATATGCAAGTACCGTAAAAGGACTTGGCGTAGTCTCTTGGGAACAGAGTGACTGATCAGCTTACCTAGCTATTTTCTAAATAGCCTATGATTGTCACATGAGTGTGGGTTTAAATGATTAGCCCATTAATGGCTCTTTGGGCTAGTGGGAGATTGTTGGACATGCGAGCCCACGACGAGCCATTATGCAATAAATGTTATTGCAATTCACTCCTTAATCTGAAATAAAGAGTACATAATTTGCATAATAGGTCCCTTAGTACAATTAGGGTTATGTACCATGGCCATCTTAATGATCATACAGCTGTTGATTCAATTATTGAACCATAGAGGCTGGTGCTTAGATGAATATCTAATGAGTTAGATTGAGGACTCATCAAGCACCGTCAAATGATTATTAAGAGATGATCTCCAACCTGAGTAGGAGATGGCAATCCTATCTCATTTAGGTTGATATCTGACCGACCTCTTGATGCAGGTCCTCTGCATAGGAATAGAGATTCGGAGGTATCAGATGAGTTAGGTCAAAGAGTTGACTTAACGCGATCGAGATAACCTAAGTCCTATATCATAAGCTGTCATGATATAGGCACACATCCTCTGACCGGAGACAGATGTGTTACTATATGTCTGAGTATGTACATTTGGCAGACCAATAGGTTGATGACCTAATCAAGGTCTATACACCAGCGCGCTGGTGTGCATATAAGGGCATATGAGTAATACGATCTCTCAAAGGGATCATACAGGTTCAGTTACTGAACCGGAAGACATGAGCTCACTCATGAGATATTGGGAAGAATCAAATTCCATGCGCATGGTCGTCTCGCTTTGGAAGCTTGACTGAATTTGTAGGTTTGATATATACTTTTGGAAAGTATATGATCAAGACCTAGGTATGATATATGCTTTTGGAAAGTATATGATCGATACCGACTCCCAATGATCGAATGAGAAACTTACTGATAAAACCCTGAAGTAGACAGTATAAAGTTGATCTAATACTTCGGGTTTATTCTGAGTCTTCCAGTATGCAGGATGTACAGGTATTGGAAATTCCTGAGGGTGATGTGATCATAAACGGTTGTATAACCATGACGCTTCCATTCCTAGGGAGTGATGAAACGGGTCTGGATTTTAGTGACTCCTCTCAGTAGAGAAGTAATCTGATCTTAGTCCAAATGTTGGACATTGATCTGAATGTGACTCAGATTCAATGAGAAGATTAGATTTACGGTCTTGATTTAATCAAGCATCTATGGGAGGCCCGAGATCTGGATTTGAGATGTGATCTCAATATCCATGTCACTATACGTGGAACAATACAATCGCCCTGTCCTTATCTCCAAGTATTCGCGGAGAAAGCGCATTATCCTTGAAAGAGTTCATGGATAATTCTATTGTTGATATATGTAACCGAGCATTGAGAAAATGGATAATTAAATGTGATTTAATTATCATGGATAATATGAATTTGATTCATATTATAAGGAGAGTTATCTTAGATAATTAAATGTGATTTGATTATTAAAGATGTAAATAATATGAATGTGATTCATATTATTTGAGCACATGAGAATAAGTTATCCAATATAATTAAATGTGATTTAATTATTATGGATAAGAATAATGTGGATAGTAATATCCAATTATTCATAATATATTATAAATGTGATTTATAATTATTAGAGAGAGAGCTAATTATAATTTATATGTGTTGATTAACTATTATGTTTATTGGATACACATTGTGTAATTAATTGACAATGTAAATTATATGTTGTTTTGGGTTGTGATTTGATTCACAATTTTTCCATGGCAAGATTGCAATATTCTTAAATATAATTGTGAAATATTTTTGAAGAATAAAAGCCAACAAAAGTTGTTGGAAATAAATAAAGGAGAATTTCCAGGAGATATGCAATCTCATGGATTTCCATGAGATTGCAATCTCCATGGAATCTTTGGGTGGCACATCATTCCCATAAGGAATGTGTGGTCGTCCACTTTGGAAGGTACATGGAGATGAAATCTCCATGTATCTTCTCTCCTTATTTATTGGTTTGATTTAGGACTAATTTGTATCTGATTTTGTCAAATATATTTTAACCTAAATTTGTTGGTTTTACCAACAACAATCTTGGCCATTAGATTGACATAAATCAATCTCATCCATTGATTTTATATGTCACATGGATTGAGATCCATGGATCCCAAAACCCTATAAATAGAGAGGCATACCATGCTCTCTATTTTACACACAATGCTTGAGAAGCATTTCTCTCTCTTTTCTCTCTACTCGACATCCCTCTCTCTCCCTCTCATGTGGCCGTCCACCATGGATGACCTAGAGAGGTTCTCCATTGCCGTAGCATCGTCGTTATGCTGCCCGATCGTCTGCTCGTGGATCTCCGTCTCCTTCGGTGCGCCTCGCTCGTGAAGAAGACGACGGATCTCGTGTGTCGAGATCAGGAGATCCGCCGCTTGGATCATCAACATGGATTGCGAGAAGCACGCGGTTCATCCCCGCGCTCGCAAGCGTCTCCTCCGTCGGATCGGACTTGAGACAGGAGGTCTCTTCGTTTAGAGACTCGATCACAACCACGCTTCAAGAGGTAATCCTATTACTTGTTTGTGGTTTAGACGAAACGATCCGAGAAGTGTTCTTGGATCATGTGGTTTCGTCGTATAAAATTTTTTAAATTCCGCTGCATCGAGCAACTAGTGCGACTAGTCGCTCCTCGTCGTATTCAATACGACGCTCACGCTTCCGTGATGCGCTTGAGGATCTAACCATATCCTTCAAGTGGTATCAGAGCCTTAGGTCGATGGTTTCGAATATGATTCGCTAACCGAGGACGACTTGGGTTCGTTAAGATCGCGAAATTTTTCATCGCATTTGATTTCGCAGATCTGTTTAGTAAATAAATTCGCACAAGGCACTACTATCAAACCCAAGGGCACAGAAAATTACATGCTCTGCTCTTGATCTTTTATGGTGTTCATTGGTGGTCAGAGGAAACTTTACATTTTGACTAAAGATCCTTTAGATGAAAAGGACAAAGAGTACGACAACTCACAGACTGACAACTATTTGGTTATCAGCTGGATGACCAACAGTGTTGAGGCTTACATTACCTCAAATCTTTTTTACAAAACTACGGCCAAGGAAATGTGGGAGGATCTCGAGCAAACATACTCCCAGAAGAAGACGAAGTCACGCCTTGCAGACATTTACAGGCGAATCTGGTCGGCAACTCAGGGTGATTCCACCCTCATCGAGTACTACAGGAATCTATCCAGCCTGTATGAGGAGCTTGCAATATTCCGGCCATCATGTTGCACCAAACAGATACAAGAGAGTTCTGACTGGCAGGTATACCGCTTCCTTGATGGCCTGCATTCTAGATACCATGCAACGAAGGAGCAATTTCTTAAATCAGACACACTGGCAACAATGAAGAACATCTTTGGCCGACTTGAGGAGATCAAAACATCCGTTGTCCGGCCTCCCGTCTTACCTTCAACAGAGAACTTTGTACACATCGCCTCGTATGGGCGAGGAGGCAGATACGGCTTGCGAGGAGGACGCGGTCATGATCCAAGTCGTGACCGTGGATGGGAATCTGGATGAGACCGTGACTTTGGTCGTGGTCATGGGCGAGACTCTACTGCCCCATACACTCACTGTGGTTGGTGGAACCACCCGACTGAATGATGCTAGCAGAAGTTTGGCATACCTTCTTATCACGCCAATGCCTATGATGTGGAAGAAGCATCGCCTACCTCCAGTGGCAAGAATGTTCATCTTAATGATGCATATTACTCCTGCCTTATGCAGATCCTTCAGACTCCAGGGCCTACCAACACTAGTAACACTACAACTGTTGCTCTGGCCACTCCTTCAGGTACAATAGCCAACTCAGCTATCATTCCTACTCCAGCTTGGATTATTGATTCCGGCGCCTCTACTCATCTCACTGGAGAAGGTAGTCTGCTCACCTCTTCCATACCATCTACCTCTGTGAAGTCAGTTCGAGTCTCTAATGGGAATCAATCACAGATTACTACTGTCGGAACTATGAAATTCTCTTCCAAGCTCCGACTTTCGGGGTTTCACTGTGCTCCTGATTTTCCTCTTAGCTTGCTGTCAGTTCAAAAGCTTTGTCTTGAGCTTCATTGTCGTATGATATTTGATGAGTCTTGTTGTTATTTTCAGGATATTCGGACGAGGCAGATTTTTGGTGGGTGTCATGAGAAGAACGGTCTATATTACCTTGACATACCCTCAGACTCCAATTTTGTTGGTGCTGCATCTATCTCTGAAGATCCGCTCCTATGGCATCTGCGCCTTGGTCATCCCTCTGCAAAAGCCATTTCCATGATGTTTCCTGAACTCTCTACTCCGAAGCCCTTTCAGTGCGAGGCATGTGAGTTCAGGAAATACCATCGAACTTCGTTTCCCATTCGTAGTGAGTCTCGTAGTACTGCTGCTTTTCTTCTTGTTCATTGTGATGTTTGGGAACCTTGTCCGATCCGCACATTAAGTGGTCATCGCTATTTTATAGTTTTCGTTGATGATTATAGTCGATCTTCTTGGGTCTATCTAATAAAGGAGCGTTCAGAGATTAATCAAATTGTCAGAAATTTCTTTCAATATGTTAAAACTTACTTTTCTAGCATTGTTAAGATCATTCGTATCGACAATGCTCTTGAGTTAACCCAACATGACTTTACCTCTTTCTTTGCATCCCAGGGAACTATTCACCAAACATTATGTCCATATACCTCACAACAGAATGGTATAGCTGAGAGGAAACTCCGATACTTGCTAAATGTTGCCAGATCTCTTCTTAGCTAAATGAGTGTTCCTAAACAATATTGGGGAGATGCTATCCTTACTGCAGTGTATCTCATCAACCGTGTTCCTTCATCTGTTCTCAAAGGGGCAACTCCATTTTTCTTACTTCATCATACTGAGTCTCCTTTTCCTATACCTCTGCGAATTTTTGGTTGTATTGCCTTTGTTCATAACTTTTATGCAATTGATAAATTATCCTCTCGTGCTATCAAATGTGTCTTTCTTGGGTACTCTCGTACCCAGAAAGACTATCGCTGCTATGATCCTGTTGGACGTCGATACTATATATCTGTTGATGTCACCTTCTTTGAGCAAACGAGTTATTTCACACAGACCATGAGTGCCATTTCTCTGGACCTCCCTCCTCCATAAATCCTCTATACTCGCCAGCGTACCTCTATACCTTCTACACCAGTGTCTGTACCTTTTCCTGTCCCTTTTATGCAGAATGATATGACCACTTCAAGTGCTCCCACCACTGCTGTCCCGGATGTACTTGGGGAGCTTCCTATAGCTCTACGCAAGCAAAAAAGGAAATGTACGTATCACCCCATGCCACATTTTACTTCTACAGATGGTTTATCATGCTGACAAGAGATTTGCAGATGCTCTAAATGCTATTACCGTTCTAAGAGACCATTTCAGTGCAATGCAGGATCATGGTTGGCGACAGGCCATGGATGAGGAGATGGATGCACTTACCTCCTGGGGCACGTGGGATCTTGTGCTGTACCCCTCGGGAGTTCGCCCTGTAGCTTGTCGATGGGTCTTCACGACTAACAGTCGCCTGATGGTTCTATTGATAGGTTGAAAGCCAGACTTGTTGCCAAAGGTTTCACACAAACCTTTGGAGTTGATTATTTTGAGACCTTCTCGCCTGTTACCAGAATGGGGTCGATACATACCATTCTCTCTGTTGTGCCAACAAGGCTTGGCCCATTTATCAACTTGATGTGAAGAATGCCTTTATGGTGATCTTGAGGAGGAGGTCTACATGATGCAACCACCGGGGTATGTAGTCGAGGGGGAGCATGTATGTCGACTACGCAAGGTCATTTATGGCCTAAAGCAGAGCCCAAGGGCATGGTTTGACAGGCTCACTACGGAGATCAACACACTTGGTTTTCAGAGGACAACATCTGACTACTCTGTCTTTATTAGACGACGGTCTACTGGCACGATCATCCTTGCTGTCTATGTTGATGATATGGTTATCACATGAGATGATATAGATGGTATTCATGAGACCAAGGCCTTCCTCCAGAAGGTTTTTGTCACGAAAGATCTCGACCAACTTCGTTATTTTCTTGGCATCGAAGTAATACGCACTACAGATGGGCTCCATCTTTCACAGAGAAAGTATTGCCTAGATATTCTGACTGAGGCATGACTTCTTGGATGCAAGCCATCTGGCATCCCAACAGAAGTGAGAAAATATTCAGCATTTACTGATCCAACTTTTGAGGATGCAACACGATACAGAAGCTTAGTGAGAAAATTACTCTATCTCATTGTTACTAGGACAGATATATCATACGCTGTGAGGAGAGCCAGTCAACATATGGAAAAGCCTCTTTACAGTCACTGGCATGATGTTCTTTTGATTCTTCGATAGTTGAAGGAATCTCCCGGACGTGGACTTTTCTATGGGGTGAATGGGCACACTATTATCTCCTCCTATACAGATTCTGACTATGCTAGCTCTCCTGAGGACTGCCGATCAACTACAGTATACGCCATGTTTGTTGGGGATAACCTTGTCACTTGGTGAAGCAATAAGCAGATAGTGGTATCCATATCCAGTGGGGAAGCAGAATACATGGCAATGGCTCAGACCACATGTGAGATCACATGGCTTGTTTCTTTCCTAACAAAACTTGGCATGTCAGTCTCCACTCCTGTACCCTTATACTGCGATAGCAAGTCTGCCACATACATCGCCACCAATCCAGTTTTCCATGAGCAGACAAAACACATTGAAGTTGATTGCCATTTTATTCGTGATGCAGTACGAGAAGGACGAATCAACACTCCACACATCTTCACTGAACTTCAACTTGCGGACATCCTCACAAAGGCTCCTCCAAGGAAGCGCCTAATGTACTTATTATCCAAGTTGGACATGATCGACAAATATGCTCCGACTTGAGGGGGAGTGTTAGAATTATTATATTAGAATTATGTTTGTAACCCTTCGGATTCCGTAACCCTTAACCCTTCGGGTTCCGTAACCCTTAACCCTTCGGGTTCTGTAACCCTTAACCCTTCGGGTTCCGTAACCTTTAACCCTTCGGGTTCCGTAACCCTCAGGGGTATTTATGTATTTTTTCCTCTTGTACTCTCTAGGGTTTTCTCTCTATATAAGAGACCCTAGCCCTATGGATTATATATCCCATTTGTCTCTCTTCTCCACAATGATTATTGTGGATAGTAATATATTCTTGTTTTGTTACACCTATAATAGAATTAACTTTGAAGTTCATTTTCGGTCCGTTCTCCTCTTGAATGAACACGTTGAGCAAGTAACCAATTTTTGAGAGCATGGGCATGCGGTTATCTGCTTCTATACTGCATGGTGCCTAGCGATGAAAATGGATCGGATATGGATTGGATATGGATACTTCTTTATCCGTATTTGCTTCATCTATATCAACTACGAATACAGATATGAGTTGGATATAAATTTAGGGAACCATATCCTAATATAATCGGATATGAACTCACATCGAATATTCATTACATACAAATCCATATCGAGCAAAGAGCGAAAATGAAACATATAAGTATCGAGTGTGAAGTGATTTAAAAAAGATACCTTACAATACACACAATATAATAAAAATATTTAACCAATAAATAAAAGTTATGATTGCAGAGGGACTTCTCTCTAGATATAGTCGTCAAGGGGTTGAAGTTTACTTGAGACTTCTCCTAATTACGATTCCTATGAAGTTGTCGAGGCAAAGAGCCATAGTGGTTATCAGAGATCAACTGAATGCATGGACTTGGGTTTAACTTAGTTGCTTACTTACACAATATTATATATGTATATGTATACATATGTATATGAATATATTATTTTGTAAGCAGATATTTTAATCCGAACCTGAATCTTTTGGCTTTTACCATATTCATATCCAGATCCGGAAATTGTTTACAACTAATATCCATATTCAATTAATATTCAAATAAGGATATTTATATTCAATTTTTTCCGAATATGGTAAGCAAATATTTGGATATATCCATATCCATTTTCATCCCTAATAGTGCCCAAAAATTATTGGTTGTGTCTTGTGTCCTTCAAGCTTTGTACATTTTGCAATAGATGAAATCAATTGTGAAAAGAATCGTTAACATCTCCCAATAAATTTTATATAGAGATAGGATACTCCTTGAATGTTTCTTTTGTTGGAAACCTGGTCTAGTTTTTGTATTCGAACATCAATGCAATTTGTTAAGATTTGTATATCTTGTTATTGTTTATTTCTCCAGTCTTGTTTATGTAATTTACTCTTTGAGCTTTTCTCCTATATAAGAGAGTTCTAGGGCTAGAAGGAATATAACTTTTCATTTTCATTTTCCACATGGTATCAGAGCGACGGTTCTAGACCGGAGCCTGCGCCCTAGCGCCCCAACCCACCAAAACCCTCATGTGCGCCGCGCGCCGCCTTCAGCCGAGCGCCGCCGCCAGCCGCACGCCGCCTCCAGCCGTGCGCAGCCCAGCGCTCGCGCCTCACGTGTGTAGCGTGCAATCCTCCTGCATCATCATGCACGCAATCCCGTGCTCGTGCATCTTTACCCCTGTTTGACGTGTAGCACGCAGTCCTGTGCGTGACCTTGTATGATGCGCAGTCCAGCGTGTAGCGCACAATCCTGCACGTGTCCCTTTGTGACGCTCGTATTGCTGCGGACTACAAGGAACCCTTAAGGAATGGAAGGGGTTGTGGTATGAGTCTACACCCACAGCCATCTTCCTATATGTCCAGGTAGACATTATTTGCCTTGTTTCTAACCCTAGTCTTTAGAGATTATTGTCATCATGTCAGACAACAAAGCAGATGTTCCATCCCTGGGTACCTTTAAAAGCCCTGCACCCATTGTGAAGATGGATGGAACGAACTATGAACTGTGGGCCATGCAGTTCATGAGCCTGATGCAATGTAATGGCACGAAGCATATCCTCACAAAGGAGGAACCTGTTGACAAGATTGGGGTTAATGCCTCATGGAAGGCAGACGATGCCTATGCACGTGTGTGGCTATCTGGCACGGTATCCACGGAGATAGCCGATGAAGTTTTGAGTCAGCCCACGACGAAGGCTATGTGGGACATTCTCGCTGCTACATATTCTCCGACGAAGAACGAGTCGAAGATTCTGCAACTTCAGCACGACATCTTCACTTCGAAGTAGAATGGTCGTCCTCTTCATACCCTCTACACTTCTCTAAGGGGTACGTGTGAGAAGTTACATGGTTACATTCCCTTGATTGCCACACCAGAGCAATTCAAGGCATATAGGGATTCAGTAATGACGAGAGTTTTTCTAGCGGCACTTAATCATGAGTATGATGCAGCTAGAACACAGATTCTTACTGATGCCACCATACCTCCTATGGAGGAGTCATATCTCAGGTTGAGTAGGCTTTCCATTTCACGTGGTGATACCCAGTTGTCTCAGACGTCCTCAGCCATGGCAACATCCCGTGGTGGTGGGGGTGGGGTGGTAACACCATTTCGAGGATGAGGTGGCTGTGGTAGGGGAGGGGGTAGTCAGCCCCCTCGACAACCTTGTACTTACTGTCGCAGACCAGGTCACTCAGAGGAAACATGCTATTCCAAGCATGGGTTCTCAGCTTCAGCCCGTGTTGCAGAGCAGACCCAACAACAAGGGGGTCCTTCACAGGTCTCTGATCAGAGGTTTGATGAACTTGTGGCGTGACTCAGAGAGATCATGCCTACTTCTGGGTCAACGAGCTCATTCCTTCAGAGGATGGAGAAGAGGTCTATATGCCTCTACCTCCGATCTCCACGACACCATCATTGCCACCACATTCTACTCCATCTCCGCCGCCACCTCCTCCACCGCCACCTCCACCACCACCTATTTTCTACCCTCAGATTTACCAGCGTCGACCCCATGCTCCTGTGCTTCCTCCATCATCCAGCCCGCCTGAGGTATGTTCTGAGTATATGAGTTCTTCTAATGGCACTAGTGATTTGCATATGCATCTTGAGGTGTAGGATATCTTGGAGGATACTCCTTCTGTGAATAATGAGGATCTCGATGTACCTATTGCTCTACGACGACAGAAACGAGCATGCACCATGCATCCTATTGGTTCTCATGTCTCCTTGGGTCGTCTTTCCAGGGATTTCAGAGGTTTGTTGTAGGACTGTCTGCCGTGGAGATACCACGATCTTATCAGGAGGCGTTGCGTAGCAGTTAATGGCGTCTGGCCATGAAGGAGGAGATGGCAGCCTTACAGTCTCGAGGTACGTGGAGTGTTGTCCATGCTCCCCCAGGTACGTCTGTTGTTGGCAGCAAGTGGGTGTTTACTGTGAAACACCGAGCTGATGGTACAGTGGACAGATACAAAGCCCAATTGGTTGCTTGTGGATTCACCCAAACCTATGGGGTGGATTATCATGACACTTTTTCTCCAGTTGCACGTCACTCTACGCTGCGGATTCTTATTGTTGTTGTTGTGGTTCGTGATTGGCCGCTCTTCCAATTAGATGTCAAGAATGCTTTCTTATATGGCGATCTGCATGAGGAAGTTTACATGCAGCAACCACCCGGGTTTGCTGCTGAGGGGGAGTCTAGTATGGTGTGTCGTCTCATAAGGCTATATATAGCCTTAAACAGAGTCTGAGGGCTTGGTTTCAGAAGCTCTCATAGTTGATTGAACAAAAGGGATTCGTCAGATCCACTGCAGATCATTCTCTTTTTGTTAAGAGAAATCAGAGAGGTATCATTGTTGTTTTGGTTTATGTTGATGATATTGTTGTGACCGGCAGCGATGAACAGGGTATTCAAGCAACTAAGGATTTCCTTGGACAATAGTTTGTTACCAAGGACCTTGGCTTGCTTCGTTATTTCGTTGGCTTGGAGTTTCCACGAAATCAGCAGGTTATGGTTATGACGCAAAGGAAGTATGTAACTGACCTTCTATCTGAGACTGGCATGACATGATGTAGACCAGCTACTAAACCAATGGATCCTAATGCTAGGCTCTATGATGATGACTCCGAGGCGGTGGACAAGAGATAATACAGAGAGCTGGTAGGAAATTTGTTATATGTTACTATTACCAGGCCTGATATATCATTCGTTGTGAGCAGAGTCAGACGATTTATGGGGCAACCTAGGCAGACACACATGGATGCAGTTTGTATGATCTTGAGATATCTGAAGTCATCCCTAGGCGCAAGTCTTATTTTTAGACGTCTCTTACAGTTGCTGGATGTGCAGATGCAGATTATGCTGGGTGTCCCAAGGACAGGAAGTCCTCTTCAGGTTTCACTGTGTTTGTTGATAGCTCATTAGTTTCATGGAAGAGTAAGAAACAAACAGTTGTTGCTCTATCTAGTGCTGGATCAGAATATAGGGCCATGTCCCAAGGGAGTACAGAAATGGTGTGGGTCAAGTCTGTCTTGACTGACCTAACTATTGAGGTACCTCTTCCTACGCATCTCAAATGTGATAATCAAGCAATCATGTTCATAGTAAATAATCCAACATTCCATGCGAGAACAAAGCACATTGAAGTAGACTGTCACTACACTCGTGATTTGATCCAAAAGAAGCTTATTTCCACATCTCATGTTGCTTCAGGTGATCAGATTGCATATATGTTTACCAAAGCTCTTGCGAAAGGTTCGTTTCACCGGTGTTGTTCCAAGCTGAGCATGATAGATATATATGCTCCAGCTTGAGGGGGAGTGTTAAGATTCGTATATCTTGTTATCTTTATTTATATTGTTTATTTCTCCAGCCTTGTTTATGTAATTTACCCTATGAGCTTTTCTCCTATATAAGAGAGCTCTAGGACTAGAAGGAATATAACTTTTCATTTTCACTTTCCACACAATTATTGGTTGTCCTTTGGCTGTTGAGCTCCAATTGAACTTTTGTCCGTGATTTCCTGTATCGTCGAGCAAATATGTATTTTCATTATGCTAGAAATGCTTCTTTTTATAAATTTTCTTCGATTGCCATTCTCTTGTTTCGAGATTAAGATTTTGCTTTTTTGACTTGACTTTGCAGCACTGAACTTCAATGCCTCTGGAGGCTGTCACATACTTTTACTGTTGAATTTTAAATGTCTTTTTCTGGACTTTATCTGCAATGATTGTAAAATATACTGAAAGTGAGTATGGTAACCATTCATAGAGTGATTAGGACTACCCTGATTTTCTGCTTTATTCCTTATTGTCTGTCCAGATCACCTATCACTTTTTCCACTGGAAGAAGGGAACTCCATTTTCTGAAGATCAGGGCATCTATAACAGTCTGACATGGTGGGAACAAATTGATAATGGCAAACAGTTGACGCAAACCAGAAAGTTCTTGACGGTTGTTCCAGTTGTCCTGTAAGTAGCAGTGACCAAGGTTCTTTTTTTGTTCCTTAATTTAGTATGATTTCTGTGGAAGGACCAGATATATTTTTTTAAGGAAAAAGGGCGGTCACTGCAAGGGTGTGCGCCCAAAAGTTCTTTAGGGATAAAAGTACATAACTACTAATGGGAGTAGCCCTCAATCATTACAGGCAGGACGAATGACCTCATATATTGAAAAGATGAAAATAGTCAGTCTTTATATAGAGAATGGTTAGGGTTCTAAAGAACAAAATAGATTGTAAAAATACATAAGTATCATTAAAGGGGTAATGCTCAAACTCTAAAACTCTCCCTCATATTCATTATATTATATTAGTCATTACAATACTCAAATAAAGTTCTTGGAAATACCTTGGTGAACATATTTACCATAGGATCTGCATAGGAGTATTATTAGAAAATCGGCCGCGTGGGAAGTATATGTGGCCGCATATGCCATGCATCCTGAAGACCGCACCGATTTCTTGAATCAGTCCATTGTACGCTCCTCCGCATATGCGATCGACGTGTCCGTATATCCCTCTATTATGTGCCTAATTTCCTAGTTGTTGCTCACATGCACTTCTCCACCTCTCATGTGGATCATCATTTTGTTGGTGCTTCTTTTGCGTTCCTATTCATTGTTGGGTGATCGCCATAGCCTCTTGTGCTCTAATCCCATACCTTATATCATTCATGTTTTTTACGTATCTAAAGCAATACTTCTGTTGCAATCCCCAAACTTCTTGAATATATGTATTGAAACTTATATTCATTGAAACACAAATCATACTCAAATGTTGAAACTATAGCTACCAAATCTATATTCAACTTAAATTCTAAGCAAAGATTGAAATTATTGTTGTTAATATGCATATAATTTCATATTTAATATTACAGTCGATAATAGTTGTAGGATATATACTTCTTGAATATATGCATCAACGTAAGAAAATAATTTTGTGTACTTCAATAGTTACTGGATATGTATTTTTTGTACTTCAATAGTTGCTAGATATATATCAATAGTTACTGGATATGTATTAAAGTAAAGAAATAGCTTGTGTGTTAGTGTTCTTATGAGAAATATCATTTTTATATATCATGTATGCATCAACTGTAGTATTTTTTAAAATTTTATTTTTTAAAATTAAAAATTAGGAAAACGTATCGAACCGTATATGCATATTTGGTGACTTATTCGAATGCATACACTCACCACTTTCCTGAGTCTTGAGTGAAGCATTGTTTGGAATGATAAACCATTTTGCACATCTGAACACTAATCAATTCTCGTACAAAACTCTTCCAGACTCACGACAAACATGACTCTGTTAGTATTTTGGTCCTCCGAGATTTTTAAAATGACACACACAAGACTATATCGTAGTCTCTCTCATATTACGTGTGATTGCATGACTCCAAGTGTTGATCTCAGCTCGACACGACTGTGTTAACTCGTCTCTCCAAAGCAGATGCAGATGCTCAGCTTTGTTGTTTCTTGTTCAAAAGATTTGTAATAAGTTTATCTGTATTAGGTTTGCAAAGGTTGTAACTACAACAAGCTTTAACCAAAAGTTTCCTTTTCTGGAATATCAAGTTTTGAAGAACTTATCGATCATATTTTTCAAATTGATCGATCATGCCTCGTCGATCATTTGTTTTCGTTGATCGATCATTCCTTATCGATCATGTAGATTGAACTTATCGATCGTTATTTGAATATCATTCAAACTATCATCAATTGATCGATCGAAGCTATTTAGCTTATCTATCAGACTTATTAACCCGATTGATCATATTCAAGAATTACATTTGATTTCATTCCATTTTGTTTCCAACGATCACTTTTCTTTGAGCTCCTATATAAAGGATCTCATACTCATTCTTGGAACACACACCATTTGAGCAACCACTCTTGCTTTTTCTAGAAAAGCAAGGAGCTCTCTCTGAGTGATTTCCTCGATATTCTTTCTCCCTTCCTTCGACTTGTTCGATATTTCGAGAAGAATATTCATGGTTGAAAAGCTGTGAAGCAAGTTGTTCAGTTCATCAGTGTTCGATTCACTAGCTAGTCTACAAGTTCTTCTGCAACAATCATAGTACTTTTAGCAGCCTCGTCTCAATGGTGATATTTATTATCTTGTCTAATATTTCTTATCTGCCCATGATATCTGTGATATAATTGCTTATGCTATTCTTTGAGAGTTATCTGTGCAATTATATTATTGTTGTTCATATCAAGATATCATCTGTCGTTAATTGAAGAATTATATTCTTGATATCTGTGGAGATAAATTTATCTGGATATTATCTTTGTCATATCTCTTGTTTCCAGTCGTATCTTTCTGTCGGATCTTAGGTGTCTGATCCTAAGTGTGTAGAGAAACTCTTGGACTTGAGATCTCAAAGGAGCACGAAGAAAGTCTAAATCTCGCTTGTTCTTCTACTTGTGCTATAGTGTTTCTTGTGTAGTATTGATCTTGATGTTTGATCCAAGATTGCGAAGCGTCAGCTTTGTAAACGGTTGCGATATCTGTATAAATATTGTGGACTTTAGTGAAGTAGTTGATTAGCTCAGCTAATTGGGAAATCCCGAGTCAGGAAGACTCAAGACAGGATTTTTACCCAGGTGGATTTCCATGAAACATATTGCGTAAGTGTGCAGATTGGTCTGCTTGATTATTATTTCTGTGCTTGCTGATAATTCCGCAAAGTTTTTTTAAACTACCTTGAACCACTATTCACTCCCCTTCACTGGTGTCGCAATCCCCTAACTCACAGACTCCTTTCCTCTTTTTCAGTTGCATTCAATGTTGTTTGCTGCTGCTTCTGAGGATGTTGCTAGTCCTAATTGTGGGACCTTCTTAACCAGGTGCACTAAAAAACTAGTCCATAGGATCCCACGCTTGCTTCACACTATTGGATCTTGTCAATGTTTGATGTTTGTTACTTCCACGAGAATCTTCCATTTCATAAGCACTCACTCTGCAAAGTTCTTCCCTCTCTTCAATTTCTCTTTTGTTCCTTTCTTCATGCCATGCTAGTAAGCACTACGTTTCATTTAATACTTCTACTAGGACTTTTGTGCATGCTTTAATATTTTTCAATTTTTGCAAGGTGGTGCTTGAATCTCGCAACTCCACCGATTATCTTTTTACAACAAAAGTTGCATTGTACATAAAGATAACCCTTGCCCTTCGTAGACTTTTCTCTTTGGACTTCAGCACAATATTCCTATCTAGGGTCGCTTGGACCTCCTCCATAATCTTTTATGGCTCTCCTATTTGCTTTCGTCATTTTTGAAATGTACTGCAAAAAACAATTTCAATCTAAGTCACACAAATGTACAACAAAAAACTTTTATATCAAGACAAAATATTTTGGCACAAAAGTAATATATGTATTCATTGAAGGATATGGTTAGATCCTCAAGCGCATCACGGAAGCGTGAGCATCGTATCGAATACGACGAGGAGCGACTAGTCGGACTAGTTGCTCGATGCAGCGGAATTTAAAAAAATTTATACGACGAAACCACATGATCCAAGAACACTTCTCGGATCGTTTCATCTAAACCACAAACAAGTAATAGGATTACCTCTTGAAGCGTGGTTGCGATCGAGTCTCTAAACGAAGAGACCTCCTGTCTCAAGTCCGATCCGACGGAGGAGACGCTTGCGAGCGCGGGGATGAACCGCGTGCTTCTCGCAATCCATGTTGATGATCCAAGCGGCGGATCTCCTGATCTCGACACACGAGATCCAACATCTTCTTCACGAGCGAGGCGCACCGAAGGAGACGGAGATCCACGAACAGAAGAACGGGCAGCATAACGACGATGCCGCGGCGATGGAGAACCTCTCCATGGCATCCATGGTGGACGGCCATGAGAGGGAGAGAGAGGGCTGACCTCTAAAGAGAAAAAGAGAGGGAGAGAGAGATGCTTCTCAAGCATTATGTGTGTAAAGAGAGAGCATGGGTATGCCTCTCTATTTATAGGGTTTTGGGATCCATGGATCTCAATCCATGGGACATATAAAATCAATGGGTGAGATTGATTTATGTCAATCCAATGGCTAAGATTGTTGTTGGTAAAACCAACAAATTTAGATCAAAATATATTTGACAAAATCAAATACAAATTAATCCAAAATCAATTCAATAAATAAGGAGAGAATGTGCATGGAGATTTCATCTCCATGCACTTTCCATATGGACGGCCACACATTCCTTTAGGGAATGATGTGCCGCCCACCCTCTTTCCATGGAGGGAGCAATCTCATGGAAATCCATGAGATTGCATATCTCCTTGAAAATCTCCTCTATTTATTTCCAACAACTTTTGTTGGCTTTTTATTCTTCAAAAATAATTCACAATTATATTTGAGAATATTGCAATCTTGCCATAGAAAAATTGTGAATCAAATTCACAACCCAAAACAACATATAATTTACATTGTCAATTAATTACACAATGTGTATCCAATACACATAATAATTAATCAACACATATAAATTATAATTAACTCTCTCTAATACATTATAAATCACATTTATAATATATTATGAATAATTGGATATTTCTATCCACATTATTCTTATCCATAACAATTAAATCATATTTAATTATATTGGATAACTTATTCTCATGTACTCAAATAATATGAATCACATTCATATTATCTACATCTTTGATAATCAAATCACATTTAATTATCTAAGATAACTCTCTTTATAATATGAATCAAATTCATATTATTCATGATAATTAAATCACATTTAATTATCCATTTTCTCAATGCTCGGATACATATATCAACAATAGAATTATCCATGAACTCTTTCAAGGATAATGCGCTTTCTCCGCGAATACTTGGAGATAAGGACAGGGCGATTGTATTGTTCCACGTATAGTGACATGGATATTGAGATCACATCTCAAATCCAGATCTCGGGCCTCCCATAGATGCTTGATTAAATCAAGACCGTAAATCTAATCTTCTCATTGAATCTGAATCACATTCAGATCAATGTCCAACATTTGGACTAAGATCAGATTACTTCTCTACTGAGAGGAGTCACTAAAATCCAAACCCGTTTCATCACTCCCTAGGAATGGAAGCGTCATGGTTATACAATCGTTTATGATCACATCACCCTCAGGTATTCCTAATACCTGTACATCCTGCATACTGGAAGACTCAGATTAAACCAGAAGTATTAGATCAACTTTACACTGTCTACTTCAGGGTTTTATCAGTAAGTTTCTCATTCGATCATTGGGAGTCGGTATCGATCATATACTTTCCAGAAGCATATATCATACCTAGGTCTTGATCATATACTTTCCAAAAGTATATATCAAACCAACAAATTCAGTCAAGCTTCCAAAGCGAGACGACCGTGCGCACGGAATTTGATTCTTCCCAATATCTCATGAGTGAGCTCATGTCTTCCGGTTCAGTAGTGAACCTGTATGATCCCTTTGAGAGATCGTATTACTCATATGCCCTTATATGCACACCAGCGCGCCGGTGTATAGACCTTGATTAGGTCATCAACCTATTGGTCTGCCAAATGTACATACTCAGACATATAGTAACACATCTGTCTCCGGTCAGAGGATGTGTGCCTGTATCATGACAGCATACGATATAGGACTGTGGTTATCTCGATCTCGTTAAGTCAACTCTTTGACCTAACTAATCTGACACCTCCGAATCTCTATTCCTATGCAGAGGACCTGCATCAAGAAGTCGGTCAGATATCAGCCTAACTGAGAAAGGATTGTCATCTCCTACTCAGGCTGGAGATCATCTCTTAATAATCATTTGACGGTGCTTGATGAGTCCTCAATCTAACTCATTAGATATTCATCTAAGCACCAACCTCTATGATTCAATAATTGAATCAACAGCTGTATGATCATTAAGATGGCCATGGTACATAACCCTAATTGTACTAAGGGACCTATTATGCAAACTATGTACTCTTTATTTCAGATTAAGGAGTGAATTGCAATAACATTTATTGCATAATGGCTCGCCGTGGGCTCGCATTTCCAACAATCTCCCACTAGCCCAAAGAGCCATTAATGGGCTAATCATTTAAACCCACACTCATGTGACAATCATAGGCTATTTAGAAAATAGCGAGGTAAGTTGATCAGTCACTTCGTTCCCAAGAGACTACGCCATGTCCTTTTACGGCACTTGCATATCTCCTAGTAACAGTGCTCGCATCCAATGCGAATGTTGCATCTCATGCAACCGATACTCAATTTTGTTGCTTATAGTGTCATTGACACTACATCTTATTAATTATCATAACCAGTATTCCCATAATCCTTATTAGAATACCTTCATTCCTGGAGATCTCTATCTCCTAAGGTATCTACAGTTAAGACCCTTATAGATCACTATCTACAAGGTCTTAAACCTTTGAAGATAAGACTTTGAGATCACTATCTCTAAGTTTCATCATCTTTGAAGATATTGTTATTACTGCAACTAAGTGTTTTATTTTTAGAGTAGGATTAGTAACAGTTCACTACTCCCACTGCATGGCAGACATCTGGCTCTTGTACACATCTAGCATATACCCAGCTTCTCATAACTGATGCACAAGTGCAATCAGTTCTAGCATCCACTTCCTCAACTCTTTGAGGTGCTATCCCTTTAGACAGGTCACTACCACATCTTAAGGGAAGGAAGCCTTTCTTGGAATTTTCCAAAAAATGGAATAAGTCCAAGGTGTACTACTAATGCGACAGTCCCAATACCCTCTTCTCTTTTCTTCTGAACGACTTCAGAATTAAGATCTAAGAGGTATCCTTGAAACCGTATCTCAAGGTATGGAACAACCAAATTATAAAACACTTATCATTTATTCTTATATCATTCCAAATGATTAGAATAATATCTACATTTAGCACGATGAACACAATGGCACTCCCACTAAGCTTCGCATGGTTCATCAAGATTTTATCTGAAATCACAACATTTATAATTTCATCAAATCTTATGTTCCAACTACAAGAAACTTATTGGAGTCCAAAGATGGAGTTCTTTAGCTAGCACACCTTGCTTTCCTCAACCATGAAGCCCTAGGGCTTCTTCATATGAATATCCTCAAGGAGGTATTCATAGAGGAATGCAATCTTGACTTACATCATGAAGATGTCATAGTCAAGTTGTGTAGCTATAGTTAGCAATATTCTGATGGGTTAAAGCAAGGCCACTGGAGAGCAAGTCTCATCGGAAGCGATGTCTTCTCTTCGGTGTGTAGCTCATGGCTACGAACCGTGCTTTGAAGGTCTCTACCTTCTCATCAGGTTCCCTCTTTCTATTGAAGATCCATTCAGACCTTAATGGGTCTTACCCATATAGGTGGATCCTCGAGGGTCCATATACAACACTTGTATATGAAGTCTACATTAGACTTTTATTGCTAACATCCATCTATCCATGTCATGATCCTTAGGAGCTTCATCACATGAAGTCCAATCATTTTCACATGGAATACACCCTCAAACTTATTTGAAGAAGTATTAGTGTTTCATCTTCAATTATTCTTTTGTTTCCGATTTCAGGAGCCTCATTATCTTTTCAAGATTAAATGAGTTCCTTTACTTCATTTTCATCTTGATTCTCAAGAGAGTCATCCTATAAGAATCATATTCTTAAAGATTAGATCTTTTAAGAATCTCAAGGTCATAAAGTAGGTATCCAATACCATCCTTTATTTTCCTAATGAAGTAGCACTCTCTAGTGCTAGATTCCAACTTAATCACATGGAACCTTATTAAGTATATAATGCAGTCTCTACTACATATATATCTTGGAAACTTAAGAGATAATTATGCTAGGATTAATCATTGATTAAATCATGTCACACATGATCAATTGTATCTCCCTACAACTCCTTTGAGTTAAGGTTCATTAGGAGGATTGAGATAGGAATGATGTTCATATCTCCATAAGGTATTTCTTGAATTCATCTAATAGGTACATGCTACCTTGGTTAGATCAATTTCATCGTCCTTCAAACTTTGGTTCTAAACCAAAATTGCGAAATCTTTGAACATTTCAAAGGTTTCTTAGGTGAAGAGAAGAAATCTCATATCATACATAATCATTAACAGATATCACATATCCATAATGTTTACTATGATATAGATGATCTGTATACATCAACATGTATGAGATCCTTAATACCTAGGCATCTTACACCTTTCCCAAGGAAGGATGTATTAGACATTTTACTTTGAATACAATATTCACAAGTATGTGAGATTTGAATCTTTAGACAATCTAAAGTTTCAAGTCTTACCAGTCCATTGATTTCATCAACAGACATATGTCCAAAATTTGATGCCAGATCATTGTCAAATGATCTTTATCCTCCTATTGATCTTTTAAAGGTTTAATTTTCAGTATTAGAAATCTTAATGAACCATTCAATAATTTTCTAATTTAATAGAGTCCACTAGATTTTAGATTACTATCTGAAATATTTCCATCATAACTTTTTATGATAGATTTATTACAGAATTCATGTTTATATCCAACAATTAGAAATAAACAATGAGTGTATTCTAATATCTAGGTCATAGAGACATTCTCTAAGACTAAGGGCTCCCACTGAAAATATGAAGTCTATTGATCTCATGGAAACTGTTGCAACACTTGCATCACTTTCAACATGGATGATCAATAAACCTTAAGATCAAATTTCTAATATTCTAATACATATGCAACCAATTGCAAGTGTCATTAGAAAATTTGAGATACAATTATTAGACTTTATCTTATCAAATAAGTAAGTCAATATCAATGATTATATGTAGATTATACTGATGCTCCATCCGAGTCCTTTTCTGAGGGTTCTAGACAGACTTGATAGTCATACTATCAACACATCAACTTATTGCAGTATTGGCATTCATCCAACTCTTTGGATGTCATATGGAAGTCACAGAAGTACAATCAACCCTTTGACTATACCTCTTACTTGGGTCCAACCCATGCTTCCACTGCGCTCCCTTTATCTATAAACAACCTTTGCTCAAGACCAAGGATCTCTTATGTCAAAATCAAAAATTTCAATATAAGAGTATTTCAACATTTATACAAGCTTCATTTAAGTTCATATAATATGAATATTATGAAGCTTCATGAATGACTAGAGTATAGACAGTAGAATGATGACACTCATCATCTACATCCATCTAAACTCTTTGAAGTATCGGTTCAGGTAGGTATTCAAACAATTTGAATACATTATCTCTAATAGAGCTACCATTCTACATGATGTAGAGAACCATGTCATTCATGATTAAATGTCAAGAGCACATATGTATGCCAGAATATCTTTATTGATTTTTACAAGGATTATTTGATAATTACGATCATCATCGACATGTCACTTCAAAAGTACATTCGATAAGATCAAGACTTATAGAGACATACAAACCCTAGGGTTTTAGTCCTATTGTCTTATTTAATTATCACTTCTCATTATTATGAGGAATCTTGCACATTGCAACCACATACATTATGTGTCCAATCGCAAGTACAATATCTGGATCAAGGGTCCAATCCATGATATTCTACTGGTTATTAATGAGTATAACATTGAGTGGGTTTAATGAAGGATTATCTGAAATAAGTAATTTGCATAAGGGTATATATTTATATATATACACATATTATACTTTGATTTAGGAGTTTTTATATCAAAGTTGTCTTGCCTTGTCAAAGACACTGAAAGTTCATTCCCTTAATCACTTTCAATGTAAGAGATATACTTACCATTATATCTCAGCAAGATCTGGGATCTCCTCTTTATCTTTGTTACATCCCAATAATATGAGAAACTGCAACTCCAATGAAGAGAAGCGGGAACACATTCCGCCTTGCAAGTCCAACTTGCATTTCCCAATTCGGTCTTTAACACCCGGGCCCACCACCCCTAAGGTGATGTTGACCCGTTGTTAATTGAACCAACCGTCAACAGGAATAGAACTCGCTATGCGCAATCCAATATCGCCCCAATAATATGAGGATCCGATATTGGGGTCACTACGCATACGGCCTTACTCTTTCGAGAAGCAAAGAGTCCGATCCAGATGCGCTTGTATATAGGAGCTGTCACTTCGTACAGGCGTCTCCTATATACAATCCCTGACGACGGAAACCCTTCGCCTTGACGGGAGACCATGGATGTCACTTATGTGATCCTCCACCTCTTATTCAAATTTAATTAATTACTATGAATCACATTCATATAATTAATTCTTCCAAGGGAATTATTATCTCTAATCATATTAGAGTATTCTCAATTGGATATAATTAACTTAATCATATTAAATTAATTATCAATCCAATTTAATCAATCAAACTTAATTTTTTTATGCTTGAATATACATATATGATATTATTCTCAAAGTACGTATTAATTCGTATTTTAATAATTAGAAAATACATCATAATCCCTCGGACATTATCCCGGCCCTACCCGCTGTCATGGCCAGTACCGGCGGGAGTGGGGCGGACCACATACGTTGCAACCCGCTGACCCAGCGATCCCCGACTAGACACCATATCCGCCTCGGGAAAGGATAATGCCAAATTGATTATTTTGTACTTGAGATGATCATCGGTTCTTCAACCGAAATTATACCATATAGTAATCAAAACAATTTTGATTTTAAGGAAATTTGCTAGGCAAATTCTCAAGTCCTATTCAAGCAAGAAGTTTGATGATTTTAATTCCAATTATGGTTTAGATCAAATCTAATCAACTAATTGGTTGGGGCCAAGTCAATTAGGCAAATAATCATGTTTCAATATTTCACAAATATTTTTCAAGATTATTTCACGAAATTAACAATTAATTTCACTAATTGACAATCACTTGGTTCTAGATTAGGAAAGCAATTTCAGCAGTGACCCATACTTACTAAAATTGGCATATCTCAATCATATTAAATCCAAATTAAGCAAAGTCAATTTCTAAAGTTTGCTAATTTGATTTAGGACAGAACCTAAGTGATGTTTCACGCATTTCGAGGCAAGTCTAAACAGTAATTAACATTTTAATCACGTTCAGATTCACAGTTCCCGCAACAGTGCATACATGTTCATTAAAACTACCATATCTAGAGCATACGAAATCCGATTTACGCAAACTCAGATCCTATGGTTTCCTTATTTAATGGGGAACAAAATTCAAGTGCTATTTTTGTGTTTAAACAACTTAAACATGGACGAAAAATTACACTAAACAGATCTGCGAAATCAAATGCGATAAAAACTTTCGCGACCTTAGCGAACCCAAGTCGTCCTTGGTTAACGAATCACTATTCGAAACCGTCGACCTAAGGCTCTGATACCACTTGAAGGATATGGTTCGATCCTCAAGCGCATCACGGAAGCGTGAGCATCGTATCGAATACGACGAGGAGCGACTAGTCGGACTAGTTGCTCGATGCAGCGGAATTTAAAAAAATTTATACGACGAAACCACATGATCCAAGAACACTTCTCGGATCGTTTCATCTAAACCACAAACAAGTAATAGGATTACCTCTTGAAGCGTGGTTGCGATCGAGTCTCTAAACGAAGAGACCTCCTGTCTCAAGTCCGATCCGACGGAGGAGACGCTTGCGAGCGCGGGGATGAACCGTGTGCTTCTCGCAATCCATGTTGATGATCCAAGCGGCGGATCTCCTGATCTCGACACACGAGATCCAACATCTTCTTCACGAGCGAGGCGCACCGAAGGAGATGGAGATCCACGAACAGAAGAACGGGCAGCATAACGACGATGCCGCGGCGATGGAGAACCTCTCCATGGCATCCATGGTGGACGGCCATGAGAGGGAGAGAGAGGGCTGACCTCTAAAGAGAAAAAGAGAGGGAGAGAGAGATGCTTCTCAAGCATTATGTGTGTAAAGAGAGAGCATGGGTATGCCTCTCTATTTATAGGGTTTTGGGATCCATGGATCTCAATCCATGGGACATATAAAATCAATGGGTGAGATTGATTTATGTCAATCCAATGGCTAAGATTGTTGTTGGTAAAACCAACAAATTTAGATCAAAATATATTTGACAAAATCAAATACAAATTAATCCAAAATCAATTCAATAAATAAGGAGAGAATGTGCATGGAGATTTCATCTCCATGCACTTTCCATATGGACGGCCACACATTCCTTTAGGGAATGATGTGCCGCCCACCCTCTTTCCATGGAGGGAGCAATCTCATGGAAATCCATGAGATTGCATATCTCCTTGAAAATCTCCTCTATTTATTTCCAACAACTTTTGTTGGCTTTTTAATCTTCAAAAATAATTCACAATTATATTTGAGAATATTGCAATCTTGCCATAGAAAAATTGTGAATCAAATTCACAACCCAAAACAACATATAATTTACATTGTCAATTAATTACACAATGTGTATCCAATACACATAATAATTAATCAACACATATAAATTATAATTAACTCTCTCTAATACATTATAAATCACATTTATAATATATTATGAATAATTGGATATTTCTATCCACATTATTCTTATCCATAACAATTAAATCATATTTAATTATATTGGATAACTTATTCTCATGTACTCAAATAATATGAATCACATTCATATTATCTACATCTTTGATAATCAAATCACATTTAATTATCTAAGATAACTCTCTTTATAATATGAATCAAATTCATATTATTCATGATAATTAAATCACATTTAATTATCCATTTTCTCAATGCTCGGATACATATATCAACAATAGAATTATCCATGAACTCTTTCAAGGATAATGCGCTTTCTCCGCGAATACTTGGAGATAAGGACAGGGCGATTGTATTGTTCCACGTATAGTGACATGGATATTGAGATCACATCTCAAATCCAGATCTCGGGCCTCCCATAGATGCTTGATTAAATCAAGACCGTAAATCTAATCTTCTCATTGAATCTGAATCACATTCAGATCAATGTCCAACATTTGGACTAAGATCAGATTACTTCTCTACTGAGAGGAGTCACTAAAATCCAAACCCGTTTCATCACTCCCTAGGAATGGAAGCGTCATGGTTATACAATTGTTTATGATCACATCACCCTCAGGTATTCCTAATACCTGTACATCCTGCATACTGGAAGACTCAGATTAAACCAGAAGTATTAGATCAACTTTACACTGTCTACTTCAGGGTTTTATCAGTAAGTTTCTCATTCGATCATTGGGAGTCGGTATCGATCATATACTTTCCAGAAGCATATATCATACCTAGGTCTTGATCATATACTTTCCAAAAGTATATATCAAACCAACAAATTCAGTCAAGCTTCCAAAGCGAGACGACCGTGCGCACGGAATTTGATTCTTCCCAATATCTCATGAGTGAGCTCATGTCTTCCGGTTCAGTAGTGAACCTGTATGATCCCTTTGAGAGATCGTATTACTCATATGCCCTTATATGCACACCAGCGCGCCGGTGTATAGACCTTGATTAGGTCATCAACCTATTGGTCTGCCAAATGTACATACTCAGACATATAGTAACACATCTGTCTCCGGTCAGAGGATGTGTGCCTGTATCGTGACAGCATACGATATAGGACTGTGGTTATCTCGATCTCGTTAAGTCAACTCTTTGACCTAACTAATCTGACACCTCCGAATCTCTATTCCTATGCAGAGGACCTGCATCAAGAAGTCGGTCAGATATCAGCCTAACTGAGAAAGGATTGCCATCTCCTACTCAGGCTGGAGATCATCTCTTAATAATCATTTGACGGTGCTTGATGAGTCCTCAATCTAACTCATTAGATATTCATCTAAGCACCAACCTCTATGATTCAATAATTGAATCAACAGCTGTATGATCATTAAGATGGCCATGGTACATAACCCTAATTGTACTAAGGGACCTATTATGCAAACTATGTACTCTTTATTTCAGATTAAGGAGTGAATTGCAATAACATTTATTGCATAATGGCTCGCCGTGGGCTCGCATTTCCAACATTCATATCATGAGAGTCAGGACCAATGAAAATAATTTGGCATCATGCTACCAAAATAATATATGTAATATTAAAGGACCCATTATATAATAACAAAACACCATTTAGAAGGTTTGATATTTCGCTAATCATTTAGAAGGTTCGATATTTTGATAACAGAAACCAAGTCGTTGGGTCCCTTGTAAATCGAACCTTTATTTTAAAAAAGTTGTGATTCAAAATGTTCAATATTTAGAAGGTTCCCTATTTCACTAATCATTTATAAGGTTTGATATTTTGATAATAAAAATCAAGTCGTTTTCTCCCTTTAAAACCGAGCCTTTATTTTAAAAGTTGTGATTTGAAATTGTCCAAAATAATATATGTAATATAAAAGGACTGGTTATATAGTAACAAAATGCCATTTAGAAGGTTTGATATTTTGCTAATCATTTAGAAGGTTCGATATTTTGATAATGGGAACCAACTCGTTGGTCTCTTTAAAATTAAATATTTATTTTAAAAAAAAAGTTGCGATTCAAAATGTTCAATATTTGCTCTAGAGAATTCATTTGTAAGAAAAGGCGCGTGGAAAGGATTTGGCTCAGAGCAAGAATAGGCGTATAGTCTACATGCACGACTATATATAAGTAATAAATAAGCAAAACGCAAGGATGCATTATTAGGACCATTATCAACATTGTTCGATGCTTGTTTTCAGAAGAAAGTCCCTCTTCTGTTGGAGAAAATTTTTGTTTATTTAGTATAGATATATAAGGTCGAGTGAGAGTGTCCTATATATTTAAGGGCCGTAAAAGTGAGTTCAAAAAGAAAAGAAGGGCTCACTGCTTGCAGGGAGAGGGACTTCTATTTGTATAGATTCGAAGAAACGAGAGTTCGACTCTTCGGGGGTCAGCTCTGAAACGAAGAACAGAGGGAAACTACAAATCGGCCTGAATAAGATGACAATGGATAGATGGTCCTCAGAAAGAAATTTGGCTTTACAGCTTGTAGGGAATCAAAGTCCTAGTGCAGAGCAAGACCATCTCTCCATTGGTATTTTGAGACCTTTAATCTAGGTGAAAGCAGGGGGAAGGATCAGAAATATACCAACCAAGATCGAGGGGGTGAAAATTTTAATAAAAATATAAAAAATGAGAAATTTTTGTTTGTGTAAAATTATTACAAACGTCGGGCCAAGAGGACTGGATTATTGGGGTGCATGCATCTATCTTTGACAAAAAACATTGATCAACCTCACAAAGATTGAGATATAGAAGCTAAAAACTATGATGAACCAATGACATCTAATCAAGAGACCTTGTTTTTTTTCTGGCTCATAATTTGGCCAAAATTAATAGGAATTTGTTTTTTGAATCCGAGGAAGCCTGAGTATATGTGCATGCATAGTTCCATCATGACGGGTTTGGAATTACATGCAAAAGTGAATGAAATAAAAAATTGAACAATGATTTTTCCCGTAGAAACCAAAATGCCTTCTGTTATCGAGCTAAGACCTATTTGACATGATCATAGTTTTAGACAAGGCCTTACATGTCAGTTTCGGTCACCATTTCAGTGACGAGTGACGACCAAAACAGAATTTCGATGGAATTTCGGTCAAATTTCGATCGAAATTTCGATCATTTCGGTCATTTTTTGTAATAGGACCCCCATATTTTGATCTCTTCGGTCGATTTCGATTTCGACTGGATATCGATATCCGACAGTAATTCGACCGAATTTCACTGAAATTTGAGGCCATGATTTTAGCATGATCTTTCTCATCACACAATGCATTGATAATAACTTTCAATTGGCAGTGATTTTTCTTTTTCCACAAAAAATGCATAAGCGTTGGTGAAATTTCTTGTTATGAACAATCTCAAAGCTGATGCCTTGCTCTGTGATCTTCCTTGTTATGAACACACCTTCATTTGATCTTAAATAATCAACTCTGGTCAAATTCATTGACCACTGCAAGTTATATGCATAGTAGAGCTTTCTGCTCTATGCTCTTCTTTAATAGAAATGATGCAAAAACATACTCCTTTGAAGTTATGATGTGGATCTATAATCTAAAAGCTCAGATATTGACATCTAAGATATAAACAAATAAAAACAAAAAATATGATCAAAACTGCAAGTGGTGGTACAAGATGCAAGAGGAGGATGCGACGGTTACTGGTGGAGGTTGCATGCTTCGAGAAGGCATCACTGACGTCAGAAGATGTTGTGGTGACTTGAGAAGTTGACGCTAACATTGGAAAGAGGAGAAAGTATCTGGAGTTGTACAATATTAGTTTTTTTTCTTTGAACACAATATAGTGGAGGTCGGGCATAAGGGGGTGTGGAGAACCTTATGATTGACATGATCCTCTTACGATCGAAATTCCTCAACTAACATCTCGTAGTGCCTCAAGGCGCAACCACCTCACAACGTTCCAGCAGCTTGAGGCATTTGCCCCACTGAACAAGACCTGGACATATGCCTCAGGGTTGAATCATCCCTCCTCGCTTCGAGATGTACGCCTAGAGCATATCGAAGCATAATTTTCATTCCATGGGTATAACTCATCTTGAGTGGCTTGTCAAAGCCCTTATATCCAATGGGTGACTTCTTGTACTAGGGTTTCCTGCAGTCGATTACGATGGACAAGAGATTGAGATCCTTCGGCGTACTCCTAGATGCTCATTGCCTCCATGAGTAAATGGACATACAAGTCTCATTTATAGTCTTTGGGCATAAACTTGGTGTTTAGTTTTACCATCATTTTGCTATAACTACAGATCTTACACTTTCCCTTCCATTTGCAGTCTAGTTGCAAACGATCCCACCATAGCATGGTATGCCCATTAAGTTTGATCGTGTCAAATTGGACCTTTCACTCTCCAGGCATATCCTTCCATACAAAGAAATGTTCGACCTTCTGGAGCCCGTCTACAAAGCACCAGGATCCCAACTCCATCAAATTCCTGAACATCGAATCATTTGCCTCGATCCATTCTGTCATCCTTCCTAGGGCCATATCGAGGTGGCGATGATTGCTACTATTATGTCGTGTATATCCTTGGGAAGGAGGTTCTTGATTTTGTGGTGTAAAAGGGATTTCTATCTTCAATTCGTCTTCTTCATTGCTATCCTGTAAGTACCAGTCACTAACATACATACTGCTACCTGCGGTTCTTGTATTCATCTGTCGTGGGTCGAGTTTCTGGTGATAGATCGCTGTCTCACCAAACACTGGCCGACCATGAGTGAGGGAGTGTACAAATCTAAGAAATAGAAGGCAAGCCTTCTTGTGTACCTCAAACCTCATGTGGAAGTGGATGAACAATGACAATCAAGATTTACACTTGAAAGTGATTATGAGCGGGTCAATTAGCCAAGTCCCTGTTAAGACTCCTTCAACTTTAATCGCAGAGTGTCGCAAATGTGTCAGCATTGGCACTTCTAGAGAGGGATTACATGTCCCCAAGGATGCAAGGGTGGCATCCATCACCACATGGCAGGCAATGGTGCGTACACAAAAGTAATTATATGGAGTGTAAGTGGTCTGGGTGTCCCGTAGAAAAAAGGGGTTGTAAAGAGGCTTCTTTCAGAGTGGCGTCGGGATGTGATTTTTCTTCAGGAGGTCAAGATCCAGTCTTGGTCAAGCCCTCCATGGAGTTTGATCAGGGGGTACTGTTACTTTGAGTTCAATGTAGTTAACACAGTTGTTGCGGTTGGGGGTTTGATTTTAAAATTGAATGGCAACATGTTAAAGCTTGAATCTGAATTACTTGGTAGATATATGGTGACTATTTTGCTTTAAGACAAGCGCAACGGGGCATACTTGGCTTTATTTTGTGTATATGGCCCCAATGACATTGTTGTCTGTCACATGCTGGGGGGGGGGGGGGGGGGGTTCAAGAAGCTAGTTCTCGATTTTCTTCAGCTAATTGGTTGATTAGAGGAGACTTCAAGATTACTTTGTTTTCCATGGATCATCCATGCTTGCATGAAGGCTGAAGACTTGGGTCTACTGATTTCGCGAAAATGATGAATGATCTTTTCCTAGAGGTTTTCAATGCAACGGGTTGTCAATATAGTTGGTGCAACTCTGGTTCCCAATCTAGGTTCTCGTTTTCTTGGATCAATGAAGTTGATATCGACCTTTCTCTTGTTATGTGTCTCTGCATTTTCGCACTCCAGTTTGGATCACATGTCCTTATTTTGGACCTTCAAGAAAGGTGAACCGCCCATGTCTTTCTTTCAATTAAGAAGGCGTGGCTACTTGAAGAAATATTTAGGGAGATGGTCATTGACTTTTAAAGTTCCTTGCAATGTGATGACACTTTTGCAACAATGAATTTGTCCTGCAATTTAGAGGCGCTAAGAAAGCAATTTATGCACATATAAAAAGGATGTCTGTAAAAATGCAACGTGCATCGTGAAGACATGGAGTAGTTTGGACCGTACTTGAATTGACAGAAAAGGCATTTGTCGAAAAAATTATCCCTTGAACTTATTGTTATTAACGTTGGAGTAGATCTTCATGCAACATCTGGATTAGCGGGTGAAGGTTGTGTTCATGCGGATCACGAACCCCATGAGAGTTTAGGGGAAGGATGTGCAGGAAGTTCATATGGAAATGAGGTCTACTATTGAAAGGACCAATGCAAGTAACTCGAAATACCGAATTACAATCCGATGATTGTCATCGACAATCCGATGTCGAGGAGGGAGGGGTGGCAAAGGACATGGATGTTATGGGAGGGAGTAGCGAATGTGAGGTAGGGGATGTGACAACAATCAACATCGGGAGAGGAGAGAGTTTATGATTGTCAACTTTTAACCAATTTGGTCAATTGTAACGATTACAAATGATGGAAGGTTAAATAAGGGTATGCCATGTAATGATTAGTCATTATCTAGGGGCCGTGTCAATATGATTTGTGGGGGAGGGGTTAGAATATATTTATTAACATATACATGGGCATATGCGTAAAAGTCCCAAAATTATAACCTTACTTTCTTTTATAAATATACATAAGCAAAAAATCTTCTAATGATGTGAAACTTTGGACGATGCTAAAAGTATGAGATCTTTGCATATACAAGGATGGATTCAGAAAAACATACGAGCATTGAGGAAAATAATATTTGTTAGGTTCTTGAAACATGCATATAGGTCACAATGCAAAGTGGAGCATACACCATCGATTTAACATCCTAATTCACTATTCTTAGTTCCAATAGACACACCCTTATGTATCTCAAGAAAGCAAGGGACCCTTATAGTTAATGTCCCGGGAAGGTTAGATACACTATACCTCAATGATATCATTTGTTCGAATGCATCCTTTTTAAGCTTCTCTTCAGCTCCTGTTATGTGAGCTTAAATCTAACAAGGTGTGGAATGATAAAATATGTGCAGTAAAAAAGAACAAAATATGAATTTACATATAATATTATAATCAAATAGGAACAATATTATAATCAAATAGGAACGGAGTCCTAAGCCCTCCAATTAATCTCTCTTTAAACTCTAGCCAGAAAGATATCAAACAAGTGGTTTGAGATGACCTTGTAGGACTACCCTACTCCATAAAAGAAGACCATGTAGAAATTTTGCTATTAGATTTATCAAGGATTAGAAGAGGTATGGAGCTCTTTATATAGACCCTCCAGCACATCCAAGTTCCACCACTAGAAGATATGCGGCTAAATTAGGATCCAATTAAGAGGTGCGAGGCTCTAATTGAATTCCGATGAGACCCAATCAATCATTTCTTCATCTTTTTCAACAATTCCCCCTCAATTTGGTGCATGGAATGTTTACCTTCCCATAAAAGTAATCTCCACTAAGATATACACATAATACATGATAATACAGACAATCTCGATTCAACACACACGTCTCTTGTAAATATAATGGAGAAGATGCATCTTTGGTCACACTAGTGAGCAAGTTGACTTATAGAGTTGGAGTATGTAGTGACAATTTTTAGGTAGAAGACAAGACTTTCGTGTTTTTCATAAACACTAATTAGAATCACTAACGCTGCAACGAGCCTCCATCCTAGAGTACTTTGGGCCACAATATGTCTCCTTAATGGGAGACAACTCCATCTCTTCTAAGGGTCGAAAGGTTGTGGGATTATCCATATGCAAATTTTGAAAAATAGGCCTTTCTCTTGGGGACTTTGAAATCAAGCCTTTTTTATATAGAAATTGAAAAGTAGTCTCCCTTTGGACGACTCAAAGACAAGGCCATTATATGGAACCATCAGTATAAAACTCTCACACGAGTCCCTTACAAGATAATAAACAGAGGTGATGATTATGGGTATTCAACATGTATAGATGGGTAAATGGATCCCCAGTGTTTAGTCCCACATCTACCAGTGATGGGACTTGGAGGGTATGTGTAGGCTAGATAAGAAGCCCCAGACCTCCTTAATCAGATGAGAGAAGTGAATGAACACATCAACCCTTTGAGGTGTTCTCCTGTGGTTTCATCCCGCTCCTTAGGGAGTAGGGTTACACGTAAAATCTATGTGTCAATGTTTTATTCTTTCTAGATTTCTCTACTGTGTCTATCAATTCGCTTCCGCGTTCCTCAATTTCTAACATGATATCAGAGCGGGTTCGATTCTCGAGGATTTATTTTGTGTTCTTAGTTTGTTCGAGATTCGATTATTAGAGTAGAGTCAATTTTAGTTGTTCATTCTTTCTTGAAAATTTGTTCATTGTTCTGATCAATGTCCGAGAAAAGTTTTTAGGGTTTTCTGAAACCCTAAAATCTACGAGGTGCCACCATAATCAATCTGGAGTACTCTGTGATTCAATTGTTCCGATATTCTATAATCAATTCTAGGGTTTTTTTTGTGAAACCCTAATCCAAGTTCCATCAACAACATCTCACGCAAGTGGCGCAAGATCCTTCGTCTTCTCCAGCCCAGCGGTCTTCTAATGGCTGTGCCGCCATCCTCCTCAACGACACACCTCTCATATCTTGAAAAAAGTAAGGCAGCGCCATGATCTTTATGCAAAAAAAGACAGATGCTTCTCTCCGATTAGGCGGCCGTGGCATGAAAAGAAGAGGAGAGGCAGTGCTACAGCAAGTCGCCTCCAGCATCCATCGCTCGTTAGGGCTCCTGCTGCGCTCCTTGATTCTCCCATACCATCACCTTGCGCAGCTCCTCCTCCAGTCAGTGGTGGTTCTCTAGTGGTTGCCGTCTCCTACCTCTTTCGAGCGAGGAAGGGCCCTCTTTGCACCCCCTCGAGGCGAGAGGTCTCAAGCCCCTGTTCTACAGGTCTCCAAGCGGAGCTCTTCCGCTCGTGCCAAAGGCGCATCCCCCTCGTAGCGTAGATCCAACAACACCGTCAGGGAGTCCTCTCACAGATCTCCTTGGCGGTGGAGAAGTCACTTCCACCTTCCTCCTCTAATCGAAGACTCCGAGCGACGCGAGTCCTTTCTCTCCATGGTGGCGGCGCCAAATAACCCCCTCCTTCGAGTTCTGCGTCCAGTTTACGGCATACGCTCCTGCCGCCACTCCTCCAGGCATCCATCATGTCACCTTCTCCGAACACCGCTTCCAGCCTAGGATGTGCGGCAATGACGCTACACCACCATCTCCAGCAAAACCAGCACCAACAAGAGAAGAAACCCTTATCGGGGCAAGTTCCTCCCAAAGTGGGAACCTTAAATAAGGTTAGCCCCAAGTGGGCCGAAAATGTAAAAAAAAAACATGTTGCTGCATATTCCAGGCCCAAGTGGGCCGTGTTGAGAAAAAAGGATAGCCCAAAGTTGGGCTGGTAAAAAAAGAGGGAGGACGGGCTAAGAAAGAAAGGAAAGAAAAGGCCCAGTTCAAAAAAAAGGAGGAAGGAGACATCGTTTGAAAAAGGTGTGTAAAAAAATCATACGCGATAAAAAATGAGTCGGCTATAAACACAGAAGAAAAAAAAGGTCGAGAAAAAATGGGATCATACAAAAAGAATGCATACGAAAAAAATGATTTTGAAAAAAATTTGTGAGAAGAAGAGTCTCGGAAAAAGAATTTAAACTGGCTTATTGTTTTTTGTTTCCCCATCGTTGTTGTCTTCTCCTAACTTTGTCGTTTGTTATTCCGACCAGTATGGGAGAAAGGGGGAGTATTGTGTAGAGTCACAAGTCAGATTCATATTCTCCAGACTAGCCAGATTTTCATACTCTACAGTTCAGTTTCAGACTCTGCGGATTGGTTCAGAGTCTAAGTTCAAGGCACTTCATATTTGAGTGACCCAATTTCTTCGAGTTCTCCAAAGAGACTCCTTTTCAGACGCACTTGTGTTCGATCTTTTTTGTGTGGTCCCCTGTTAGCCATGTGAGCCCGATACGAACCATTCCTACGATAAATGTTATTGCAATGTTTGATATATCAATAAAAGTTATTGGTTTGTTTTACTCCATGTATGAGATTAAATGAGTAAATGCACTATAAGGTCCCTTAGTACAACTAGGATTACATACGATGACCATCTTAATGATCATATAACTGTTGATTCAGTGGTTGAATCATAGAGGTTGGTGCTTGGATGAATATTTAAGGAGTTAGATTGAGGACTCATCAAGCACCGTCAAATGATTATTAATAGATGATCTCCAGTCCGAGAAGGAGATGACAATCCTTCTCTAAAGGCTGATATCTGACCGACCTCTTGATGCAGATCCTCTGCATAGGAATAGAGATTCAGAGGTGTCAGATAAGTTAGGTCAAAGAGTTGACTTAGCGAGATTGAGATAACCAAGTCCTATGCCGTATGCTGTCACGATATAGGCAAGCATCCTCTAACTGGAGACAGATGTATTGCTATATGTCCGAGTATGTACATTTGGCAGACCGATAGTTTGATGGACTAATCAAGGTCAATACACCGACGAGCTGGTGTGCATACAAGGGCATATGAGTAATATGATCTCTCAAAGGGATCATACAGGTTCACTTGTGAACCGGAAGACATGAGCTCACTCATGAGGTATTGGGACCAATCAAATTCCATGCACGGTCGTCTTTCTTTGGAAGCATGACAAGAATTTGAAGGTATAATATATGCTTTTGGAAAGTATATGATCGATACTAACTCTCAATAATTAAATGAGAAACTTGATAATAAAACCCTGAAGAAGACAATGTAAAATAGATCTATATCTTCGGGTTTATTCTAAATCTTCCAGTATGCATGATGTACATGTATCAGGAATACCTGAGGGTGATGTGATCATAAACGGTTGTATAACCATGACACTTCCATTCCGAGGGAGTGATGAAACAAGTCTGGATTTTAGTGACTCCTTTCAATAGATAAGTGATATGATCTTAGTCCAAATGTTGGAAATTAATCTGAACGTGATTCATATGCAATGAGAAGATTTGATCTACAACCTTGATTTAATCTAGCATCTATGAGAGGTCCCGAGATCTGGATTTGAGATGTGATCTCAATATCCAAGTCACTATATGTGGAACGTACAATCGCTATGTCCTTATCTCCAAGTATCCGCGGAAAAAAAGCGCATTATTCTTAAAAGAGTTCAAGAATAATTCCATAGATAAAATGTATATCCAAACATTGAGAAATGTAGGATTAAATGTGATTTAATTATCATGAATAATGTGAATTTGATTCATATTATTTTGATGCATGAGAATGATGATCCAATATAAATAAATGTGATATAATTATAATGGATATGAATAATGTGGCTAGTACTATCCATATTAATCATATATATTATAAATTTGATTTATAACATATAAGAGAGAGGTATTTGTAAATAACAGTTACAATTTAAATGTTGATGTGAATTGGCTTCACTTTGGACAATTAATTGAAAATGTAATTTACATTTTATTTTGGGTTGTGAATGTGATTCACAAGTTTGCAAAATAGCATTGGTATGATTGATATTTCACAAAATAACTTGGAATTATTTTTATGAAGTAATATACAATAAAAGTTGTTGTATATAATGAAGGATTATACGAGATATAAGATCTCATATAATTGGAATGAGGAGCCTCCCTTCTATATAACGAGGGTGGACGACCACTGTTGATTTAGGAGTCAAGGTGGTCGTCCCTCCTTAATTGGAAGGAGGCTTGCCTACTTCCTAATCCTTCATGGCATATTGATTTGTTTATATTGATGATTTATTTAATATATATTTAATTTAATTTAATTAATTGTTGTTGTATTTTTACAACAAAATCATAACCATTTAAAGAAACACAAATCAATCTCAACCATTGAATTTGTGTTGTCCATGGATTGAGATCCATGGACTCCCAAAATATTATAAAAGAAGAGGCAACACTAGCTCTTCTTTTACATCACATAATTTCACAAGCTCCCTCTCCTTCTCATCATCCTACATGCCTCCCCCTCTCTCTAAAGTGGTCGTCCACTTTGTGACCTAGAGAGAATCATTGTTGTCGCTACGACGTCGTGCTGCCACTTCGACCACTCGTGGATTTTCGTCTTCCTCGGTGCTTCCGATACATTAAGAAGACCTCGGATTTCGTGTGACAAAATCAGGAGATCCGTCACTTGGATCAACATCTTGGATTACGAGGACACGTTTCATCAAGGTGCTCGCAAGCGTCTCCTCCGTCAGGTCGAACTTGAGACAAGCGGTCTCTTCGTTTAGAGACAACCACACTTCAAGAGGTATTTCGATATCTTTTTTGTTGTTTAGATGAAACGATCCGAAAAGTGTTCTTGGATTATGTGGTTTCATCGCTTTAAAAATTATAAATTCCGCTTCCTCGAGCGACTAGTGCGACTAGTTGCTCCCGATCACATATGATGCGATCTTCACGCTTTTGTGATGGGCTTAAGGTTTTCTTCATAACCTTCAAATGGTATCAGAGTCTTGGTCGAGATCTTAGATATGGTCCGAAATCCTATGCGATCAAGGTTCATGTTTCGGATGCGCGGGAATCATTATTTTTGGATTGGATGCAAGATTGGAATTGGTTTTTCGCTAAAATAAAAACCTATTGTTTGTGCATTTTTTGGACATGTCTTTTGGTTATTAAAATGTATTTATAATGTCTAAATATGTTCTAAAATAGTACCCTAATATTGGTACCAAAAGTGCTTGAATATGATTCGAAGAGTTCCCGCCATGAAATTTTTTTTGCATGTATTCGCGGATCTGTAAGAAAATTAATTTTAATTATTGTTTTCCCGTCATGAAACATGAAATAAGCACTTGGATTAAGTAAAGAATCAAACTAGCAAATCGTTCGAATTTACTTAACGCGATTCCGACTCTGTTTTCCCAAGATATTCCATATTTAGTGATGGGTCGGAAGATGATTAGATCATCAAATCTCCCTGCTTAATGTGTTTGTTATTCAATGGAAATCATGGAAATTATGAATTTATCTTGATTAATTATGATGTCTAATAATTATGAAAATAATCGATTAATCATCATTTACCATTGCATGAATGTTTCATGAAAACCTTAGTTTATTCTACAATAGTTATAGGACAATCTTTACATGCAAAACATGATTTCTTGATATGCTTAGATATTTTAGGATCTCAAAATTGTTTAATATGGCTAATATCTCTGAGAGATTATTATATAGTATAATGCCGGTCATCAAAGTTAATCGATAGAACCTCAACTACATTGGCATTATTTGTATTGTTTTCAATCGGAATAGTGAAGGTGTCTAGTCTGGGTATGGTGTCTTGATTTACTAATTAGCATCTTGCATGTCAAGGAAATGCTCCCTCCCAGCATAACTCGAGTGTACTGGACGCATCCATTTTTTAGGAAAGAATAATATGAATAAGTCAAGTTATACTCTAATTATTAAAATACAAAATTACTTACTTGTGAGGGTGTATACTATATAGTAAGATCAAACACACCCTAATTGTTTTGTTAGTTGGTTGAATTAGATTGCTAATTGATTTAATATGATTAAATTAATTAAATACTCTATTATGAATAGAGTTATATTTTCCTTGGAAGAATTAATCATGTGAATATGATTAATAATATTTAACTAAAATTTGAACATGATATGGAGGATCACATAAGTGGCATCTATGGTCTCCCGTCAAGGTGAAGAGTTTTGTCGCCATAGATTGTATGTAAGAGATGCCTGTCCCAAGTGACAACACAAGCGCTCATGGATCATGTTCTTTGCTTCTCGAAACAGTAAGGCTGTATACATAGTGACCCCAATATCGGTTCCTCACATAATTGGGGCGATATTGGATTGCATATAATGAGTTCTAATCCTGTTAACGGTTAGTTCAATTAACGATGGCTCAACATCGCCTTAGGGATGGTGGGCTCATGTGTTAAAGATCGAATTGGGAATGCAAGTTGGACTTGCAAGGAGGAATGTGTTCCCGTTTCTTTTTACCCGAGTTACAGTTTCTCATATTATTAGGATGTAACAAAGGTAGCAAAGAGATCCCAGTTCTTGCTAGAGATTTAGCAGTAAGTATATCTCTTGCTTTGAAAGTGATTAAGGGAATGAACTTTCAGAGTTGAAAAGGCAAGACTAATTTGATTAAAAATGCTTAATCAAAGATTTTAATATTGAATATATAATTATTTATATGTTCTAATATAGTACATTCTTAATTTCAGATAATGAAGTTCATGAACCCATTCAGTAGGCTCTTGGAGGTCAACCAATTGACCGTATCAAATTACTCGGATTGGATCAATAAATTGGATCTTGTTCTATCTGTGGATCACATTTCTTATGTGCTATCCAAGAACAAGCACACAAACTCTAAGACACCGGAAGAAATCCAGTACAATGAAAAATATGATGCAGATCATTCATTGGCCAGATGTTATATTATGAGATCTCTCTCCAATATTCTTCAGAAGCAACATATGGAGATGGATAATTGCCAGGATATAGTTGCAGAATCTAAAAGAGATGTTCATTGATGTTAACTGCACTCAGTTATAATGTCATGAAAGAACCGATTCACTGCAAAGTGCGGGAAGAGATTTCGATCCAAGAGCATGTGATCAAAATGTTTGGTTACCTCTCGGAGCTGGAGACTCTCGGGGCTGAGATAGACGGAGACATGCAATCTAACTTCATTTTGCTATCTCTCCGTAAGTCTTTCACCAATTATGTGGTATCGTACCAGACCAATAAATTGACATTATATAACGTTAAACTTATAGCTTCATTAAAGTCTGTAGAAGAGGTAATGAAGAAAGAGAATCCCTCTGACAGTGCAATGGTTGCACATGCCAAAGGGAAGCACGGTCGGAAGCAAGGGTCTCAGAAGGGTTCGACTCAAAAAAAGAAGAGTCAAGATGTTGGCTCATCTTCTAACGCTTCCATACTAGTGGCATAGGAGAAAACTGATGTTTGCCATCACTGTAAGAAGCCGGGGCACTGGAAGCGTAAATGCCCATATTACCTGAAATCTGCTGATAAAGGTAAAGCCCAAACAAGTATGAATTCTACTCATCATTGAAATCAATTTTCTCATAGGACGAGAAGGTAGTTTGATCATCGATTATGGTGCTTTATTCGTGTATGCAATTTGTTGCATCTATTTCAGGAAACTAGGAATCTCATTGAAGGGGAGATAGTCATCCAGATGGGATCTATTGTAACTATTGCAACAGTCGCAGTCGGGACATGCAGACTATCATTATCTAGTGGAAGAGTCCTAGTACTTAAAGAACATCTTTATGTTCCAGATGTTAGAAGGAACTTAATATTTGTATCTAAGTTAATTAGAAATGGATATTCGTTCCTATTCTGTAATAAACTTGTCATAAGACGTTATAATAAATATGTTGCGGATGGTGTTCTAACTTCTGGTGGACTCTATGAATTGTGCATTGATGAGAATGTCATGAATGTTATTACCACTAATAAAAACCCTAAAAGAATCAGAGAGGATGGGAATCATTCTACATGATTTGACATCAAAGACTTGGTCATTTGTCTATTGATAGGGTCAATAGATTAATAAAGGATGGACCCTTAGATTTTCTACATGTCCAAATTTTGCCTACCTGTGAACAATGTATTCGAGGTAAAATGACTAGGACGCCTTTCTGTAATAAAGTTACAAGATGCGAGTGTATTCTTGACCTAATACATACTGATGTATGTGGTCCCTTCAGTACTGCGACCCGAAATGGACATCCGATATTATTTGACGTTTATTGATGACCATTCACGAAATAGGTTTATCTTCATAGTACGTCATAAATCCGAAACCTTTGAAAAGTTCAAAGAGTTCATGGTTTTGGTTGAGAACCAAACCAATGGGAAGATCAAACGGATTCGATCTGACCGAGGTGTAGAGTACCTCTCATATGAGTTTAAGGAATACATCAAAGAGAGATGAATTGTCTCCAATATCACTCCTTCCGGAACTCCCCAACTTAATGATGTTGCTAAAAGACGCAACAGGACCATCATGGACATGTTCCGTTCAATGATGAGTAAGCACATTTACCGCTTAATTTCTGGGGATATGCAGTAGAAATTGCAATATATATCCTGAATAAGATTCTTAGCAAATACGTACCTAAAACTCCTCATGAGCTTTCGTATGGAACCAAACCTAGTGTTAGACACTTAAGGATTTGGGATTGCTTGGTCCATGTGAAGAACGTGGACGTAAGTAAGCTAGAATCTTGCACTCGTGAGTGCTACTTCATTGGGTATGTTAAGTATGGTATTGGATACCAACTTTATGACCCTGAGACTCAGAAGGTATTTGTCTTTAGAGATGTAAAATTTATGGAGGATGACTTCCTTAAGAGTCCAGATAACAATGAAGTAAAGGAACTCATTGAATCCACTGAGGATACTAAGTTTACTGAACCAGAAACTGAAGAAGTAAATGAAGATGTAACACCCGTACCTCTTCGAAGGAGTTCGAGGGTGGTTGCACCACCTGAAAGGTACAGATTCCATGTGTCAGATCAAATTGACAATGATCCAGCTTCATTTGTTGAAGCATTCACGGATCATGACATGGATAGATGGATGATAGCAATGAAGTCAGAAATTGACTCCATGCATAAGAGTGGTGTATGAACCCTAGAGGATCCCACCTAGAGGAGTAAAATCCATTGGATGTAAATGGATCTTCAAGAGAAAAGGGGACCTGATGGGAAAGTAGACACTTTTAAAGCACGACTCGTAGCCAAGGCTACACACAGAGATAGGGTATCGATTACGATGAGACATTCTCTCTTGTGGTTATACTTAAGTCCATCAGGGCATTGCTAGCTATAGCTGCATATCTTAACTACGACATCCGACAGATGGACGTCAAGATAGCTTTCCTCAATGGAAACCTCGATGAGGATATCTATATGGAGCAACCCCAGGGCTTCATAACTGAGGAATGTAAAGTATGCAAGCTGAAGAAATCTATTTATGAGCTCAAACAAGCTTCTCGCAGCTGGAACATCATATTTAAAGAAACTATAAAGAGTTATAATTTTGTTCAGAATCCCGATGAACCATGTGCGTACAAAAAGCTTAGTGGGATCGCCATTGTGTTCTTCGTGCTTTATGTAGATGGCATCCTTATCATCGGGAATGATATCGAGATGATGACCAGTGTCAAGATTTGGTTGTTCCATACCTTCGAGATGAAAGATCTTGGAGATGCCTCTTATATCTTGGGTCTGAAGCTGTTCAGAAACAAAGAAAATGGGATTTTGGGATTATCACAACATGTGTACATTAAGAAGATCTTGGAGCGTTTCCATATGGAGAACTTCAAGAAAGGCTTCCATCCCTTAAGACATGGTATCCGCATATCTAAAGGGATGGCTCCTCAAAGTGTTGAGGATAAGAAAGCCATGGTTGGGTGCCCCTACGCATCAGCTGTGAGAAGCTTAATGTACACGATGATGTGCACAAGGCCAGATATCTGCCATGTAGTGGGAGTGGTAAGCCATTACCAATCTTGCTATGGAGAGCAACATTGGATGCAGTGAAGACAATCTTCAAGTATCTAAGACGGATGCAAGATTACATCTTAATGTATGAAGATGGTGATTTCCAAGTCTTAGGATACACAGATTTGTCTTCCAGTCTGATATTGATGATCAAAAGTCAACATCAGGGTTTGTGTTCCTGTTGAAAGGTGATGCTATTAGATGAAGAAGCAAAGCAGGACACTACAACCGATTCAACAATAGATGTCGAATATATTGCCGCATCGGATGCTGCAAAGGAGGCGGTGTGGTTGCACAAGTTCATCCTAGAGCATGGCGTAGTTTCCTCTAATACTCCAATCCCGCTACTCTGCGATAACACGGGAGCCATAGCTCAGGCGATGGAACCCATATGGCATCAAAAGGGCAAGTACGTGGAAAGGAAATACCACAACATTCGGAAGATTCAAAAGCGTGGTGACATCATCATCATCAAGTTGGCCTCTTCCGACAACGTTGTTGGTTCGCTTACCAAACCTTTGACATAAAAGATTTTCGACCAGCATGTAATGAGTATGGGTTTAAGGATTGTTCCTGAATGGTTTTGAGGGCTAGTGGGAGATTGTTAGCCATGTGAGCCCGAGGCGAACCTTTTCTATAATAAATTTTATTGTAATGTTTAATATATCAATAAAAATTATTAATTTGTTTCACTCCCTGTCTGAAATTAAATGAATGAATGCACTATAAGGTCCCTTAGTACAATTAGTATTATGTATTATGGCCATCGTAATGATCATACAACTGTTGATTTAGTGGTTGAATCATAGAGGCTGGTGCTTGGATGAATATCTAAGGGAGTTAGATTGATGACTCATCAAACACCGTCAAATGATTATTAAGAGATGATCAATTTAAGAAGGAGATGACAATCCTTCTCTAAAGGCTGATATCTGACCGATCTCTTGATGCAGATCCTGCATAGGAATAGAGATTCGGAGGTATCAGATAAGTTAGGACAAAGAGTTGACTTAGCGAGATCGAGATAACCAAGTCCTATGTTGTATGCTGTCACGATATAGGCAAGCATCCTCTGATCGGGGACAGATGTATTGATATATATATATATATATATATCTATTATGTACATTTAGCAGACCAATAAGTTGATGATCTAATCAAGGTCTATACATCGGTGAGCTGGTGTGCATACAAGGGCATATGATTAATACAATCTCTTAAAGGAATTATACGGGTTTACTTGTGAACCGGAAGACATGAGCTCACTCATGAGGTATTGGGACCAATCAAATTTCATGCATGGTCATCTTGCTTTAGAAGTACGACAAGAATTTGAAGGTATGGTATATGCTTTTGGAAAGTATATGATCGATACCAACTCCCAATGACCGAATGAGAAACTTGATGATAAAACCCTGAAGAATTCTTCGGGTTTATTCTAAGTTTTCCAGTATGCATGATGTACATGTATTGGGAATAACTGAGGGTGATGTGATCATAAACGATTGTATAACCATGACGCTTCCATTCTGAGGGAGTGATGAAACATGTCTAGATCTTAGTGACTCCTTTTAGTAGAGAAGTGATCTGATCTTAGTCCAAATGTTGGACATTGATCTGAACGTGATTCAGATGTAACGAGAAGATTTGATCTACGACCTTAATTTAATCAAGCATCTATGAGAGATCCCCGAGATCTGGATTTGAGATCTGATCTCAATATCTAAGTCACTATACGTGGAACGTACAATTGTCATGTCCTTATCTCCAAGTATCCGCGGAGAAAGCACATTATTCTTGAAAGAGTTCAAGAATAATTCCATAGATAAAAATGTATATCCAAGCATTGAGAAATGGATAATTAAATATGATTTAATTGTCATGAATATGTGAATTTGATTCATGTTATTTTGATGCATGGGAATGAGGATCCAATATAATTAAATGAGATTTAATTATAATGGATATGAATAATGTGGATAATACCATCCATATTCAACAACAACAAAGCCTTTTCCTACAATTAAATAGGGTCGACTACATGGATTCTTTGACTCCATTCAGATCTATCATGGGTCAATCTCGGGATTATATCCAAAAAACTAAGATCCCTTCATATAGTCTCCTTCCAACACTTTTTGGCCGTCCTCGCCCTCTCTTAGCCTGCTCAACATCCAAAAACTCGCATCTCCTAACTGGTGCATCAGCTGACATTATTTGCAAATGACCAAACCATCTTAAGTGATTTTCTCGCATCTTATCCTCAATTGGAGCTACACCAACTTTCTTTCTAATTGCATCATTCCAAATTTACGTGTGTGTCCACACATCCACCTTAGCATTTTCATTTCTGCTACAACCATTTTCTGCATATGTCTATGGTTCATAGGCCAACATTCAGATCCACAGAGCATAGCAGGTCTCACAGCTGCTTTGTAAAACTTTCGTTTGATTTTTAAAGGAATTTTCTTATCACAGAGAACAAAAAAGGTTCCTCTCCACTTTAGTCAGTGTAAAGCCTTAAACTTGGCTTCTCTCGGATCCTATATCATAAGATCCGGCTCGTCAAGAGGAAATCAATGGAATTTATTTCGTATGAATATGACTTCGTTTGGAATTGTTATGATTTTCGGAAGAAAGATAAGCAAGGAGTCTTAAGATGTCATTAACTGTAATGACTGTCATTAAGACTAATTAAACACGATTAAAGAAAATAATGATGGATTGAGGACTGTTAATAATCATGAGCGAGCAATAATCAGAGGTCAGTGAAAGTTAAGCGCAAGTCACAAAAGCTAAAACTTGATTAGTGAAAGTTAATCATGATTAGCGCTAATTAAGTATCATTAGCGATTCTAAAACCTTCTGGAAAATTCTAACTAAAGCCGTAAGTTTCAGATAAGCTTTGGCCAAAACCATGGGCCAAAATCATGGGCCGCTAATTGCGATTAAGGGATAAACCATACTTTACTAACCATGGTTAGCGGTTTTCTGAAGCCTATAAATAGCCCCTTAGCCATTTATTCTCTACGATTTCCATTATCACCACTACCCCCAAGGGCCAGGGTCGAGAGGTCGAGAGGAGGAGAGGGAGGTAGTGAAGGAGCGCTAGCGAATCGCTGCTGGGAGGACGAGTAGGAATGTACGATCCTCTCCTAGTTGGTTTCGTAAGTACGCTCTAACTTGAGCTAGGGTTTTGGTTTATCTTTCTTTTCGATTCATTTTGTGTTGTGGTTCGACGAGAAATCTGTGTAACACCCTACTTATGTGCGTGCATCTATGCACTTCAGTGAACCATGTGATTCGTCTCACATTTATTCACCTAAGACGCGTAGTGTCTACCGATTCTCCATCGCTTATAGTTTTATTATATTCTTTCGATTTCACTTTTATACTTGTTTGAGGGAGAAATCTGTGTAACACCCTACTTAGGTGCGGGCAACTATGTATGATAATGAACCCTGTGATTCATCACACTTTCACTCGCGTAAGACACGTGGTGTCTACCGATTCTCCATCACTTGCATTTTTATTATATTCTTTAAGTTTCGTTGTTGTTTTCCTCTTGGTTTTATAGAGGAAACTCTTTCCGTTTTTCTTTTGAAAAATATCCCGATATAAAGGGAAACTCTGTCGAAATTTTTATAGAAATATCACCTCATATAAGGGGAAGCTTTGCTAAAATTTTCATAGAAATATGTCCCGATATAAGGGAAAAATCTACCGAAATTTTCCTAGAAATATCACCGGTGCAAGGGGAAGTTCTGTTGAAATTTTGAAAGAAAATATGGTCTTCGCATTCTTCGTGTTCTTCGTGTGTTCTTCGCGTTCTTGTGTTCATTGTTCGTTCTTCTCTTTCTTGGCACGTTCTTAGTGTTCTTGATACGAAAATGAAATTGGATCGTTTCAAGAGCCGTAAGTCATCCTTTGTGAAAACGAATCACGATAAATCATATCATACGCGAGAGAGAGCCTTATTATTAGCTAACGAAATCATTCCTTTTGTTGTTGGGTTTTCATACGATATCATTGAAATTCCTGATTTTATGTTCTTCGCTTCGAAGAACCCTAATTTGGCTAACTTTTGAGAAAATATAGATTGTTGCTTTGTAATTCCCACTAAAATATGTCTTCCATGGAAATTAGTTGCTTCCATGGAAAGCTCCAAATTCATAGAAATGCTGAAATTGTTGTTATTATTTTCTTTAAATTGTTATTTGATTATATTGCTTACTTCGAAATACATTGCTTTTAAATTCCGCTCTATATAAATGCAGACAATCCAGATACGTTTTTCCAAATGGAATGAACCTGAGGACGAGCATGAAGACAACCTCTTTGGGTAGTCACTACTCCCAGCTTGCTCTTGATATCCCCGATGAGGTAGAAGGGGATGAGGGGGCCTATGAGCCTCTACATAAGATAGATGACACTCAACCACATCCTGATGCGAATGCCCCATCATTATCAGGTGAAAAACATATAAGTAGAAGTTTGTATTTCATAGAAATTGCATAAATTTATAATTTCTCGCATATAGCAGGTCATGAGAGGAAAGTCAAAGGTCGTGCCAAATGCCATAAATTAAGCAAGCTAAAGCCGGGAGAAAGAATTAGGGTTGTTGACTCCAGGTGGGTAGGTATTGGGGGAATACAATGATCCCTTCTCGAGGAAATTGGGACTCACCGCGATGATGCATATTACCATGAGGACGACTGACTTTAGGAAAGTCCCGCAGTCACTCAAGGATGCCATCATCTTCTAATATAAAGGTACACACATAACTACAAAGATGAGTGAAATTATGATTTGTTTAAGTAATCATGTTTTACTCATGATGATCAGAATGTATTTGATTGAGGCGAGGACCCTGCGGTAAACGAGGAGATTTTGCAAAGAGCTGCCGAAATCCATCGTGATGCACGGGCTAAGGGGAAGAAGGTTAGACATCAATCTTTTATAAATGTCATGGTTAGATACTCATTACATTATCATTTGTTTATAAACTTATTGAAGCATTTCGACCGACTCCCAACTGCAGCTGAAGCGAGAACTAATCGTCCTGAAGATCAACATCCTGCTGAATGGGAAGCGACATGTACATATTGAGATAGTGACAAGTTCAAGGTAATGATAGTTTGCAAATATCATTATCTTAATTACTCAATAAATGTATTTAGATTTCACATATGAATGCAGAATATATCCGAGAAGAACAAGACTAACATGAGTAAAGCTCGTGGTCCTACCCACACATTAGATAGGACAAGTTTGGATCAATTGAAACACAAGTGTGTAACCTCTTCCATATTGTAAAATATATATCTTCTGCTATATGATGATATATTGTATTTTTTAGTTTGAGACGATAGAGTGTGGATCGATTGAGACGGTTCGACATTACCCGACAGATGACTAACAAAGAGGGTAACCAGACCTTCATTCATGAGAGATATGCAGAGGCACATGTATGGAAAGGGAGAAAGAAAAGTTGCATTCCATCTAACCCTAGAACTCACTTATATAGGAGAAAAGCTCAAAGGGTAAATTACATAAACGGGATAAGAGAAATAAACAATATAAATAAATACAACAATAACATAAGAATCTTAACACTCCTCCTCAAGCTGGAGCATATATATCTATCATGCTCAGCTTGGAACACCAATGATGAAATGGACCTCTTGTAAGAGCTTTGATGAACATATCTGCAATCTGATCACCTGAACCGCCATAAGATGTTGAAATAAGCCCCTTTTGGATCAAGTCAGAAGTGTAGTGACAGACTACCTCAATATGCTTTGTTCTCTCATGAAATGCTGGATTATTAGCTATGAATAAGGCTGCTTGATTATCACATTTGTGGTGCATAGGAAGAGGCACCTCAACTGTTAGATCGGTCAGGACAGACTTGACCCACATCATTTATGTACTCCATTGGGCCATGGACCTATATTCTGATTCCGCACTGGACCGAGCAACAACAGTTTGTTTCTTACTTTTCCATGAGACCAATGAGCTACTAGTAAACACGATGAAGCCTGAAGTGGACTTCCTGTCCTTATGACACCCAGCATAATCAGCATCTGCACACCCAGTAACAGTAAGAGAAGTATCTCTTTTAAAAAAAAGACCCGCACCTGGAGATGACTTCAGATTTCTCAAGACCATGCACATTGCATCCATGTATACCTGCCTTGGTTGCTCCATGAACTGGCTTACTCTGCTCACAGCGAAAGATATATCAGGCCTGGTAATGGTAACATATAATAATTTCCCTGCCAGCTCTCTGTATCGTCTCTTGTCCACCTCCTCAGAGTCATCATCATAGAGCCTAGCATTAGGATCCATTGGGGTAGTAGCTGGTCTACATCCTGTCATGCCTGTCTCAGATAGAAGATCAGTAACATATTTCCTTTGCGTCATAACCATACCTTGTTGATTTCATGCAAACTCCAAGCCAAGGAAGTAACGAAGCGTGCCAAGGTCCTTGGTAATAAACTGTTGCCCAAGAAAGTCCTTAGCTGCTTGAGTGCCCTGTTCATCGCTGCCAGTGATAACAATGTCATCAACATAAACCAAAACAACTACAATACCTCTTTGATTTCTCTTAACAAAAAGAGTATGATCTGCAGTGGATCTGGCAAACCCCTTCTGTTCAATCAACTCCGAGAGCTTCTGTAACAAGCCCTCGGACTCTGCTTAAGGCCATAGATAGCCTTAGAAAGACGTCATGCCATATTGGACTCCCCCTCAGCAGCAAACCCAGGTGGTTGCTGTATGTAAACCTCCTCCTACACATCTCCATACAAGAAAGCATTCTTTACATCTAATTGGAAAAGTGACCAATCACGAACTACAACCACAGCAACAAGAATCCGCAGGGTAGAATGACGCGCAACAGGAGAAAAAGTATCTTGGTAATCCACCCCTTAAGTTTGGGTGAGCCCACGAGCAACCAATCTGGCCTTGTATATGTCTACTGTACCGTCAGCACGATGCTTCACAGTAAATACCCACTTGCTACCAACCACAGATGCACCTGGTGGAGTATGGACAACACTCCACGTACCTCGTGACTATAAAGCTGCCATCTCCTCCTCCATAGTCAGACGCCATTAACTGCTCTCTAGTGCCTCCAGATATGACGGCGGTATCTCCACGGTAGACAGACCAATAACAAATCTCTGAAAATCCTTGTCAAGACGCCCCAAGGAAACATGAGACCCAATAGGATGCATAGTGCATGCCCGTTTCTGCTTCCTTAGTGCAATAGGCACATCCAGATCCTCAGCAGATGTAGAAGAGATAGTATCCACGTCCTGTACCTCATTCTGTACATGCAAATCACCAGTGCCATCAGTAAAACTCAAATGTTCAGAACATACCTTGGGCATGTTGGATGACGGAGGAGCCACATGAGCTGGGGGGCGTCGCTACTAAACCTGCGGAAAGAAAGTAGGTGGCGGTGGAGGTGACGGTGGAGGAGATGGTGATGGTGGAGGTGGTGGTGGTGGTGATTGTGGAGATGATAATGATGGAGGAAGTGGCATGTAGACCTCTTCGCCATCCTCTGAAGGAGTAAGCCTGTCACCTGCGGGAGAAAAATACATAACGAACTAGAAAAAGGTAACATCAGCACTAACATAGTATCTTCGTCGAACAGGGTCAAAGCAGCGATATCCTTTTTGGGTCTTGGAATACCCAACAAACACACATTTGACAGCTCTAGGAGAGAGCTTGTCAAGACCTGGAGACATTTGATGAACAAAAGCTACAGAACCAAAGACACGAGGCGTTAGTGAGAAAAGATCCGTCTCGGGAAATGCAATCAAGAACGAAATCTTCTCTCCTAGCACCGAAGAGGGCATACGGTTTACCAGGCAAGCAGTTAGATACGTATCTCCCCAATATGAATGAGGGGTACGACTCTGGATCAAAAGAGTTCCGGTGATGTCTAGAAGATAACGGTATTTTCGTTCTGCTATCCAATTCTGTTGGGACGTATATGCAAACGATGTCTGATGCACAATGCCAAGGGACATACGGAATTGAGAAAGCTGTGTACTGCAAAACTCTAAAGCATTATTGGAAAGAATAAACTTGACTTTCACAGAAAAATATTCCTTATTTCATTAATAAAGGACTGGATAACAAGACCTGCATCAGACTTGTTCTTAAGAAGAAATAGCCAAGACAATCTCGAAAACTCATCAACTGCAACAAGATAAAACCTATGTCCTTGATGATCTGGGACACGACTGGGACCCCAAATATCAAAATGCAATAACTCAAACAGACTATTACTGCTATGACCCTGACGACTCTGAAAGGTAAAGCGATGATGTTTCCCAAGCTGGCAGGCCTCGCACTGGTGGAGCGAGGAGGAATCTGTGGAAGAACGTGACACATCTTTTGGAGAGGAAGATGACCAAATCGAAGATGCCACATATAGGGAGAAACTGATTCAGTGCAAAGAGAAAAGGCACTAGCATAAGGACATTGCACTAATTTGTAGAGACCCCCTTGCTCACGGCCAATTCCAATCACCCTGCCCGTTAGTATATCCTGAAACACAATAGTAGATGGATCAAATATAGCACGACAATGTAAGTCTTTGGTGATTTGACTAATTGAAAGTAGATTCATAGAAAATTTAGGAGCATAAAGAACATTCTGAAGTCTCATTCTGGGGGTCAACTGCACCTCCCCCTGATCAGTGATGGGAGAATGTGTCCCATCAGCTATCACCACAGTGCTTGACTGAATTGGGCTATATGTACTAAACTGACCTCTATCACCACAAAGATGATGGGATGCTCCTGAATCCATTATCCACTCAGACAAATCTGCTCTATAACAACTAGTAAAGGCATATGTTGTACCTGATGTGGATGCTGAGGCTGCTACCTCTGAAGATCCTGACTGTAAACTAGTTGACTCTGCAGATGGAATGATCTCCCTGAGCCGAGCTACTAACTCGTCAAACTTCTGATCAGCTGTAACTGAAGAACTACTACCTTGCTGGATCTGTTCTGACATGCGAGCTGAAGCTGGAAACCCATGCTTAGAATAGCATATTTCCTTTGAATGACCTGGCCTGTGGCAATAAGTACAATGCTGACAAGGGGATCTACTGTTCCCTCCTCTTCCACGGCCTCCACGGCCACGGAACTATGTAGTGCTTCCCCTGCCACGAGATGCTGCCATGGCTGAAGATGTCTAAGACACGGATGAACCACCTGAAGATATGGAGAGTCTACTCAGCCGGCAATATGCTTCCTTCATTGGAGGTATAATGACATCGGTCAGAATCTGGCTCTAGTTGCATTATATTCAGGATCCAGTGCCGCTAGGAAGACTCTTGTCATTACTGAATCTCTATACGCCTTGAGTTGCTCTAGTGTAGCAGTCAAGGGAATGTACCCATGTAACCTTTCAAACATACCCCTTATTGAGGTGTAAAGGGTATGTAGAGGACGACCATTCTGCTTCGAAGTGAAGATATCGTGCTGAAGTTGCAGAATCTTTGTCTCATTCTTCCCTGGCGAATATGTAGCAGCAAGAATGTCCCACATAGCCTTAGCTATGGGCTGACTCAAAATGTCATTGGCTATCTCCATGGATACTGTTCCAGAAAGCCATACTCGTGCATACGCGTCATCCGCCTGTTAGCAATGTGAGCCCGAGGCAAACCATTCCTACAATAAATGTTATTGTAATAAATGATTTATCAATAAAAGTTATTGATTATGTTTCACTTCCTTTCTAAAATTGATTGAATGAATGCACTATAAGGTCCCTCTGTACAATAAAGGTTATGTACCATGGCCAACTTGATAATCATACAACTGTTGATTCATTGATTGAATCATAGAGGCTGATGCTTGGATGAATATCTAAGGAGTTAGATAGAGGACTCATCAAGCATCATCAAATGATTGTCAAGTGATGATCTCCAGCCTGAGTAGGAGATGGCAATCCTTTCTCATTAGGCTGATATCTGATCGACCTCCTGATGCAGGTGCTCTGCATGGGAATAGTGATTCGGAGGTATCCGATTAGTTGAGTCAATGGGTTGACTTAATGAGATCGAAATAACCGAAGACCTATGTTGAATACTGTCACATCATAAGCAAACATCCTCTGACCAGAGACATATGTATTCCTATATGTCTGAGTGTGTACATTTGGCAGACCAATAGGTAGATGACCTAACCAAGGTCTATACACCGGCGAGCTGGCGTGCATGTAAGGGCATATGAGTAATACGATCTCTCAAAGGGATCATACATTTTCACTTATGAATCGGGAGACATGAGCTCACTCATGAGGTATTGGGACTGATCAAATTCCATGCATGGTCGTCATGCTTTGGAAGCATGACATGAATTTGAAGGTAAGATATATGCTTTGTGAAAGCATATGATCTGTACCAAATCCCAAGTATCAAGATTGAGAAACTTGGTGATCAAGCTCTGAAGATGACAGTGTAAAAGTGATCTATATCTTCAGGATGATCATAGGTCTTCCAGTATGCAGGATGTACATGTATTGGGAATACCTGAGGGTGATTTGATCGTAAATGATTGTATAACTATGACGCTTCCATTCCGAGGGAGTGATGAAACATGTCTGGATTTTAGTGACTCCTCTCAGTAGAGAAGTGACCTAATCTTAGTCCATGTCTTGGACATTGATCTGAATAAGATTCAGATACAATAAGAAGATTAGGTTTACGGCCTTGATTTAATCAAGCATCTATGAGAGGTCCATGGGATCTGGATTTGAGATGCGATCTCAATATCCAAGTCACTATACATGGAACAATACAATCCCCCTATCCTTATCTCCAAGTATCTGAGGAAAAATCGCATTATTCTTGAAGGGTTCAAGAATAATTCCATAAGATCTAAGCATTGAGAAATTGATAATTAAATGTGATTTAATTATCTTGTTGTGTTTGGAAATTATCCAATATAATTTAATGTGATTTAATTATTATGGATAAGAATAATGTGGATAGTAATATCTAATTATTCATAATATATTATAAATGTGATTTATAATGTATTAGAGAGAGCTAATTATAATTTATATTTGTTGATTAATTATTAATGTGTATTGGATACACATTGTTTAATTAATTGAAAATGTAGATTATATTTTGTTTTGGGTTGTGAATGTGATTCACAATTTTCCAATGGCAAGATTGCAATATTTCCAAAATTAATTATGAATTATTTTTGGAGAATAAATCACAACAAAAGTTATTGAATTAAATAAAGGAGAATTTCATGGAGATATGCAATCTCATGAGATTTCATGAGATTGCTCCCACTTGGAAATAAGTGGATGGCTACCAAGTCCTACTTGTGATTGGTGGCCGTCCACTATATTCCAATGGGAGAAGAGATCTCCATGGAATTTATCTCCTTATTTGATTGGTTTAATTTTAGGATTGATGTATATTTGATTTGTCAAATATATTTGATCTAAATTAAATCATAAGTTGTTGGCTTTTACCAACAACAATCTTGACCATTGGATTGATCATAAATCAATCTCAACCATTGATTTTATGAGTCCCATGGATTGAGATCCATGTATCCGAAAACCCTATAAATAGAGAGGCATACCCTGCTCTCTAGGGCTAAGATTTTGGAAGCACATCTCTCTCTCTCTCTTTTTCTCCCACGCGCCAACTCTCTCTCCCTCTCCTTGGTGGCCCTCCACCAAACCGTAAGGGAGATCATCGTCGTTGCCTTCGCCACCGCGCTACCGCTTCGACGTTCTATGGTTCTCCGTCTTCTTGGAGTACTACTCTCGCGAAGGAGACATTTGATCTTGTACGACGAGATCAGGAGTTCACCGTGCTTGGATCAACTTGTTGGATTGCGAGGATCACACGACTCATCCCCGCGCTCGCAAGCTACTTCTCCGACGATCGGACTTGAGACAGGAGGTCTCTTTTCATAGGGACTTGATCAACCATGCTTCAAGAGGTATTGCATTATACTTGTTGTGGTTATAGATGAAACGATCCGAGAATCGTTCTTGGATCATGTGGTTTCATCGCATGAAAAATTTTAAATTCCGCTGCACCGAACAACTAGTACGACTGGTCGTTCTTCGTCGTATTCGATACGATGATCACGCTTCCATGATGTGCTTGAGGATTATTCCATATCCTTTACCGCCTCCCATGAGGCATTAACCCCAGTTTTGTCGACAGGCTCCTCTTATGTGAGGATGTGCTTCTTGCCATTGCATTGCATTAGACTCATGAACTACATGACCCACAATTCATAATTAGTTCCATCCATTTTCACAATGGGTGCTGGACCTTTGAAGTCACCCAAGGATGGGACATCTGCTTTGTTGTCTGACATGATGACAACTATTTTTCAAACTGGGGTTGCAAACTTGGACATAAAACATCTACACAGACATATGGGAAGCTGATTATGGGTGTAGACTCATACCACAACCACTTCCATTCTCTGAAAACTCCTCCGGAAGGCTAGGGTGTCTTTAGATGATCTAGACACTCCCTGAACGATCAGACCGAATCCCAACCAGGGGCTTGAGATAGTGCAGCACGAGCGAGCACGTACGCTGGTGAGCAGATGCACAACACGGGTGCAGACCTGCGCACGCAGGCACGTGCACTGACACACAGATGCACAATGCAGATGCACGTGAGGCGCAGGCCGATGCACGTGAGGCGCAGATGCTCAGGCTAACTGGCGCACAGATGCGCGTGAGGCGCGGGCGGAGGCACGCGAGCGTGCGAGGTGCGGAGGCGGAGGCGCACGGGAGAGGGGAGGCGTGCAGATGTCTAGGGTTTTGGTGGGGGCAGGGATTTAGGGCACAGGCTTCAGTCAAGGACCGTCGCTCTGATACCATGTGGAAAGGGAGAAAAAAAGTTGCTTTCCAGTTAACCCTAGAGCTCTCTTATACAGGAGAAAAGCTCAAAGGGTAAATTACATAAACAGGAAAAGAGAAATAAACAATATAAATAAATACGACAATCAGGGTTGTAAAAGTCACCCGACTGGCCCGACTAGTAGGTCCGAGTAGTCTAGTCAGTGGGATGGCCGACAGAGTAACGACTAATTCCGACTAGGTATACTAGTCGACCAATTTTTTTGCTTGGAGATACCATATTCTTATATGTTTTGCTTTTTTTATAAGCAAACTTATTATATTATGCTCAGTGTTTTATTTAAATTCAATTACTTTTTTTATTTTATTATGATAGTATAAAAGTGTACAAAATTTATGTAAATATATGTATAAAAATGAGTTATATATTTAAAATAATCATAAAATTCAAAACCGATTAAAGTCCAACTAAATCCGATTAGTCGTCCGACTGCCGATTAATCCTTAGTCAGTGACCCAACCGACCGAGTATCGACTACGGACTTTTGCAACCTTGACGACAATAACATAAGAATCTTAACAACATGTAAGTTTCATAATAACTTTATTTTGGCGCAATGGAACTTGTGTTGTATCCAATAAACATCTCAAAATGTAGGGTTGCATGATCAACTTCCTCCAGATCCAATTAGGTCCAACTCAGGAACTCCAGAAGAGTTGAATGAGGAGGCGTTTCAACATGTATATCCGCCTGCTACATAACAGTCTGGTCGGATTCTGCTTGGTGGTGCATCTTCCACCAAGACGAGTTTCTATGAGACAAGCGGTAGTGATCCATCCCATGCAGAGTTGCAACAGTTGAAAAATAAGGTTGAAAACCTGACTCTGGAGGTAGAGAGGTTGCATGATAGAGAGTATCGATTGCGAGATATTGTCCTCCAGAACACGTAAACGACGGATTGACTTCATAGGTTGATGGAAGAGTTGTCTAAACGGGGTCCTGTTTCTCTGCACTACGATGGTGATCGAACAGATCAACCTACAGGTGATGATGATGCTCCTCATGTAATTTTAGATGCTTGTCATGTAACATATCAAACTAATATGTAATATATCTATGATGTCAAGTTTTTCATGCGTTTGAAATTATGATGTATTTGAATCCATTCAACTATGAGTCTATGATATACATTGAATCCATGAGGTGTTTAAAATTTAGGGTGTGTTTGAATCTACTATGTTTGAATGTAGGACGTGTTTGAATCTACTGTGTTTGAATATACATATGAATCTCATATCCAATATATATCGTGTAGGTAAGAATAGCAGCAGCTGTTGTAATTTTTCAGTAGTTATTATCGACGGTCACTTAAATGACCAGAGTTCAAATGGTCTGGAGGTAGTGCAATGTACCTACCACCCGAAAGACCATGGCTCAAATCCCCCCTTATGGGGGTTGCATTAGGTAGTCGACATAAAAGTAAGGAGAATCAACATGGATTTGAGCAAGAATCCATGTAGTCGACCCTACTTATAGTGGGAGAAGGCTTTGCCATTTTTTTAGTTATTATAGGCGGTCATGTAATTGCCGATAATAATATAGTATCAGTAGTTATTATCGACAATCATGTAACCATCGATAATAATATAGTATCTCATTCATTATTGACGGTTGGTCTAGTCGCCGTTATAGTTTTCTTGACATAGGTTCACACACTTGGAAGATACTCATTCTCGGCAGTTACTCGTTTGCGGTTGTCAACACTTTCGGCGGTTAGGACTCGACTACCGCAAAAGCTTTTTGCAGCGCATGCTTTTTCGACGGTCCATTAGCGGCGGACCCGGATCTTTAACGGCGGTACTCGACTGTAAAGTGCTTGTTTCAGTAGTGAAATAACAAGTTCGGAAGGCAATATTATCCTTCTTGATTTATAACTGGCGGTAGCTGGATCTCAAATTGATCTTTGAAAAAACCACCGCCCCTTCAATATGATCGAACACATCATTTATGGGAGTAGATGGTTGTTCTTAACACTATCCTATTTAGTTGACAATAGTCATTGCAAGTTGTCATCGAGCCATCGTTCTTTTGTATAAACAAGACATGCACCCTTAATGGTGATGTAATGTGATGAATGTAACTCTTCTTAAGATGTTCTTGGAGTTCCATCTTCAACTTTAATTCTATTGATGTCATACAATATATTTTCATGAAGATAGGTTGGGTCCTTAATATCAATTGGATCTCAAATTCAATCTTGCATCTTTTGTTGCAAGCCCACTAGGTCATTTGGAAAGACATTTGGGAAGTTCGTTTATTATTGACATTATCAATATAGCAACACTATATTGGACATCTTCAACCTTGATGTAGAATAAGTATCCTTCAAAACCCTAATTCTACACTTGACCTCGATAGCCAAAATGCATTTGATGGCACGACCATCCATTAAGCCCATAAACTTGAGGATGGAAAGATCGAGAATACAGAGCATGATCTTTGTTACGACCCTGATTTCGGGTTGTCTAATCCTCCCATATCTTGATCTGGTTACTTAGTAATAATTTATTCAGCTTGGATAGATCTCTAGAGGATATTAATTCCTATATACATATACTCATATTTATACTTATTTTAACTCATAAACCCTAACTTTCCAAGCCATTGGATCAATTTGATTCTTAGCCCTTATTTTAGTGGGAATCACAAAGCAACTTTTCATATTTTCTCAAAAATAATCAAATTAGGATTTTTCGTAGCTAAGAACGTAAAATTAGAAATTTCAACGATCTCATATGAAAAACTTACCAACAAAAGGTCGAATTTCATTACCTAATTGAGCTCTCTCTCATGTATGCAGCGCTTTATTGTGATTCATTTTCAGAAAGGGTGATCTACGGTTCTTGAAACGATCGATTTTCATTTTCATATGAGAACACGAAGAACGTGCCAAGAATGTAAAGAACATATTTTTTCCTCGTAATTTCAGCAGAGCTTCCCTTTATACAGGGTGATATTTGTAGAAATAATTCGACAGAGTTTCCCTTTATATCGGGATATATTTCTAAAGAAAAATGGAAAGAATTTCCTCTATAAAATCATCAAGAGGAAAAACAACAGCAAAATAGAAAGAATAGAATAGATGTAACGAACCCGATTGTCCGAGAATGATGCGGAAGCGAGAACTTAGCGGACATCTCGGGATCATTACTCATAGCATCAAATCATAACATATAGAAGCAGTAAAGAACCAACTAAAAAAAACTTTTCCTTACTAATAATAAGGACAAAGGTACAAAAGCTCCTTAAATAATATAAAAGATAAATAGACTAGATGAAATCATCTCTACGATTTTCTTATTCCAATAGGTATAAAGACATCCTTCCAAAGTGAGCCAATAGTAATCTCATACCGATTCTACTTCTTGAGGATGGTGAATTCTTCCTTGAGCCGTAAATGATTTAATCCTCACGTTCTCCTTAAAAAGATTAATCACACATGTTATGAGCTTAACGCTCACTATATGCCGAGTTGAGGTCAAGTCGACTAGCGTAGAAATCAAGTCACATATGTCCTTAACATGTGAAATCTTAATTAACTTGATTATGTATACAAGGTATGTATATATTTTTTCCATATCCATGCATCGCATACCATACCTGCGTATATACCCTTAAGTTTTGCCACATTGCATGTATGCCCATAACATTAATATAAATTGCACATATGGACTTAACAATAACGTAATTGCACATGTACCCTTAACATTACCATAAATTGCACATATGCACTTAACATTACCATAATTTGCACATATGCTCATAACATTAATGTAAATTACACATATGCCCATAACATTAATATAACTTGCACATACGCTCATAACGTTTTCCATGTTTTGAGTTGTCTTGATTGTTAGTTTTTAGGCGGCTTTGATGGTTTTACTGCCAGCACAAGCGGTACATAAACAATACATAATCATGACAGTGTAGCTACAAATGTAGAGGACTTATCTTTTGCCTCATGCCCCCGGTAGGCATTGGCCCTTTAGAGCCTTACGACCCCTTAGTTCGAGTCGGTGCCAAAAATCCTAGTGTTATCTTCAAAACTTAGAAGGTAATTTAATATTACCTTGTGAACAATAATTGTCATATTTTTCCGTCTTGTTCTCTTTTTATTTAACCAAACTTTGTATTGAATATAATGTGAAAATCTCATATCATCAATACCGTAGAAAATAGAATCATTGTATTTGCATACTTGGATTAAAAGTGATTATATATATAATGCTTATATCAAATAATTATAACATATTGTTCATGACAATTATATGTGTAAAACATAACATTAGTTACATATGAAAGAACACTTGGATTCCATTTTTTTCCTAATCTCAATATTAAGAGTATTACGGAACATATTTATATTAACTAAGCAGAATATAAACTTTTCTTGGACATGTTGCACCCGTACATGGATTAGATTTCAAAAGCACAATTATCAATACTGTGAAACCTGACATCAATTAATGAAACACTAAATTTGTAATATTTTTTTATATAACACAAGTTGACTTAACCGTTTGGTAACAGGGCTATAAATAATTATTAGATTCCATTCTATTTTTTTGCTGACTTTATCACTTGATCAAATATAATCACGAATCTTGAATAGTGATAACAACAAGCAAAAACAAGATAGAAGACACTCCTCATATCATGATTATCGCACTCTTAAGGAGTCGACACATACCTTGATGGAGCGAGAAATCCATCCACAACGGTACCTCAATTCTGCCTATCCGAATTGTTGTCGACAACGTCGTTGCTCCTCCGATTCTGTCGGATCAAAACCTCGATACCGACGGAGAAGGCTATTGTTGTCGGATTCAAGAATGGCGCCGACGAAGGAATGTCATCACTGCCCCCTCTCTCTCTCCCTATTTCCTTCTCTCTCTCTCTCTCTCTCTCTCTCTCTCTCTCTCTCTAAAACTCCCTCTCACGTGTAAGGCAAGATGTGGAGAGGTTGTTGGAGCCTCATGGGTTTTATAGGCACAATCAATGAGAAAATTATGACTTAATATGATAATGAGGGGATATTTGAATAACTTATTTTAGGATTATTGAATAATTTATTGGGTGATTTATCTCTTTTTAACTATCCACGTTTTTAATAGGTTCTTGATATCACCTCATGAGGTTTTTTATCTCTTCTTTTTTAATCTGTTACAATATACTCTCCTTAAAGAAATTTCGTCCTTGAAATTTATACTGTAAAAAGAGACTTACTAAAAAGATGCGGATAATGTTGACGTATTTCGTCCTCCAATTCCCAAGTTGCTTCTTCCCTCTGATGGTGCTGCCAAAGTACTTTGACCATCGGAACTAGACGACGTCGCAACTCTGTTCCATACGATCAATGATACGCACCGGTCTTTCTTCGTATGTCAAATTCGGGTGAATGTCTGGAACTTCATGTTCGATCACATGCGATAGATCATGGTTATAATTCCTTAGCATTGGTACATGAAAAACATCATGTAGCTTGGAATAATTAGGTGGAAGAGTAACATGATATGCTACTTCTCCCCCTTTTTTATTATCTCGAAAGGTCCCACATATCTAGTACTCAATTTTCCCTTTTTGCTTAATCGCATCACTCCCTTAGTAGGAGAAATCTTTAAGAACACATGGTCGCCTACTTGAAAATCCAATTCTCTTCGTCGATCAACATAAGACTTTTGTCTACTCTGAGCAGCTAAAAGTCTCTTTCGAATCACCTCCACACCCATCGTGCATGCTTGGACTAATTCAGGTTCCAATATATATTTTTCGCCTACGTCGCTCCAGCACAATGGTGATCTACATGGTCGACCATATAAGGCTTCAAAAAGAGCCATCTTGATGCTTGCATGATAGCTATGTTATATGCAAATTCGACCAAAGGTAAATTCCGATCTCAATTTCCAGAAAAGTCTAGGGTACAAGCTCTCAACATGTCTTCTAGTGTATGGATTGTTCTTTCGGACTGTCCATCGGTCCGAGGATGAAATGATGTACTGAACTTCAAACTTGTACCCAAAGCATCTTGCATGCTTTTCCATAATCAAGAGGTATATCTTGTGTCTCTGTCCGACACGATCGATACTGGAACACCATGCAATTTAACTTTCTCATTCACATACAATTCAACAAGGCTCTCTGTAGACTGATCCAATCTGATGGGTAAGAAATGCGCTGACTTAGTCAATCGATCAACTATCACCCAACTAGTGTCAAAGTGACCCTTCTTTTCCTTTGGCAATCAGCTAATAAAATCCATGGTGATATGCTGCCATTTCCATTTAGGGATTTCTAGCGATTGCAGAGGACTTACATGCTTCTACTTGTTGACAAATAGGACATACCGATACAAATTTGCAATGTCCTTCATCTTTGGCCACCAAAAATTTCGTTGTAAGTCTTTGTACGTCTTCGTTGTACCGGGATGAATGGTGTATATGGACCTGTGAGCGTCTTCAAGAATTCTTGCTTTAATTCACTATTATCCGGAACCCACAACTATTACGGAACCTCAATGCTCCATCTGCCCCGATTGAGAAATCAGATCCTTCTTTTTGAGAGCGATTATCAATTTTTGAAGGACATTATCATCCTTCTGAGCCAATATAACCTTCTATACCAATGACGAGTGGATCTTCATTCCAGCCATAAGAACTCTAGACTTTTTTTCAACAAAAGGGTTCCATTCCTTTAAATCTTTCATTAGCCACCATTGTAATTTCATACTTACGAGATTCCCTTCACATTTCCTGCTTAGAGCATCAACGACTGCATTTGAATTTCTTGGATGATAGTCAATGGAAAGATCATAGTCTGACAAAAACTCCAACCATTGTCTTTGTCTCATATTTAGTTTCTTCTGAGAAAAGATATACTTGAGACTTTTGTGATCTGTAAATACCTCAAATTTCTCTCCAAGTGACACCAAATCTTTAGCGCAAAAACTACTGCTACAAGCTCTAGATCATGTGTCGGGTAGTTTATTTCAGCTTCCTTCAACTGCCGGGAGGCATAAGCCACAACTTTTCCATGCTGCATGAAGACACATCCCAAACCGAAGCCTGATGCATATATGTAAACCACAAATCTACCACTACCCATTGGTAGCGTGAGCACAGGAGCAGTCGTCAATCTTTACTTCTTGAAAGCTTTGCTCGCACTTTTGTGATCATTCAAACTTTGCATCCATTCACAACAATCGTGTCAGAGGTAAGGAGATCCTAGAAAAATTCTGAATGAATCTCCTGTAATACCCTGTCAATTCCAGAAAACTACGGATTTCTGAGACATTCTTTGGTTGTCTCCAATTCAAAACAGCCTCCACCTTTGCTAGGTCTACAGAAATACCATTCTTGGATACAACATGACGAAGGAATGCAACTTCCTGAAGCCAAAGTCACATTTGGAAAATTTAGCATAAAGCTGGTGTTGCTGCAATGTCTCAAGAATTAATCGGAGATGCACTCGGTGTTGTTCCATGTCTGGTGAATAAATCAAAATATCATCGACAAAGACAATTACAAACTTGTCCAGGTATTCTCGAAATACCCTATTCATGAACTCCATAAATGCAGCGGGCGCATTTGTGAGGCCAAAAGGCATCACTAGGAATTCATAGTGTTTGTATCTTGTCTTGAATGTTGTCTTTGATATGTCTTCATCTCTAATCATGAGTTGATGGTAACTAGACCGAAGATCAATCTTGGAGAAGATCGCTGCTTGCTGTAATTGGTCAAACAGATCATCAATGTGAGGTAACGGTTACTTATTTTTTATGGTAACTTTATTCATTAATCAATGCAGAGCCTAAGGGATCCGTCCTTTTTGACAAATAAGATAGGAGCACTCCAAGGGGAAACAATTGGTCTCAAGATCCCTTTATCTGATTGTTCTTGCAACTGCTTTTTCAACTCATCCAACTCAGTAGGAGCCATCCTATATGGCGCTTTAGATATGTGTGTAGTATTCGGTAGAATATCAATAGTGAAGTCAATCTCCCTTCTAGGCGGAAGCTCGGAAGGTCGTCTGGAAAAACATTAGGAAAATCTCGTACAACATCTATATCCTCAAGTTGCACCATAGAGGGTTTTGTAATTATTATACTAGCCAAATAAGTTGCGCACCCGATAGATATCAATCGATGTGCACTTAGAGTCGAGATCATCATCTGACTCCCCTTTTCTATCTCCACGAATGACAAGTTCTACCATATGTGGTTTATTGAAAATCACCTTCTTTTCTCTGCAATATATGGTTGTGTAGTGTTCGCAAAGCCAATCGATACCCAGAATAATATTAAAGTTATTCATTTGAAGTAATATCAAGTTGGCAGATAGATTGTGTCCTTCAACTAAGATAGGTACATCAGCCATGTAGGTACCCAAAGTGGAGTGTTCACCCATCGGTGAAATCACACTAAGTGTATAGGAAGATCAATAACCTTAAAATTCAACTTGCTGGCGTAGCGATGAGAGATAAAAGAATGCGGTGCATCGGAATCAAATAAAACATAGCTCAAATGATCTGCCATAGAAAGAGTACCTTTCACTATAACGTGGCCCAACTTCCTCATCTCCAGTAAGCAGAGCGAACACCCTTCTTTTGACATGCTTCTTTTGATCTCCAGAGTTATGTTCCTTATTTTTGGGACAATCTTTAATGAAGTGACCTTTCTGTCTGCAAGCAAGCAAGCTCCTGTAAGCTTATAGCACTCTCCAGTGTGCCTTCTATCACAGTGAGGGCATAAAGGATACATTGGCTTATCTTTTATGGTATTCTCGATTCTTGGCTTCTTTCCTCGATCCTTATCAAACTTGCCTTTCTTGTTGCCGGTAGAATGGGGGTGTTTCCCACCACCTTGCTGCAGTTGGATCCTCTTATATGCTGAGTCAATCTCTACAGTTGATGAAGCTGCATCTGAAAAAGTCTGAGGACCTCTGGTGAGCACCTTCATGCACAAACCTGAATTCAATCCTTCTACAAATTTCTTAGCACGATGTATTTCATTTGCGCATATCCCTTTTCCGTACTTCCCCAGCTCTTGGAATTTGGAAGCATATTGTTCCACTGAAAAACTCCCCTGTCGAAGCTCGATGAATTCTAGTCTCTTTGCATCTTGGACATGCTGAGGAATGTATCGTTCAGTGAAACGCTCCACAAAGTCCTTCCATTGAATGGTATTTACATCTGCAAAGTGTATGCTTTTGCAAGAAGTCCACCATTCATTCGCATTGTCTCGTAGATAATATGTACAAAATATCACTTCCTTTTCCTCGAGACAATCAGTTGCCTCGAATGCCAGTTCCATCTCCCTCAACCAATGCTCGACTTTATCCAGCTCAGGTTCTCCCTTAAAGATAGGTGGATGTTGCTGAATGAAAGTCTTCAGGGTCAATCCACCCAAGCCTTGTTCTTGATGCTTTTGTTGCTGAGTCATCATGGTCATCAATTCTAGCATTTGACGTTGCATGTCCATAGCCATATCATGGGTTGACGAAGACTCATGATCTTCGTTTGTCTCTTTCCCAGGGACCATCTACAATGACAAAGTTAGAAATGTTCGGTCAAATACGTAGATTTCCTAAAACTAATGGACCTAAGTTAGATTTAGTCTGATATCTAATGCCCAGAGGAACTCATGCTCTGATACCACTTGTAATGAACCGGATCGTCTGAGAATGATGTGGAAGCGAGAACTTAGCGGACATCTCGGGTTCATTACTCATAGCATCAAATCATAAAATATAAGAGCAGTAAAGAACCAACTAAAAAAACTTTTCCTTACTAATAATAAGGACAAAGTTTCAAGAGTTCCTTAAATAATATAAAAGTTAAATAGACTAGATGAAATCATCTCTTCGATTTCCTTATTCCAGTGGGCATAAAGACATCCTTCCAAAGTGAACCAATAGTAATCCCATACCGATTCTACTTCTTGAGGATGGTGAATTCTTCCTGAGCCGTAAATGATTTAATCCTCACATTCTCGTGGAAAAGATTAATCACACATGTTATGAGCTTAATGCTTAGTGTTAGAGTACTCGATACTCTGATGTTATTCCATAGAGCCCTCGAGTCTCTTATATAGAGAGAAAACCCTTGGGTAAATTACAGAGACGTGCAATATATAAATAGAAAATACGAAACAGTACATCGCAACATATATAAGTCTCTACACTCCCCCTCAAGATGGAGCATAGATATCTATTATGCTCAGCTTGGAAGAACATCTCTGGAAAGGTCCTCTGAGCAATGACTTGGTGAATATGTCAGCAGTCTGGTCCTCTGAACTGACATGAGAGGTGGAAATGAAGCCCTTCTGAATCATGTCTCTAGTATAATGACAATCCACCTCGATGTGCTTTGTTCTCTCATGAAAAGCTGGATTGTTGGCAATAAACAATGCTGCCTGATTGTCACATTGAAGATTCATAGGTAAGGGGACATCTACATTCAAATCTTCTAAGACTGCTTTAACCCACATCATTTCTGTGCTTGCTTGTGCCATGGCTCTGTACTCGGATTCAGCACTGGATCTCGCCACAACAGTCTGTTTCTTGCTTTTCCAAGAAACTAAAGAGCTTCCTATGAAGATAGCAAATCCAGAAGTAGATTTACGATCCCTTGGACATCCTGCATAATCTGCATCTGCACAAGCTGAAATAGATAGATCTGTATCTTTCTTGAATAACAACCCTGTGCCTGGAGAAGACTTCAGATATCTCAATATCATATACAAGGCATCCATATGAACTTGCCTCGGCTGCTCCATAAATTGACTCACCCGGTTTACTGCAAAGGCAATATCCGGTCGAGTTATAGTAATGTATAAGAGCTTACCCACCATCTCTCTGTACCTTCTTTTGTCCACCTCCTCGGTATCATCGTCGTACAGCTTCATGCTTGGGTCCATAGGTGTACTTGAAGGTCTGCATCCAGTCATTCCTGTTTCAACTAGCAAGTCTGTGACATATTTTCTTTGAGTCATCACCATTCCTTGTGCATTTCTTGCAAACTCTATCCCCAGAAAATATCGTATCGTGCCCAGATCCTTCGTAATGAACTGGCTTCCCAATAGGAACTTGATTATCTCAATCCCCTGAGCATCATCTCCTGTAACCAAGATGTCATCAACATATATCATAACAACAACTGTACCTCTAGGAGCCTTCTGGACGAATAGTGAATGGTCCTCATTTGATCTCCTGAACCCCTGTCGTTCAATTAGCTGGGAAAGCTTCTGTAACCATGCTCGAGGACTCTGTTTGAGGCCATAGATAGCCTTATGAAGTCTGCACACCATCTGAGTCTCCCCCTCAGCAGCAAACCCTGGTGGTTGCTGCATGTAGACTTCCTCCTGTAGGTCACCATACAAGAAAGCATTCTTGACATCAAGCTGGAAAATGGTCCAGTTACGTACCACATCAACAGATAGGAGGATGCGAAGAGTGGAGTGTCTCACCACTGGTGAAAAAGTATCCAAATAATCTACCCCATACGTCTGGGTAAATCCCCGTGCTACAAGTCTGGCCTTGTATCTGTCGAGACGTCCATCCGCATGATATTTCACCGTAAACACCCACTTGCAACTCACCACGGAGGCACCTAGAGGAATGGGGACAAGAGACCAAGTCCCTCTAGATTGCAAGGCACGCATCTCCTCTTCCATGGCTAGACGCCAGCAATCAATCTTCATGGCATCCTGATATGTCCGTGGAATCTCAACTGACGAGACAGCAGCTGCAAACTTCTGGAAATCCCCATTGAGACGATGAAATGAGACTTGAGAGGCAAGAGGATATGAAGCACACTGTCGTCACTGCTTCCTGTGAGCAATGGGCCGATCCAGATCATCCATCACTGTGTTGACCGGTTGATCCTCCTCCTGAAGTAAAGGCTCCTGCACTGGTGCATTGTCTAACCCATCATTAGTGTTAACATCAGAACATACCTGAGGCGTGTTGGATGGTTGACATGTAGCTTGAGCAGGGCCTGGCCGCCTTGTATAGAACTTAGTAAAAGGTACAACTGGAGGTGGGGGCGGGGGGTGGTGGTGGTGGTGGTGGTGGTGGTGGATGTGGTAGTGGAGTAGAGGATTGACCCAGGCTTGGAAGTGGAGGCACATAGACATTAGAATCTGTGGATGTGGAGGAGACCAATCTGTCACCTGCAGGGGAAAAGTACATGACAGGTTCGAAAAATGTAACATCTGCGCTCACATAGTACTTGTCATGAACAGGGTCATAGCAACGGTATCCTTTCTGTGTCCTGGAGTAGCCCACAAAAACACACTTGATAGCCCTAGGAGATATCTTATCAAGCCCTGGAGATAAGCGGTGGACAAACGCAACAGTGCCAAAGACCCAAGGTGTAAGTGTAAACAAATCTTTGTCAGGAAAGAGAACAGAGATTGGAGATTTTTCCCCAAGAACAGTTGTAGGCATGCGGTTGACCAGATAGCATGCTGTAAGTATAGCATCCCCCCAAAAGGATAATGGAGCACAACTCTGAATAAGTAATGTGCGAGCAATATCAAGGAAATGTCGATGATTCCGTTCTGCAACCCCATTTCGTTGAGATGTGTAAGCACATGTGGTTTGGTGGATAATGCCTTTAGAAGAAAGAAAGCGAGCAAGTGAACGAGTGCAGAACTCCAATGCATTGTCAGTACGCACATACTTAACAGTAGATGAAAAAACATTTTGAACTTCATTGATAAGATTTTGAATAACACTTCCTACTTCTGATTTATTTTTAAGAAGGAAAGTCCAGGACACTCTAGAAAAATCATCAACCACAACTAAATAGAACCTGTGCCCCTGATGATCTAGGACACGACTTGGACCCCAAATATCTATGTGAAATAACTCAAATGGGGAGCGACGGCTCCGATTCTGACGACTGAGGAAGCTAGACCGATGGTGCTTCCCTAACTGACATGCTTCACAACGAAAAGACGAACTCGGAGAGATCTGAGGCAGGAGGTGACGCATTTTCTGTAGCGGCAGGTGACCAAACCGAAGATGCCAGGTATACGGAGTTACGGAACCCTGGGAATGGAGTGAGACGCCAGCGTAAGAGTTTCGGACGAGACGATAGAGGCCATTGTGCTCAGAGCCACATCCAATCACCCTGCCCGTTAGTATGTCCTGAAAAATAACAGACGATGGGTCAAAAATAGCACGACAGTGCAAATCACGTGTAATCTGACTAATGGATAAGAGATTCATAGAGAATTCTGGTGCATGTAGAACATTCTGTAAGTGCATAGAGGGCAGCAAAACCGTCTCCCCCTGACCGATGATAGGGGAATGAGTGCCATCAGCAATGAGTACAGAACGACTAGGCTGAACAGCTCTGTAGGACTGCAGAATATCTTTCTCACGGCAGAGATGATGGGTGGCTCCAGAACCGACAATCCATCCTGTGAGATCATGATTATGATATGAGACTGAAGGACTACCTGAGGCACTGGCTGAAGCAGATGTACTATCTGACGCCGAGGCCGCAACATCAGAAGCTTCAGCACCTTCTGACGATGACTGTGGCATGATATCACGAAGCCGTGCCACTAGCTCCTCGAACCTGTGATCTGGAGTAGATGCCGGTGGACCCTGAACATGATCAGCGACACGTGCAGAAGGAGGGAAGCCATGCTTGGAATAGCATGTATCCTCCGAATGACCAGTACGATGACAGAATGAGCACGTAGAGCGTATGAGACCTCCGCGGCCACGTCCACCACTTCCTCTGCCACGAAATGAGGACGAACCACCTCGTCCTCTGGAAACTGCCATTGCCGAGGGAGGTGCAATCGCTGTATTTGATGGAACAGGTACACGACTAAGCCTCCTGTATACTTCTTCCATTGGTGGGATGGTGGCATCTGCAAGGATCTGAGAGCGTGCTGCCTCGTACTCAGGGTCAAGGGCAGCAAGTAATACGCCAACCATAGTGGCGTTACGGAACGTCTTCTGCTGTTCCGGTGTGGCTGTGAGCGGGATGGTGCTATAGAGCTTCTCGAACATTCCACGAAGAGACGTGTACAGGGAATGAAGAGGCCTCCCATTTTGCTTCGTGGTAAGAATATCATGCTGCAACTGTAGCATCTTTGTCTCGTTGCGTACCTGAGAATACGTCGTGGCCAAAATATCCCACATCGCCTTGGCGGTGGGCTGATGGAGGACATCATTCGCTATCTCCGTCGTGAGCGTTCCTGACAGCCAAACTTTGGCATACGCGTCATCAGCCTCCCATGAGGCATATATTCCTGTCTTCTCCGGCGGTTCATCCTCGGTAAGAATATGCTTCTTACCACATGACTTCATAAGACTGAGGAACTACATAGCCCACAGTTCGTAGTTCGTCCCGTCCATTTTGACGATTGGTGCCGAACCTTTAAAGGCACCTATGGCGGGCATATCGACCTTTTGTTCTGACATACTGCCGGAGAAGAACGACTAGAGATGATAGACCAAGAAGGTGTTGTATACCAAGACCTTTGAGGATTCAAGTGCATATGTAGACGTTATGCACTTGAACCCAACATCTATCCGAGACCGACCGAAGGAGATGCGCCCCGGTAGCGAGTAGAGGCTGTGGAAGCCTCTACCGAAGAGAGAGACGGCGGCTGGGGGGGTCCCGGCGGCGGGGCTGGGGTCCCGGCGGCGGCTGGGGGCCGGGGACGGCGAGGGGGAACCAGCGGGAGGGCTAGGGGCCCCGCTGGAAGTCTGGAGGGGCCGGCTGGAGCGGCTGGAAGGGGCCAGCGGCGGGCTGGGGGGGGGGGCGGCGGCGGGCTGGGGGGGGGGGGCGGCGGGCTGGGGGGGGGCAGCGGGTGGAGAAAACACTAGGGTTAGGGTTTTGGCTCTGATACCATGTTAGAGTACTCGATACTCTGATGTGTTATTCCATAGAGCCCTCGGGTCTCTTATATAGAGAGAAAACCCTTGGGTAAATTACAGAGACGTACAATATATAAATAGAAAATACGAAACAGTACATCGCAACATATATAAGTCTCTACACTTAGTACGTGCTGAGTTGAGATCAAGCTGGCTAGCGTACAAGTCACATATGCCCTTAACATACGAATTCTTAATTAACTCGATTATGTATACAAGGTATGTATATATTTTTTCATATCCATGCATCGCATACCATACCTACATATATACCCTTAATTTTTGTCATATTACATGTATGCCCATAACGTTAATATTAGTTGCACATATGGACTTAACAATAACACAATTGCACATGTATCCTTAGGGCCTGTTTGGTTGCAGAGTTGGGCAGGGTTGGCCCAACCCTGGTTACTATTCACAAGGGTGCTTTCTCCTCACAGATTACTATTCACCCACCCCAACCCAGGCCAACCCAACCCAGTCCAACCCAGCAACCAAACAGGCCCTTAACGTTACCATAAATTGCACATATGCACTTAACATTACATAATGTGCACATATGCCCATAACATTATTGTAACTTGCACATACGCTCATAATATTTTCCATGTTTAGAGTTGTCTTGATTGTTAGTTTTTAGGCGGCTTTGATGGCTTTGATGGTTTTACCGCCAACACAAGCGGTACATAAACAATACATAATCATGACAGTATGGTTACAGTTGTAGAGGACTTATCTTTTGTCTCACGCCCTCGGTAGGCGTTGACCCTTTAGGCCCTTTAGTTGGTGCCAAAAATCCTAGTGTTATCTTCAAAACCTGGAAGGTAATTTAATATTACCTTGTGAACAATAATTGTCATATTTTCCATCTTATTCTCTTTTTATTTAACCAAACTTTGTATTGAATATAATGTGAAGATCTCATATCATCAATATCGTAGAAAATAGAACAATCATTGTATTTGCATACTTGCATTAAAGTGATTATATTTATAATACTTATATCAAATAACTATAACATATTGTTCATGACAATTATATGCGTAAAACATAACATTAGTTTCAAACGAAAGAACACTTGGATTCTATTTTTTATCTTAATCTCAATATCAAGATTATTACGGAACATGTTTATATGAACAAAGCAGAATATAAACTTTTCCCGGACATGTTGCACCCGTACATGGATTAGATTTCAAAAGCACAATTATCAATATTATTGTTTTCGAAACTTATCAATTAATGAAACACTAAATTGGATTTTCCATTATAATATTCTTTTATATAACACAAGTTGACTCAATTGGTTGGTAGTAGGGTTATAAATAACTATCAGATTCCATTCTATTTATTTTGCAGACTTTATCACCTGATCAAATATAATCACGAATCTTGAATAATAATAACAACAAGCAAAAACAAGATAGAAGACACTCCTCATCTCATGATATCACACTCTTAAGGGGTCGACACATACCTTGATGGAGCGAGAAGTACGTCCACAATGGTACCTTGATTCCGCCTATCCGAATCGTTGTCGACAACATCGTTGCTCTTCCGATTCTGCCGGATCAAAACCTCGATGCCGACGGAGAAGGCTATTGTTGCCGGATTCAATAACGGTGCCGGTGAAGGAATGTCATCACTGGCCCCTCTGTCTCCCTATTTCCTTCTCTCTCTCTAAAACTCTCTCTCACGTGTAAGGCAAGATGTGGAGAGGTTGTTGGAGCCTCATGGATTTTATAGGCACAATCAATGAGATGATTATGACTTAATAGGATAATGAGGGGATAATTTGAATAACTTATTTTAGGATTATTGCCTAATTTGTTGGGTGATTTATCTCTTTTTAATTATCCATGTATTTAATAGGTTCTTGATACACGTCGTGAGGTTTTTTTACCTCTTCTTTTTCAATCCGTTACAATCTACCCTCCTTAAAGAAATTCGTCCTCAAGATTTATATTGTAAAAAGATACTTACCGAAAAGATGCGGATGATGTTGACGTATTTCGTCCTCCAACTCTCAAATTGCTTCTTCTCTTTGATGGTGCTGCCAAAGTACTTTGACCATCGGAACTAGACGACGTCGCAGCTCGTATTCCCTACGATCAACGATACGTGCCGATCTTTCTTCGTATGTCAAATTCAGGTGAATGTCTGGAACTTCATGTTTGATCACGTGCGATGGATCGGGGTTATACTTCCTTAGCATTGATACATGAAAAACATCATGTAGCTTGGAATAATTAGGTGGAAGAGAAACCTAATATGCTACTTCTCCCACTTTCTTTATTATCTCGAAAGGTCTCACATATCTAGGACTCAATTTTCCCTTTTTTTCGAATCTCACCACTCCTTTACTAAGAGAAATCTTTAAGAGCACATGGTCGCCTACTTGAAAATCCAATTCTCATCTTTGTCGATCAACATAAGACTTTTGTTTACTCTGAGTGGTTAAAAGTCTCTTTCGAATTACCTCCACTCCCTTGGTGCATGCTTGGACTAATTCAAGTCCCAATATATATTTTTCGCCTACGTCTCTCCAGCACAATGGTGATCTACATGGTCGACCATATAAGGCTTCAAAAGGAACCATCTTGATGCTTGCATAATAGTTATGTTATATGCAATTTCGACCAAAGGTAAATGCCGGTCTCAATTTCCAGCAAAATCTAGGGCACGAGCTCTCAACATGTCTTCTAGTGTCTGGATTGTTCTTTCGGACTGTCCATCGGTTTGAGGATGAAATGATGTGCTGAACTTCAAACTTGTACCCAAAGCATCATGCACATTTTTCCCTAATCGAGAGATATATCTTGTGTCTCTGTTACTGGAACACCGTGCAATTTAACTATCTCATTCACGTACAATTCAACAAGGCTCTCTGTATACTAATCCAATCTAATGGGTAAGAAATGCGCTGACTTGGTCAATCGATCAACTATCACCCAAATAGTGTAAAAGCGACCCTTCTTTGCCTTTGGCAACCATCTAACAAAATCCATGGTGATATGCTCCCATTTCATTCAGGGATCTCTAGCGATTGTAGAGGACCTGTAGGCTTCTGGTGCTCAATCTTTACTTGTTGACAAATAAGACATACCGATACAAATTTTGCAATGTCCATCTTTGGCCACCAAAAATTTCACTGTAAGTCTTTGGACATCTTTGTTGTACCGGGATGAATAATGTACATAGTCCTGTGAGCCTCTTCAAGAATTTCTTGCTTTAATTCACAATTATCCGAACCCACATTCTATTACGGAACCTCAATGCTCCATCTACCCCGATTGAGAAATCATATCCTTCTTTTTTAGAAGCGATTATCAATTTTTGAAGGTCATTATCATCCTTCTGAGCCAATATAACCTTCTATGCCAATGACGAGTGGATCTTCATTCCAGCCATAAGAACTCTAGACTTTTTTTTCAGTAAAAGGGTTCTATTCCTCTAAATCTTTCATTAGCTGCCATTGCAATTTCATACTTGCAAGCTTCCCTTCATATTTCCTGCTTAGTGCATCATCAACTGCATTTGCCTTTCCTGGATGATAGTCAATGGAAATATTATATTCTGATAAAAACTCCAACCATCGCCTTTGTCTCATATTCAGTTCCTTCTGAGAAAAGATATATTTGAGACTTTTGTGATCTGTAAATACCTCAAAATTTTCTCCATATAAACAATGACACCAAATCTTTAGCGCAAAAACTATGCTACAAGCTCTAGATCATGCGTAGGATAGTTTCTTTCAGCTTCCTTCAACTACTAAGAGGCGTAAGCCACAACTTTTCCATGTTGCATGAGGACACATCCGAAACCGGAGCATGATGCATCTATGTAAACCACAAATCCACCACTACCCGATGGTAGCGTGAGCACAGGAGCAGTTGTCGATCTTTGCTTTAACTCTTGAAAGATTTCCTCGCACTTTTGTGACCATTCAAACTTTGCATCCTTTCTCAACAATCGGGTCAGAGGTAGGGAGATCTAAGAAAAATTCTGAATGAATCTCCTATAATACCTTGCCAATCCGAAAAAACTGCGGATTTTTGATACATTCTTTAGTTGTCTCCAATTCAAAACAGCCTCCACCTTTGCTAGGTCTACAAAAATACCATTCTTGGATATAACATGACCAAGGAATGCAACTTCCTGAAGCCAAAAGTCGCATTTGGATAATTTAGTATAAAGCTGGTGTTGCTGCAATATCTCAAGAACTAATCAGAGATGCACTCGGTGTCGTTCCATATCTGGTGAATAAACCAAAATATCATCGACAAAGACAATCACAAACTTGCCCAAGTATTCTCGAAATACCCTATTCATCAACTTCGTAAATGCAGCGGGCGCATTTGTGAGTTCAAAAGGCATCACTAGGAATTCATAGTGTCCGTACCTTGTTCTGAATGTTGTCTTTGATATGTCTTCATCTCTAATCCTGAGTTGATGGTAACTAGACTGAAGATCAATCGTGGAGAAGACCGCTACTTGTTGTAATTGGTCAAACATATCATCAACGCGAGGTAGCGGGTACTTATTTTTTATGGTAGCTTTATTCAATGCTCTGTAATCAATGCAGAGCCTAAGGGATCTATCCTTCTTTTCGACGAATAAGATAGGAGAACCCCAAAGGGAAACACTTGGTCTCAAGAACCCTTTATCTAATTGTCCTTGCAACTGCTTTTTCGACTCATCTAACTCAACAGGAGACATCCTATATGACGCTTTAGATATGTGTGTAGTATCCGGTAGAACATTAATAGTGAAGTCAATCTCTCTTCTAGGCAGAAGACCCGGAAGGTCATCTGGAAAAACATCATGAAAATCCCGTACAACATCTATATCCTCAAGTTGCACCATAGAGGATTTTGTACTTATTATGCTAGCCAAATAAGTTGTGCACCCGATAGCTATCAATCGATGTGCACTTAGAGCCGAGATCATCATCTGACTCCCATTTCTATCTCCACGAATGACAAGTTCTACTATATGTGGTTTATAAAAAACCACCTTCTTTTGTCTGCAATATATGGTTGTGTAGTGCTCCTAAAGCCAATTCATACGCAGAATAACATCGAAGTTATTCATCTGAAGTAATATCAAGTTGGCAGATAAATTGTGTTCTTCAACTAAGACAAGTTCATCGGTCATGTGTGTGCCCAAAGTGGAGTGTTCACCCATCGGTGAAGTCACACTAAGTGTATATGGAAGATCAATAACCACAAAATTCAACTTGTTGGCGAAGCGATGAGAGATAAAAGAATGCGGTGCATCATATTCAAATAAAAGATAGCTCAAATGATCTACAATAGAAAGAGTACCTTCCACTGTAGCGTGGCCCAACTTCCTCATCTCCAGTAGGCAGAGCGAACACCCTTCCTTTGACATGCTTCTTTTGATCTCCGGAGTTTTGTTCCTTCTTCTTGGGACAATCTCTAATGAAGTGACCTTTCTCTCCGTAAGCCAGGCAAGCTCTTGTAAGCTTATAGCACTCTCCAGTGTGCCTTCTATTACAGTGAGGGCATAAAGGATATAATGGCTTATCTTTTACGACATTCTCGATTCTTGGCTTCTTTCCTCGATACTTATCAAACTTGCTCTTCTTGTTGCTAGTAGAGTGGGGGTGTTTCCCACCGCCTTGCTGCAGTTGGATCCTATTATATGCTGAGTCAATCTCTACAGTTGCTGAAACTGCATCTGAAAAAGTCTGAGGACTTCTGGTGAGCACCTTCATGCAGAAAACTGAATTCAAGTCTTCTACAAATTTCTTAGCACGATGTCTTTCATTTGCGCATATCCCTTTTCTGTACTTCTCCAGCTCTTGGAATTTGGAAGCATATTGTTCCACTGACAAACTCCTGTCGAAGCTCGTTGAATTCTAGTCTCTTTGCATCTTGTACATGCTGAGAAATGTAACGTTCAGTGAAACGCTCCACAAATTCCTTCCATTGAATGGTAGTTGCATCTGCACAGTGTATGCTTTTGCAAGAAGTCCACCATTCTTTCACATGTCCTTTAGACGATAGGTATCAAATATCACTTTTTTTCCTCGAGACAATTAGTTGCCTCGAATGCCAGTTCCGTCTCCCTCAACCAATGCTCAGATTTATCCGGCTCAGATTCTCCCTTAAAGATAGGTGGATGATGCTGAATGAAAATCTTCAGGGTCAATCCACCCGAGCCTTGTCCTTGATGCTTTTGTTGATGCGTCATCATGGCCATACATGTCCATATCCATATTGTAGGTTGACGAAGACTCATGATCTCTGTTCACCTGATTCCCACGACGAGGGGCCATCTGCAATGACGAAGTGAGAAATGTTCGGTCAAATACTTAGATTTCCTAAAACTAATGGACCTAAGTTAGATTTGGTTGATATCTAATGTCTAGAGGAATTCCTGCTCTGATAGCACTTGTAACGAACTCGATCGTCCGAGATTGATGCGGAAGCGAGAACTTAGCGGACATCTAGGGATCATTACTCATAGTATTAAATCATAACATATAAGAGCAGTAAAGAACCAACTAAAAAACTTTTCCTTACTAATAACAAGGACAAAGGTTCAAGAGTTCCTTAAATAATAGAAAAGATAAATAGACTAGATGAAAGCATCTCTACGATTTCCTTATTCCAGTGGGCATAAAGATATCCATCCAAAGTGAGCCGATAGTAATCCCATACCGATTCTACTTCTTGAGGATGGTGGATTCTTCCTTGAGCCATAAATGAATTAATCCTCATGTTCTTCTGGAAATGATTAATCGCACATGTTACGAGCTAAACGCCCAGTACGTGTCGAGTTAAGGTCAAGCCGGCTAGCGTAGAAATCAAGTCACGTATGCCCTTAACATACGAATTCTTAATTAACTTGATTATGTATACAAGGTATGTATATATTTTTTTCATATCCATGCATCGCATACCATACCTGCGTATATACCCTTAAGTTTTGCCATATTGCATGTATGCTCATAACATTAATATAAATTGCACATATGGACTTAACAATAACATAATTGCACATGTACCCTTAACATTACCATAAATTGCACATATGCACTTAACATTACCATAATTTGCACATATGCCCATAACATTAATGTAACTTGCACATACGCTCATAACGTTTTCCATGTTTAGAGTTGTCTTGATTGTTAGTTTTTAGGCGGCTTTGATGGCTTTGAGAGTTCTACCGCCAGCACAAGCGGTACATAAAAAATACATAATCATGATAGTGTAGCTACAACTGTAGAAGACTTATCTTTTGTCTCACGCCCCCGATAGGCGTTGGCCTTTTTTGCCCTTACGGCCCCTTAGTTCGAGTCAGTGCCAAAAATCCTAGTGTTATCTTCAAAATATAGAAGGCAATTCAATATTACCTTGTAAACAATAATTGTCATATTTTTCCATCTTGTTCTCTTTTTATTTAACCAAACTTTGTATTGAATATAATGTGAAGATCTCATATCATCAATACCATAGAAAATAGAACAATCATTGTATTTACATACTTGGATTAAAGTGATTATATATAATACTTATATAAATAATTATAACATATTGTTCATGACATTTATATGCGTAAAGCATAACATTAATTACATATGAAAGAACACGTGGATTCCATTTTTTTATCCTAATCTCAATATCAAGAGTATTGCAGAACATGTTTATATTAACTAAGCAGAATATAAACTTTTCTCGGACATGTACCCATACATGGATTAGATTTTAAAAGCACAATTATCAATATTACTGTTTCCATAACCTGACATCAATTAATGAAACGCTAAATTGGATTTTCCCTTATAATATTTTTTTATATAACACAAGTTGACTTAATCGGTTGGTAATAGGGTTATAAATAACTATTAGATTCCATTCTATTTATTTTGCAGACTTTCTCACCAGATCAAATATAATCACGAATCTTGAATAGTGATAACAACAAGCAAAAACAAGATAGAAGACACTCCTTGTTTCATGGTATCACACTCTTAAGGGGTCGATACATACCTTGATGGAGCGAGAAATCCGTCCACAACGGTACCCCGATTCTGTCTATCTGAATCGTTGTCGACAATGTTGTTTCTCCTCCGATTATGCCGGATCAAAACCTAGATGCCGACGGAGAAGGCTATTGTTGCTGGATTCAAGAACGATGCCGACGAAAGAATGTCGTCACCGCCCCCTCTCTCTCACCATTTCCTTCTCTCTCTCTCTAATACTCTCTCTTACGTGTAAGGCAAGATGTGGAGAGGTTGTTGGAGCCTCATGGGTTTTATAGGCACAATCAATGAGATAATTATGACTTAATAGGATAATGAGGGGATAATTTGAATAACTTATTTTAGGATTATTGCCTAATTTGTTGGGTGATTTATCTCTTTTTAATTATCCACATATTTAATAGGTTCTTTATATCACATCATGTGGTTTTTTTATCTCTTCTTTTTCAATCCGTTACAATAGAACTGCAAGCAATGGAGAATCGGTAGATACCACACATCTTAGGTAAGTGAAGCGTGTGACGAATCACATGGTTCATTGACGGCCTAACTGTCTGCACCTAAGCAGGGCGTTACACATATTCCTCAATCAAAACAACTATAAAATTGATAAAAACTGCAGAATCGGCAAGCCTCTTATCAAGGGTGAGTGAGTCATACGAAGAACTCGTATGCTTATTGACGACCGAGCTACTCGCACCTGAGCAAGGCTATACTCATTTTTCCTCGAACCATAACACAAAACGATTCGGAAAGGAAGACGAATCAAAAACCTAGCTCAAGTTAGATCTACTTCCTACACGAAGCCAATTAGGAGAGGATCGCATAGTCCTCCTCCTCCTCGTCCTCGCAACAGCACTTCGCTAGCGCTCCTTCCCCGCCTCCCACTTCTCCTCCCGACCTCTCGACCCCAGTTTTCAGGTAGTGGTGGTAGTGGAAATCACAAAGAATGAATGGGTGGGGTGGCTATTTATAGGCTTCAGAAAACCATTAATCATCGTTAGTAAACCATAGTTTAACCCTTAACTGTGGTTAACGACCCATGATTTTGATCCCATGATTTTGGCCAAGGCTTATCCTGAAACTTAGGGCTTAAGTTAAAACCTTACAGAAGCTTCTATATTCGCTAATGATGCTTAATTAGCGTAATCGTGATTAACTTTTACTAATCGTGACTAACTTTCACTAATCCATGATTAATGTTTGGGATTAGTGTCCTTAATTCATCATTAATTTTCTTAATCGTGATTAATTAGTCTTAATGACAATCATTAAGGGTTAATGACGTCTTAAGCCTCCTCTTTCTTTGGAAAATCATAACAATTCGAAATGAAGTCTGATTCACACGAAACAAATTCTGTTGGTTTCCTCTTGACGAATCGGATCTTATGACATGGGTTCCGAGAGATGGTCATGTTCAAGGCTTTACAATCTTCCTCTCAAAATATTCGATGGAAGCGCGATACCAAGACAACTAATCCATCTCAAGTATCGTATTGAAGTCCAACATCGGAATTATGATGAGGTTAGCTGGTAGATGGTGGCTACAGATGCTTACCGCACATCTCACATGTTAGGAAAGTCTAGGTGCCTATGCTTGATCATTTTAGTTGGCTCTTAAGCCTAGTGGGGGACCCTCTGTTGATAGACACGTAAAGCTCTAGAGAAACAAATGAGTGATGTGTTCGAGTTGAATAATGTGTCCAAAAAAACCCATCAACTGCCAAAGTAGCTTCGACAACAGAACTCAAAGCCTGGACATATTCGGTGGATGTCATGTTCAACACCATGTATGTAGTGACTGTAGATGTCGCTCCCTCGTGAATCATAGATTGCGCTTATCGGAGATAATGCTTTGCTCCTACCACAATCATATTTTTTGTTCACAACCTGGTCCTTTTGGAACTTGTGCTACTGGCTTGGTGACACTATGATAGGAAATGGCCATTTGTTGGAGGTTTTGAGATGGTCCAAACACAGTACTATTCATTTCTTGCATCTAGGACCACTCATTGGAAGTGCCCCTTCTAGTCACATTAGAAGTAGGTCACTACAATAGTTGTTGCTGGAAGGGATATATATGTCCTCTCCACCATCATTATTATTGCAAGACTAATGGGGGTAATATCGCCTCTTCACGCGTCCTTTAACCATATCCTTATATTCCTTAGAGGGTTTCTCATCTCTTGCAGGATGTACGTTTTTAGATTTGATAGTTGTGTTAGAATGGTCATTATATGATCATGTACCATCTCTCTTAGTCCATCCTTGAGTCCATCTTTGAAGTGTAGGATGTGCTCGTACATGGGCATTGACATAGTTCCACATAATTGTACTAACTATAAACTTGCATTGGTGCTCCTTGACTACGATTCCCTTCCTCTATAATTCTTAATGCCTCTCTTGCTAGTGAGTTAGGTAGCAGATGCCTCCATGTAGGTTAATGAATTTCACCTACTTCTAGAGTGCCTCTAATTACTCCTTGACAATCTCCTACACACGATCATCCTCTCATGTTATCAAGTAAGCTACCAATTGGATTAATGTTCCTCAGTATGCCATTTACCTTGAAGGTCATCTCAGTGAGGGGTATCCATTACTTAGTTGTCTATTTGCTTTAATTACTCTAGATTGGATTTATGGAAGGTTTGTAGTTGTAACATGTTTAAGGTTGTGAGCATGTTCATACAACATATTTATGAGGCCATCTACCCTAGTCACAATGTCTCCTCCATCTTCATCAACACTATTATCATCAATTCTGACTTCAACACCACTAGTCTCAGCATTAGCTCCTCCAACACCACCTAGACCGGCATCAACTCCTCTGGCACCATCAATATCATCCCTTGGTTCACATTCCTCCATATGTTGGATTATCTAAAAAAATTGCATGAAATGTCTCTACATGTCCAACCTTTGGAAGGAAAAACTTGATCTATCACATCGAATAAATATGTTATGTTTGATCAATGATTCTTTTGATTCAAAGGATTATTTTATGGCCTTAGTCTCGAGGTTTTGTCTTATCAATTGGATAACCTAGCATTGATACATCTATTTAGAGTTTTGCTTGAGTCAACGTGACTAAACCTTAATAGGTATACTTCTGAGGTAGGCTAGTAAGCAGTGACTACCAACTAAAAGTGATTTGTCTACACACGAGACTTTCCATTTAAAGAAGAGGGGTAGCATAGAGCAGTAGAAAGCACCTTGCATTTTCTTACCCCTCTTTAGATAGCGTTGGTAGGAGGGCTTCTGAAATCTAATCTCTCTTTCTTCTTGACCTCCTACGTTGAGAATAGAGATAGAAGTCGCAACGGCTAGGCGACTAATCTCCTTAAGGATAGACCCGAGCTCTCTCTCTTCCAAGCCTGGGGAAACACCAGATTAGGGGAGCGAAAAAGTCGAGTCGTACTAAGGGACATCCGAGGCTAGTTGGGTTAGGGCTAGAAAGACTAGCAAGGGAGCTAGGACATAGCCAGCAATTTGGGACCTAGTTGACCTAGCAAAAGGAAAAGCTATGCATATTCTATTCTACGAGGAAAGTAAAGGTCTAAGTCAAGGTGGTGAGCTATAAAAGAAAAAAGGAAGGCTTTTTTAGAGGGTTACTTGATTCGACATCCAAGCATTCATCAACTGCATTCTCTTCACTAGATGGTAACCCCAACATGACCAAGATCGACGTCGTCCAATGAGGATATGGCACTAAGCTCATGTTCAAGCCATCCACATAAAAACAAAAACACAACCATTTCCCTATATATAACATAAAGAAAATAATTAGTGAAATTCTACAAGTACTCAAAACATCTAAGTATATACACTAAACTAAGAGGTATCAACCTCTTCTCTTCTCCTGCCTATCTGCTAAGTATGATGCGAGCATCTATTCATCCACCACATGCTCAAAGTAAGCTCCAAAATAGAGAGTGAGGTAAGGGGCTCAATAGAATGTAAAGCATATAACAAGAAAAACTGTATATAGTTAAATCTGAACTTGTCATTTAAGTAGAAATGGAATATAAAACTGATAATATTTGTTCCTTATTACTTAATGTTGCAGTGGAGATTGGTGTTGTATTAATAAAGCCATCAGCATTAATCTATGCACACAAGTATATGATACTATGTTCATTTGTTATGCAAGTTGGATGGTGAGAATCGTAATGTTGTATTCACTTAATACAAGGCATTCATTTACTATCACATCACTCTAGGAAGGCTTAGAGGTTAAAACTCATTTACTATCACATCACTTTAGGAAGGCTTAGAGGTTAAAACAACGGAAGCAACTCAACAATGAATGATATGTACATGCAAGCTATTAAGCAAGTGGACAATGTTAAATACAACTATTGTAGCAGACCTTTTATACTGGTATAACCTTGGTATATTAAGAGCTCATTCATTAAGATGGTTAGAAATATAAAATGTGGAAGCATAATATCAGAGAAAAGGAATAAACAAGGAAGAACACCGTGATTTTTATGTGGAACCCTACTCCCCAAGGAGGGGATGAAACCACGGGAGAACACCTCAAAGGGCTGATTGTTGCATTCAACTTTCTCATCTGATATAGGAGGTGTGGGGCTTCTTATACAACCTCCATTGACCTTCCAAGTCTCACCACTGGTAGATGTAGGACTAAATACTAGATGTGGTAATTGGATCTACATGAGTGACACATATACCCAACACTCTCCCTCAAGATGGAGCATGCAATGCTCAATTTGCACAAACAGAAAGTGTTGGAGTATGTTGTGTATGTGTCACTTATGTCGGAGATGGGTAAATGTATCCCTCCAGGATCCATTTACCACATTTAGTTGTTTAGTCCCAAATCTAACAGTTGTAGGATGTGGAAACTCAGTAAGGGCTATATAAGAAGCCCCTCACCCTCTGTATCAGATGAGAAAGTCAATAGATACATATGACCCTTTGAGGCCTTTTCCTGTGGTTTCATCCTGCTCCTTAGGGAGTAGGGTTCCACGTAAAAATCTTGGTGTTCATGTTTATCTTTTTATTCTTAACGCGCCGTTTATCATTTCGCTTCCGCATTCGTATTTTTTAACATGGTATCAGAGCGGGTTTATTCTCGAAGGAGGATTTATTTTTCCGAGATTTGATTTTTTTGGTGTTGTATTCGTGAAAATTATTGTTCATGATATGAGAGAAGAGTTCTTGAAATTTCTGCACTTGAAGATTGACCTTTTTATTATGGGATCGTGCAAACTAGGTTCCAGAACAAGAACCCTAATCTTGGTTCTCCAAGTTTCTGGGCACTAGGCGGCATCGTAAATCATCGGCATCAGGGTTCCAACTGAGAACCCTAGACGACGGCTTTTCCCTGATCGCGCCACCACTCCAAACGAAGAAAAAAAGGAGGCACAGGAGATGGAGCTTCTCCGATATCCTAATCACAGTCAAGCGGCTCCATCCTCAAATCTAGGCGGCGGCAGGCAATCGCCCCCTCCAGGCCGCCTCTCCCTCACCTTCTATAGCGGCGGCACCGCCCTCAGCATCAGGCGGCAGGGCACCAGGTGCTTCAGCCCATCATGCCGCCCGTGCATCGCCATCTCCAGCCGAAGGCAGCGACATCCTCCAGCATGCCCAGGTAGCACCCTTCGCATCCTCCGGCGGGCGACGCTCCTGCAGCCGCATCTTTATCGACACCTCTGGGAGGTGATTTGTCCAAGTGGCACCAATCATCTTCCACGGCGGTGACGACATCCAGTCGAACCCCGCCAACAAGCAACGGCCTCCCCGATCTACTGCCTCCTCAAGCGATCGATGCCTCCTCTAGGGTTTGCATCCACCTCGGCTCCCCTTCGGCGGTGGCGACGCCACTTCATCTCTGGTGTTGCGCCAGCCCCTGTAGCCTACCTCCTCCAACGAGCTTCTCTGGAGGCGATCAACGGCGGCAAGCATCTCAAGCATAGGCGACGATGCTTGGACCCTTGAAGAAAAGCCCCATCGAGGGTCAATTGAAGTTGGGTTCCCACGAGGGGAACCCTAAAATAACAGCAGCTCCCTTTTTTATTGAAAATTCTGTGCCCAAAATGGGCCGTGATCTACGAGAGTTAAATAAAATGAAGAAAGGAAAAGGGGGAGGCCCAACGTAAAAAAATATAGGGGGGACATCTGCGTTTAGCCCAGTGGCCCAATAGTTCAATAAAAAAAATTGGCAGTATGTTTAAAAAAATGGGGGAGGGGAGTTGCAATTTGATGCCGTAGTAGAACAGTATTTATGGGCCCAAAGTTGGGCCGAATAAAAAAAGGAGGCACATGTGGTTGCTAAAAAAGGAGGGCCCTATTTAGGCCAAGTGAATTTATTCAAAAAAAAGATTAAAAAAAGGCGCATACAAAGAAAAGCTACGTGCAAGAAAGTTTTTGGAAAAAAAAGGAAAAAAGGAGAAGTGAAAAGCTGAAAAAATGTGAACGGCTTATTTAGAAAAATGTTACTACTATTAAAAAATGATGAATGAAATAGCTGAGAAAAATGATGAAGAAAAGTCGAGAAAATTTTTATAGATGTCTTATGTGATGTTTTGTTTTCCCATCTTTGTTTTCTTCTCCCAATGTGGTCAATGTTTGTCATTCCGACCAATATGGGAGAAAGGGGGAGTATTGTGTAGAGTCACATGTTGGTTCCAGATATCAGATTCTTCATAGTCCAGACCAGTCAGATTTCAGACTCTATAGTTCAGATATTCAGACTCGATGTCAGATTGGTTCCGAGTCTTCAGTTTCAGACGCGCACATATATGCGGTCTTATTTTTAGATGTGCACATGTTTGCCATCTTTTTCAGTGGTCCGCATCTTTTGTATTTCGGCTGGTTTTGATGTGTTCCATAGGGACTCCAAAGTAGAGATCTCATTCTCTATGTCATGTGGACTAGGGTTTTCATGTGGTTTCATAAGGACTCCAGAGTAGAGATCCCATTCTTTGAGCCAGTATTGAAGAGACCCAGTTCTCCGACTAGGAGACTTTCAGACTCCATTCTCCAGCGACTGTGGACTCCGATGAGGATTGCACTCCACGACCTTTTCAGTTCGACCCTTTAAGAAATGGAGCAGTTGTCCGCATGATGCAGTCTTCTACATGTGGCGGGCCAGAGTTCTCCAGGTGGAGACTCATCCAGTTACAGTGGCTCTGACAGGCGCAGTTCAAAGCACACCCAGTTTGACTCACACTCCAGCCCAGTGTTCCTCCTCACCTGTACGACACGAGAAGCAACGTCCTCGACAACAACCTACAGTTGTGCGCATTTAGTTGATATTGTCCGTAGTATCCTGTAGCATGAGTTGAGATTTCTTTCTATTTGTCCAGGCTGAGCATTGCATGCTCCAACTTGAGGGGGAGTGTTAGAGTATGTTTTGTATGTGTCATTTATGTGGGAGATGGGTAAATGGATCCTTACCACATCCAGTTGTTAGTCCCACATCTACTAGGTGTGGGATGTGGAGACTTACTGAGGGCTATATAAGAAGCCCCTCACCCTCTGTATCAGATGAGAAAGTCAATAGACACATATGACCCTTTGAGGCCTTCTTTCGTGGTGTCATCTTGTTCCTTAGGGAGTAGGGTTCCACGTAAAAATCTTGGTGTTCATGTTTATCTTTTTGTTCTTAACGCTCTGTTTATCATTCCGCTCCGCATTCGTAATATAGACTCCACAGACCTTTCTAGTCTCACCACTGGTAGATGTAGGACTAAACATTGTGTGTGGTCCATCTATACATGAGTGACACATATACTCCAATAGTTGTCCTCAAGATGGAGTATGCAATTCTCAGCTTGGACAAACAGAAAGAAATCACTCAAACTCACAGTACAAGACACTACGGACAATATCAACTCAACGCAAACACAACTGTCGGTTGCTGTCGAGGACATTGCTTTTTATGCCGTGCAAATGAGGAATAAATGAGCCGAAGTGTGAGTTGAACTAGGTCTCCTCGTCGGAGAACGTATGCTTTGTACTGTGACGGTTAGAGTCACATAAACTTAAAAGAGTCTCCTCGTCGGAGTACTCTGGCTCGCTACATGTAGAAGACTGAATCATGTGGACAATTGCTCCATCTTTGAAGGGTCGAACTAAAAAATCCGTGGAGACATCCTCGTCGGAGTCCACGGTCGCTGGAGAATGGACTATGAAAAGTCTCCTCGTCGGAGAACTGGGTCTCTCCCATACTGGCTCAGAGAATGGGATCTCTACTCTGGAGTCCCTATGAAACCATATGAAAACCCTAGCCCACATGGCATAGAGAATGTGATCTCTACTATGGAGTCCCTATAGATCACATGAAAACTCTGAGACCAAAAACAAAGATGGGGACCCCACAAATAATGATCACAAACTTGTGCGAATCAAACTCCAGACTCGGAATCTGAATGTCGAGTTTGAATCTGAAAAATTGTAGAGGCTGAATTCTGGCCATGCATCTGGACTGGAGAATATGAATCTGAATTGAAATATGAAATCTAAAGAATCTGACAATCTGGCTTATAGAACTCTACACAATACTCCTCTTTCTCCCATACTTTTCGAAAAACAATGACATCGACCAAGTTGGGAGAAGAGAATAAAATGAAAAAAAAATAATGACATCGTCGCCCAGGAGATGGGGCTATCGGCTGTGTTGGAAAGGGGGTGTCACCTAGGGTTCCCAAAGAAGGAGGCAGCGTCGCCATCTGAAGAGATGAAGATGGGCGGCCTTCTGAAATCGACAATGCCACCCCTGAAGAACGATGACGCCATCGCCGAAGATAGGAGGAAGGCTCCAACTGCTGTAGTTGTGCACAAAGGAGGGCGTTGTCTGGAGGCCGCACGAGTTCGTGGCAGCTTGGATGTTCGCACGAGATCGCGACCGCCTAGAGGCCCACACGATCGGAGGGGCTTTGCCTGGAGCCACCTAGGGTACCGTGGTCATCTGGTGGACGAGAAATTGGTTGTCGAAGGAGAGATGTGGCCTTCACTTCCTGGAGAGGATTCTCCTGGGAGGAGACGGAGCTCGCACAGACTGGATCAATTGTGACTTGAAGATGGGCGACGACGCTTGGGACTTGGAGATCTTTGCCTGGAGATAGGTCGGAGGAGTACCTGGCATGGCTTAGAGGGTCGCCGCCTGGAAACCAGTTCTAGGGTTCTTGAGATGGAACCCTAAAATTTTTTGGAACTCGACAATCTTCAAAAAAATTGGCGTTGTTCTTGCTGGAATCACATGCTAGAGATGCTGAAATCTCTGTACCCCAGATTGTGCGTAGAGATGGAGATCGACATTTTTCTAGGGTTGTTGAACCCCTAGAAATTCTGGACCTGGTAAACATGAATCCAACAACAAATGTGCACAAATCGACCTCTTCCAGAAATATGAATAAATAATCGTCGAGCACAAACTGAATCTTCTCTATAACTCGAATCTCGAATAAATGATGAAAAACTCCTCGGGAATCGAAGCTGCTCTGATACCATGTTAGAAATATGAAATATGGAAACATAATATCAGAGAAAAGGAATAGACAAGGAAGAACACCGACATTTTTACGTGGAACCCTACCCCCTAAGGAGCGGGATGAAACCACAGAAGAACACCTCAAAGGACTGATTGTTGCATTCAACTTTCTCATTTGATACAGGAGGTCTGGGGCTTCTTATATAGCCTCCACAGACCCTCCAAGTCCCAACACTGGTAGATGTGGGACTAACCACTACATGAGTGACACATACTCCAAAGATCAACACAACATATGCCGATATAAGAACATAACTACTCGTATAAAAGAATCAAGATCAAATGCACAAGCTCTTTGTGTCCATTTATTACTTGAATAAGCCTTCAGGTGTTACCGGGTCACGTGTTCCTCAGTTGAGGCTATCTCTATACTGGTATAGTGTTTCTATATCAATTTATGAACACAAACCTAAAGGTCGTATGCTTTCATCTCGTACCGGTATACGTGCATGTATCCCAATACAACAGGAACTAAAGCCTGTATAAAATGAAGGAATCAGATAGTGCTATACGAGTTGTAGCAGAACAATAGAATGATAAAGCCTAAATTTCACATTAAATCAACATAGGCAAATAATGTTCAAACATTGAGAATCTTTGCGGAATGCTAAATAAACATGAGATCTTTGCATCCACAACCATGGATTCTTGAAACAATTTGAGAATCGAGAGAGCTAAATAGATGAACACTGCATTCAAGTCACTGTTTGTAATGCAAAGCAGCTCACATCATTAGATACACCTCAGGGTATAACTAGAAAGAAAGAGGCCTTGAGAGTCAAGGTTCAAGGAAGTTAAATACACTTTGGACAAATTTTATATCTTACGAAGTTGGTTACATTGAAATGGGAGACAAGCGGGCAACAAGCTGCGTCGCTAGCCCTTTTTGAATTGCAAAACCAATCCTTCTAAACACTACATCCGTAAACTTAGGAACCATCACATTACTGTTCATGACTTTTTGAATCATCTTCAAAAGCTCATCAGCTTGTGGTGCTAAGAAACCAAAAGTATCAAAACCAAAAGGAATGAATGCATGTTGATTCTCAGCACATGCTTTCACGTGCTTCACCACTTTTGCTGAAGCAGCTTTAAGGGCAGCATGCCCTGCTGTGAAGGTCCCATTCTTCAATCCCACCACTCTAATGTAATCATATCGTTGTCCTAGCGTGTCTTCGTTGAGATTCATTCAAGCTTAAAATTTATGGTGCGTGAACAAAAAATGTGGAGTTCCATCCTAGCCAATGAACCCAATTTGGAAATGGTGTTTATGATGGAGTATATTAACTATATTTCTCATGAAATGTCTTCAATGGGTTCTTCCACCTTCTAAGCTTCATCTCCAAGTGTAGGAAGCTTAAAGGAGGGTGGGAGCTTAATCTGGTGGTTAAGGCTTCAATCTTGAGGCAAAGTGACTGCTTATTGCCAAGGTGTCATTCATATAGAGACATATGTGAGGGGAAAAACCATACATATAGTCCTAGCTTATCTTCACTTATTTAGACGATTGCTCTAATCAACCCTCCATTCTTCCCGCTCTTTTCTTCCTCCTTTGGTACATCAAATCCACCTAAGTATAGGTTTTCTTATTTATGTCCATTTGACCTCTCCTTAAGTTCAATTAGGCATCCAACCATCTAGTCGACACCGAATTTTCTTAGTCAAACTCCAATAACCCTTAAATTGCTCATTATATTATTCTAATTTATTCTAAATTGGTCCACATATCACTAATTAAGTTAGAATCTGTCTCGGTCAAATTGATTTGATTAGTTTGAACTAGACTATGTTCAAACAAAAGGGTTTTGGGTCCAATAACATTCGGGTGTTGTAGTCATTGAGCCAAGAGGTGGAATGTCCAAGGGGAGAGCAGATGCATCTTCTTCTAGGGGCTCAGGGATGAAATTCTCGAAATCTAATCCAGATGCATGGAGGAAATTCCTGCACTACCACCATACCACTCCTTGGGTTCAAATAATGATCTCTCTTTACCCATACAGTATTAAGAAAATTTCTTCAAAGATGCATGTATTATTTGAATGGGGCTTTTGTAAGAGTTACATATTATACTCAAAGAAGCTATGTAAGATCTAGCATAATCTCAAACAGTTGTGTGCTATCTAGTGATGTATCGAAAACTTGGATCTTAATCTTCTTATGAGAATAAAAGAACCCGCCAAAGAAGCAGCAAAATTCTCTATAATAAAATATAGACAGGATATGGAAAAATGGGGAGAAATATCGCAAATGTTGGATGATATCTAGGAAATGTACTAAGAAATATTTACATTTCACATGTTACTCCTCGAGGTATCGTCAATGTATCAATCATTATCCTAGAAGAAGATACAAGGGGCTTATTCGTGTGCGGCAAGTTGGATTCCATTGGAGAGTAACTCTTCTCCAGATACATACTGTAAATTTGTTAATAGGAATTGTATTCATGCTTTCTGTTGGGATTGTTATAGCTCCTTTGCGTCGCACTTCTCTATACATTAACACCCTCTTCCAGCTGGATCCTACTAACACGCATTTTTCCTTTCTAGGTACTTGATTGCATCCCACATGACTGACTACCAGCAACCATACCTCTTCCTGAACACAGTTGCTGTTATTGTTCTCGTGGTAGCCAAGTTCCCCAACATGCACAAGGTGCGGATCTTCGGTATCAATGGCGAAAATTGAACTTTCTTGCACAAAAGACGTCAGGGGATATATCATGCATATGAAATATTAGCTGCCGGCCTGAAGGGATGCTCTCTGCAAAATCTGTAGGTAGCGAATGAGGATATGTCTTGACGATGTTGCATGTAAATTGAACGATGATATGTCCTGACGATGCAGCATTGAAGCTGCAATATTATCTGATTGTTGTTACTTATAAACTTTAGATAGCATCCTGATTTGGACCACGCATCCTGCGAAGCTGGGGTGTAAATTTTTGTATAACCTTAGATATCATTTGGAGTGCAGCTTTATTTTTAGGGTTATCAAAAATATATAATAAACCGTATTCACTTATTGTATTAAGAAAGTGGAAATAAACAAGGGATTTTTACACCCATAACTCTGAACAATTTTGCAATTACAATCATAACCCTGAGTAATTTCGTAATTATATAGGGTTATGATTGTAATTGCAAAATTACTCAGAGTTATGGGTGTAAAAATCTCAATAAACAATCAGCTCCTTACCTTAAAAACACGAGAAGGATTCTTTGAGACAACGGGTGCTTCTTATTAAAGTTGGCTCAGCTGTGCTTTGCACTGCGATCTTTCCAAATAATACAATTATAGTAGTTTACAATTAAATGATAATCCCTATAAATTTTGAAATTACGTAACTTTTATAATTTTGCTTTATTTAACACTGTCGGTGCGTACTGTTTATGCCCGTTAGTCAAACCATTGTAGCTCGCTGTGAGATCACTATGTATTTATTGCAAAAAAACCTCTAATTTTTTTTTCTATTTTTGCCCCTACCCCCTCTTGTTTTTTATGTTTTTATTTTATAAGTATAACTTTTATTGCCAACACCAAAAGTGATCAAAATCCTGCCCATGCATTGCAGACCTTGGAGGTGGAAATGATGAATGAAGGTTAAACTAGCCAAAAAGTAAACGCAATTTCAGTACATATTATCCAGGTAAAAGTCATGGCGTTTTGTACAATGAGATGATTGACCCTCGCGATTGTTAGATCTTGTGCACGCCCACCTAAGATTTTGTTCAGCCAAAATTTCCAAACCACCGTCGCAATGGTGACCCTACTTTTCGAACATTTGGCACTCAACGATCCTTGCCAAAATTCTACATAGTTGAGCATGCCCAAGAGCTATGCATGCATAGGGTGGAGCACGGGCTAGGGTTGGCCTGAGCTAGTCCGTTGCCCGACCTGCTCAAGCCCGACCCAAGCCCAAGCCTACCACGGATACAGGCGGTCATGGGCCTCATTTTGACCCATTTCTTAAATCGGGCCGGGTTTAGGTTTGCACGAGCCCGAACACGAAGCCCAAGGGCTGGCTCAGATTCTGGCCTGAAATTGACCCCAACCCGAACTCAGGCCTGACTCGACCACCTGGCCCTGCCCATCCCCTATGTTATTTCCAAAACCCTAGGTACTACTACTGCACTACCCACCCGACGCGTGCCCCCACCCAAGTCCCAACCCACCACCACACATACCTCGTTGCCGCCCTTCGGCCCCTCCCTCCCCTCCCAACCCTGATCACCAGGCACTGACGCCACCCCATCCCTCATCCCCTCCCCTCCTCTCTTAGCAAATGTAGTCGCGCTAAGCGTGACCCCCTCCCTCCCCTCTCAGGTCCCGGTGCAGTTACAAAAGGCCACTGCAGCCCCACAGGCCACCACGCCACCACACCAGTACGCCACCCCCTCCCTGCCTCCCTCCCTCCCTCCCCACTTAATGCATGCCACCGCCATCGTGCCACGTCCTTCCTCTCCCTCCCTCCCCTCAAGAAGAAGGTGATGTGCGCAGAGATTTATCGGGTTTTAATTATTTAATGTAAAAAGAGATCAAGTGAGATGTGTGCCATTATCACCTAAACAATCACTAAATAAATCAAAAATATTTTTATTATAAGAGAAAAATGTGTTACTTATTCACCTGGTATAGCTCCCAAGATCGAATATAAGGAGACAACTATTTTAAAACTAAGGCTAATTATGAAAATTAATAAAGATTTTTATTTTCTTTTTCTGATTTTTAATTTGCTTTTAATGAATATTATGGGTTTTAAAGAGTTTTATATTTTTTAATTAATTTTTTAATGTTTCATAAATTTTATATTTCTAATTTCAATTTTTAGATGATTTTATTTTTTCAAAAGTTTAACCCTTTATAATTTTTAAAAGTAATTTATGTATAATATATAAAAGAAAAGAAGTTTGTTATATTTTTAAAATATACCAAAAATGTTCAAAATTGAAGCAATAAAATGTTATGGTGTTTTTATGATTTTTACTGCTTATGTTGTTTTTAAGAGATTTTTATCTTTTATGAGTTTTCTTACTATTTTTAGATTGAAAATAATTTTTAAAGTAAATAAAAGCTACTGTTTTTGTGTTTTTTAAATTAAAAAATTATGAAATTTGGCCAAGATGTCGATTATGATGAAATGAATGCACTGCAATTGTTTTTGGAATTTTTCGATGCAAGTTAAACATTATGAATTTATGGATACAGTCAAAGTAAATTTTGATAATTATTTAGAATAAATGTAAACCTATTTATTTTCAAGGGATAAAATTATCCAAGATCTATCACTAGGTGATTGATCTTCGAAAAATCCTAAATCTTAAAAATAGAAGATCTAGTACTTATTTAAATTTAAAGATTAAAACCAACAAAATGATTTTTTATTGAGTAAACCATGCATGCAAATGCAATTCTTTTTTGGCATGATGTATAACACAATTAATTCTATGATTTTTGAATTTTTGGTAATTTTTGGAGCCATGATCAATTAAGTATGAACTTCGAAGCATTGAGTGGGCAAAATATGCAAATTTCCATAAGAATAATAAAAATTAAATAACCACAATATATAAAAATATCACAAGCATTCCATATTGTAGAGAATTAATTGAGAAACAAAATGCCTATTTTTAATAAATAAAATGATGCGATGTAGAGGTTCAAAATAAAAGAGGAACATAGGGGTCTCAATGTAAAATTACAATAATTAAATAATGCATAACAAGGATGAAACTGTAATTACCTAAACTCTGAGGGATGTCTTTGCAGAATTCCCAGAGGTCACGTGCTTGGCACATGACCCTGGAGTAGGTGGACCTGGATGGAAATAATTAGATTTGTAAGGGCATCTTCGTAAAATTCTCAAGAGGTCACATGCTATGCATGTGATACATGAGAGGAGGGGGTGGCTTGAAATATGCAGAGCTCCAGGGGCTATTGGAAACTTTTCCAAACCTCACGTGTGGATCACGTAAGAGTCTTGGTCCAGGATCCGGCGGAGAGGGCGGTACAAGCGGTGGGATGGTGAGCAACTGGGGCGTAGGCGGTGCGGCGATGAAGCTCATGTGGCCGACACACGATCGACGGACGTCGGTGGTGGAGGTGATGGAGATGACTCTCGGTTGTTCCCTGGAAATGTCGAGGGAGAGCATGCCGAGGTCGAGGGGAGGAGGTTCTTGATGAGGCAGAGGCAGAGTGCATTATCGATGGCGTTAGCATTGAAGGTGAAACGCAGAGGCGGAGATCGGTGGCTCGACGGTGCTCCTGGAAGATGGTACGGTGGATAGCAGGGGGCGGGTGGGGGGGGGGGGTAATCGTGTTGCAAGGGTAATGCAGAAGGCGCATGTGTAGGTGGAAGTCCATGGATGTACGTTGGCTCAACAGCCACGATAGATGACAGGAGCAAGGCAATCAAGAACGGAGGTGAGGTGGCTCAAATTGACACGACCGAAGAGGGCTAGATCTCACTGTAGCCTGGGAGCGCACTGGAGCTATCATCTTTGGTGCGGTGGAGTTCCTTCGACCTGCTGTGTGTTGGCGGATGGCGAAGACGATGGGCGGCGATCAATGTTAAACAGGGTTAGACAGAGGCGACGAAGATGGTAGGTGGTAGAGGTCAGATCAATTGGGGATTTTGTTGAGATCATGGCGATAGATCGATTCACGGTGGATATTGAAGATGGGCGTGGAGATTTCCGAGGTACGGGCGACAACGTTGATTGGGGAAGGGGGACGATCGGAGGAAGGGGACGATCTCTGGGTCGTCCGATCGGTCGAAATCGGATAGTCCCAGATGTACCACGTGGCTTTATTAATTTATTATTATTTATTTATTTATTATTTTTTTAAAAATGAATTATAAATACCTCTAAAAATGGGTGACACATGGCAGCTCTAGGAGTTGCCACGTGTCAACACCAGAAAACTCGAAAAATTAATTATGAAGATAATTAAAAAATAATAGTAAATAACTTCGGATCGAATAAGTTTCTTCATGAAAGTTGTTCATCTCGACGAGATCTACCACTTTCATGAAGAGACCAAAACATAAATCGATCATTTGCACAAAGTGATATTTTTGGGGTATCCCATGTACATAGATTACCTTGATTTTTGAGTTTTCTAATTTTGTTGTTATTTTAAACTAGATAAAAATCCGGAAAAAATATGATAAAATCACATATAGATATTTACGTATTAATCTTTTTTGGATTTGTAATAATTAAGAAAAAAGAAGAAATAAAATAAAATATGAAAACGACAGTTTTTGTATAGTCCGTCATTGAAGACTCAGACTCTGTTAGCTTCTTTAATTTCAAGTTCATTTTGGATCTAGATTTTTGTGAATGTTAATAAAACTTTCATCAAAGAAAATAAATATAAATAAAATAAAATGAGTTAATTATGTATATAAAACAATAGGTCAAAATCAGGTAAAATACAAAATGTACAAAAGAGGCCTAAAACCCAACTTTCATGTATGAGTTCTGATTCACTTGAACTTGGTCTTGTTTTGAAGGTATTTGAATGTACATTAGTTCAAAAGTGAGTAAGATCCAATCGGACACTGGATGAGGAAGATATCAACGTTTTAGTCTGGAAATCCTAGAAATGAGTTTCTGGTCCACTTATTTAGGTTAGTGATTTTTTTGTATTTTCATTTATTCTTGTTAGTAATATGTACACATTGGAGGTGATTTAAATCATTTGGAGTTAGCATGAATTAGTTAAAAATCAAGGAAGTTAGGCTATTTTACATGTCATTTTGGCTGTGATTTTTGGCTTGTTATTTTATGCAATAATAAGTGATAAAATGTAATTATTATTAATACATGCATGAATGCTAATTATGCATAATAAATGAAAAAATGCTAACGAATTTTGGGAATTTAAGCTTAATTAATGATTTTTAGAGTGATAAATCTGAGATTCATCATCCCCCTATACTTAAACCATGCTCGTCCCTGATCATCTAAAGAAATGCATGAGGTGAAATGAGATTGGGTTCCATACCAAGACCATGAGCAGAAGGTGAAAATGGAGCTAGACCCAACCTTTGGATTATTAGTTTGGCGGAACTTCTGTGAGACTTAGGATTTTAAAATCAATGGAGTCCAAGTTCTACACATCATTGTCACAGTTTCGGCTTAGAAGTCATCTTAGATCAATCCTCTTCCCAAAGCATACCCCATGAACATTGAACAATCAACTCATGTGTGTGAAAGATTTTAGCTCTTCCCATCCAGAATGCCGGACTAAAATGCAAACCTCCTATCCATTAACTCATCCTCGGGGATTCAGGTATTTCCTTCTAAGGTCTGTCGGGATGTGCTCACAATCGAATAGAGGGAGAAATTAGAATAAGGAGAAAAGGACTGGAGGGTGACCAGTGTAGTCACCTCTCCTTGCGAAGCCGGACAATTTAGCTAAGTCTCCACCAAGATCTGCATGTTTTCTTAAAGTTTGGACCCTTTTTTGGTCAAATGTTTATTTGGTAGTGGGCTTCTTTGTATTTGGATTTTTGGTAGCTCTGCTTGGATCTTGTTGTGCCCCCATGGATTTGGAATCTTTTTTCCATACATGTTTTGGGGTCTTAGAAAAAATTGTGCCCATCTGTCCATCCCTTTTTTGAAGTTGTTTTTCAACTCATACTCCGATCTTTAGATGTCCACGCTACCAGAAAAGAAACTAACATAGTCTTCCAACACCCTGTCTGAGTTGAGCTAAGTACGTAGTGCGAGAGTACAAATTAATTCCCTATTCCAGAGTCATACCCAGAATGAAGAGACCAGATTAGACACTAAGAGTCAAACACTTCACATTGTCATGTGGAACTCAAAGAATTAAGTCAAAGATGTGAAGCTTCTAAAATCCTATTTCTCGGTGAAGTTCCTATGAAAATTAGGTGGATTAAGGTCAAGTCCAGCCCACTCTCAGTTTCTGCTCATAACCCAGTTCAGAACCCAAGGGATTTTTACAAATGCAAATGAATGTAATGCTGGATGAAGCACATGTGTGTGAAATGCAGACACAATTTTTTGTGAATTTTTTTATTAATGCAAGGATTTTTCGCAAAAATGAATAAGAAGTTGTTTTTCAAAATTTTTGGTTGAACACAGTTAGTGATAGTAACAAAACTCATTTTTTTCTTTGTTTTTTTGTTAGTTACCCACCCCGCAAATACATATAAACTTACATGAAAGTACGAGCTATGGGTAAAATATATACATAGTATATATACACACACCCTATACTTAGCGGGTGCTGTGTCCTTAGAGCACAAGAAGCGTAGAGAAGACATAGCTCGGGCTACGTGTAAGAGCATGAAAAAGAAAAAGAAAAGAAGTCAGACCGCCCCCTATACTTAGACTGTAAACATTCTAAGTATAAAAGAAGGGCGAAAATGAGGCAGTCGAGAGATGTGAATGAGGAGAGTAAATATAAATGGGAATCAGTTCCCCCTATACTTAGGCTCTAGTCAGCTTAAGTATGGAAGAAGGGTGGAAATGGGGTGATTGTAAGAAGGAGTTGATGAGGAGAGTGGTATATACAGATGGTATCGGTCCCCCCTATACTTAGGCCTTGGCCTAAGTAGAGGAAGAAGATGTACAAGGAGACCGATGGGGTCTAGAGGGTAGCCGATGATTAAGGTGGTTTTTGATCGATCTTTTTGTGAGCATGTGGTGGGAGATCGTAATGATACGAAGAAGATGAAGCATACGATTCCCAACCATTGTCAGTGTTATCCATAGAAAGATCATGCTGGAGAGTAGATGAAGCATTTGAATCAGATGATATCCAACCATCATCGGAGTTATCCTCAGAAGAATAATACTTGAAGGTGGAGGCACTCTATATATTCTTATTCTTAAGCTGCTTCAATTGTTTTCTCAGAATTTGTTCCTTTTTGTGATCAAGCGATTCGTCCTCGGATGATGAATACTCTAAAGCACCAGTCTCAGTCAGCTGATAAGAAATTATTCCAAATATTTAATGAGACTAGGAGAATCGGCTTTGAATGAATAATAGTGAGGAATAAGAGTCGTCCAACAAGAATTTGTGTTTGGATACTTGCGTAGATAGGGTTTTAGAACTTCTGAACAACCCTCACTCATGTAGATTACCCTTTTCAGACCTAAAGAGGAATCATCAGGTGATTCCTTTTTCGACATGTCAAAGGGACTTTCTTTTTAGATGGAGCAACCATTTTATTTCATGTTGTCTGTGAAGGTGCTAGTCCTGAGAGTGAGGTGTTGACAATAGAGTCTCTAGCTGAATAACCATTGAAAATTTTCTCCTTGATTAGTGTGCGTCCCGCGATTTGTTCTTAGTTGTCTTAATGTTGGTGCACTCCTGAGTTGGATTAAATTAGTCAAGGAGATCAGAGAAGATTTCGACCGACTCAAGATGCATCCATGCATATGTCTTAGGATCATAATAGAAATCCTTTCCCATGGTGAGAGCAGCGAGAAATGGAATAGTGGGGAGAGTCTATGCAAATTCGTTCTCAACTGACTTGATGTTGGTGCATTCCTGTGTCAGGTTGATTTGATCAAAGTGGTCAGAGGAGATTTCGGTTGACTCGGGATGCATCCATGCATATGTCTCAGGATCATATAAGAAGTCAGTTCCCATGGCGAGAGCAGTGGGAAATGGAACATTGGGATGAGGTTCTAAACCAATAGTCTCTTCAACATCCGTTATCTTAGGTATATGATAACTGAGAAAAATGGAGGGTCGCACGGTCTCACAAGGTGAGGTCGCGGTCGATGCATTGACCACTCAACCTTTCCCGGTTAGTCTGCAATCAACCCATAATACACATAATTCAATGAATATCAAAGATGTGGAACTAAAATTTTATTTTCTCTACCATAAAATGCATAGCAAGCAAGCATGTAGAAGTCGAACCACAGAGAGCAATACAGGTAGCCTATGGTTTTCTTTTATATACAAACCAAGTCCTTCCTTATGTACATATCCTTTTTGTGGGTTTTCAATTTTATATTTTTTTTATTTTTTATTTTGGTTTTATATATTTTTATATTTTGATTTTTAATTTTCTGATTTTTATATTTTCCTTTTATATATATTTTTATTAACAATATAGTCGATATAAGGCTTTATATATACCCGATATAGTAGTATATTTATAAATAGTGGTAAATAGAAATAAAATATAAATAATAAGTCGTTTTTAGGTTTTTTATATTTTTTAATTTTTTGTTATTTTTCGAGAATTTTTGATAATTTTTATGTATTTTTAAAATAAAAAATATCCCCAAATAAGGGACTAAATATATACCCGAAATTGAGTTGGATTTTAAAAGTGGTAAATAAACTCCAAAATTATCCAAATCAATTTTAATATATAAATATTAATAAAAATAAAATTATACAATAGAAAAAGATATTTTTTGGATTTTTTAAGAATTTTTTGGATTTTTATAAAAGATTTTGGGGTTTTTAGATTTTTAGGGTTTTTGTTTTTCCATTTTTAGTGATTTTTGGTCTGTAAGTAAAATAGGATAAAATATACTATATATATTGGAATTTTTAGACACATTTTTATTTTTCTTTGGTATTTTCTAAGTTAAACAGGGAATACATGTGCTCTATTTGATTTTTAATAAACAGATTAAGTGCAAAAAATGCAAATTAAAAATATGGCATGAAACTACATGGCATGAAGCGTTTAATTCTATTTTTATGGATTTTTAGGAGGACATTAACTATTTTTAATAAATAGAGAAAAGGTACAAAAATATATATCCTAGTAGAGGCAAAAATGCAATAAAAATAAATTCTAGGGGGCTCAGTGCAAATATCCCAAAAATATTCAACGTTAATTTTATATTATTGAACTTTTCATAAATACAAATATTGCCAAGGGTATACATGCAAAATTCCCAAATCACGTGGGGACTACACGTGAATCTAGGAGGGACCAAAGTGCAATTACAAAAAGCTCGAGGTTCCATTTGCAAAAATCCTAATTTATTTACAATGTTAACTTTTATTTACAGTACTAAAAAATACAAAAACAACGAGGTTAGATGTGCAATTTACCCCAAAACTGCATGCTGGCAAACGGTTGGGATCTTTTCACTAATACACGTGGTGAGCTCTGGTGGCCTGATGCCGCTTCGCGATCCGGTAGCGGAGATTAGATCCAAGGGAAAATCCAACGGTCGAGGCATGGCACAATCAGACGGCATTGGTGTGATATGGAGCGGCCCCTCTGATCCAATGACGAAGAAATGCGGTCGAAGAACAAGGAGGAACCTCCGCTTGGGCGAGGTTCCTTTGCTCATATCTCCCTCCTCCGACGATGATTGAAGCTCCGAGATGGCCTGGAAGGTTCCTGGCGAGGTCATTTACTTGCTAGGAGTTACAGAACGAGCATAGGGTCACCGGAGCGCCACCACCAGCTCGGGGGAAGATGTGGTGCTCTAGGTACCTCCAGTGGACCTTGAATCCAGCTCCTGATGTGTGTTTGCGTGCCTAACCTGCACAAGAAGGAAGCACGGCTCGAGGAGGTTATCCTCGACCAAGGAGGAAGCTGTTTGTGCGAAACGTGAGGTGGGCGACGAGGTTTCCTACAAGGCGGCGGAGATGAACCTTGATTTGCATAACCGAGGTGGTCCTGGTTGATTGGATGCATGTGGGATGATCGGGAAGCGATGAGGGTCGAGATGGATGCGAAAGGTACGGCGGAGATGGGACGGGCATGCACGGAGGAGCTCGCCGGAGCTTGACTCCGTCGAACTACGAAATGATTGATTACCCATACTTTGATCAACTAAATCCAAAACTAACGACAGAAAATTAGACCTATGACTAATATAAGCAAATTAAATGATAAATGGACAACTCTTATACCTAGAGTAGCCCAGGGAGCAAGGTCGTCGGCGACGGGCGGTTGTGTGTGTACCCCTCGCAAAGCTCAGGCTAGGCTCGAGAACGCTCCTCCTGTCACGAGGATCTCTCCTAGACGCTAACCCAAAGCTTCCAGATGCTTAATGGTGACCAAAGTTGGAAGAAGGATCAGAGGTTTTATTTATATACAATATTGAACATCCTTATTGACCGGGGAAAAACGATGATTTGGGCATATGTACACGTGATTAAAGAGTATGGAGTGTATGTACAATGTACAATGATCGTTTCTTGTGAAGGGAGTGAAGGTGAAAGATGGACGTGGCGGTCAGGAAAATTGGTAGAAATCACAGGAAAACACAGGTATGCGTCAAATCCAGAGCAGAGGGGGAGATAACCGACGGTCAACTTTTGATGTGACCTCATTGATCCACGTCAGCCGCTACGCGACAAAACAATGAATTTTATTCAAAAATAATTATTTTAAAAATAGTAAATGATTTTATTAAATTTCGAATATAAAATAAAAAATGTTTATTTTTAATGTAGTATTTTAATATGATTTTTATTTATTTATTTGGTGTATTTTATTAGTAGTTACTTTTTATTATTGTATTTATAGGTATATTTGCCTATATTTTGTACATTTAAAATTTTTTTGTATATTTTATTTTATTATTTTATTCTTTTGGTTTATATATTTATAACTTATTTTTTTGAGTATAAATATATTTTTATTTTATTGTTATGATGTTATTTGTATGTTTAAATAAATAGATATGTATATTGTATAGGTATATTTACAGGTATTTTACCTATGTTTTATGTACATCTTTTTATTTTAATGTATTTTATTGAGTTTCATTTTCGTTTTATATTTTTAATAGAGTATTTATAATATTTATAATATTATAAAAATATAAAAGAATAAAGAAAAAGAATATGATCCATTTTTATTTATATATATGTATATCATAGATATTTTGCCTATATATTTATATAAGCTTATTTTATTTTATATTTTCTTTTTAGTTTTGTTTTAGTTTTCTTATGCACATATGTTATAAATAATAATAACAAAATTATAAAAATATTGATTTGTAAAAAAATGAATGATGAATAAATTGAATATTTTAATCGGTATAATGTACAATAGGGATCAAAAACCTAACTTTCACATAGTAACTCCAAAAAATACAAAACAACCACCATTAAATAGCTTGTGAAAAGTTATATACAATTAGATAATTTTGGCATGTTTTGAGTTTTTATTTGAAAGATATGGGCATGGGAAGTTGGGCTTTTTGGCTTTTTATTTTGTGTATAAAATGAACATTGTGTATCATTTTCGTACAAACTCAATTTTGTATTTTTATTGACAATATTATCTACAACTTTTATGTACAAAGTATCTTCATTTGATGAATAAATTATAAAGAATAAAATAGGTGTCAAAATGCCTAAAATAAAGAATGAAAGAATATGGTTTTTTATTCCATTTTTGGCCCTTATCTCCCCCTACTTTCTTCCTTGTCGACCAATTCAATTCTTGACTTGGTATCGGGGTTCAGGGTCATAAAATATTTTCCATATTCTATTCCTTTTTTCTTTTCTTCTCTCTATTCTATAATTTTGGCATTAAAAACCTTATTTTATACACAAATAATGCCATAAATAATGAATGTTATTTTGCACAAATTAATGCTATTTACATGCATTAGCTAGGGTTTTTGAGGCCAAAATGATAGAATAAAGGTGATGAAAGGGAGATTCATCACACCCCTATACATGCCTTTGCTAGTCCATAGCAAACACTTATGTAATAAGTATATAAAAAGAATAAGAAGAAAATAAAAAAAGAATAAATGGAATTGATTTCAATAAATAAACTTGTCTGTACAAAATCAAAGTTTGGAGCTCAAGTCAAAACTCGATGTGAGAATGTGTGTGGAACCTGGTCGGGAACCAAAAGTAAAACACAACAGCCTCCGAGAATCACAGAACTCGGTTCAAATGACCTCAATAGCATGGTCAGAACTAGCCTACATCATACACAAACCATTATGACTATGAAACTGACTTGTACGGTGTAAGTGATAGTGGCTCTCCCCAACTGAAATGACAAAGGAACTGACTTCTCCATAATGGCAACCCAATGATTCCCCAATCCAGCACTCTGTCCTCGAGGATCTGGGTATTCCCTTCTAAGTTCAAGTGGCACCCAACTCAAGAGGAGGAGATGAAGAAAAGAATGGACGGTAGCCAGCATATCTATCTATCCCGGGATGCATGACCAGTGTAGTCAAGTCATCCAGCTTATATACATACTCTGACAGGCATTTTATTTTTATTTGCAGGCCTGTCCACTTTTTTGGAGTTTTTTTAACATACTATTTGCAACAACATTTACATAGATTTTTTCCTCTTGAGCCAGAAGACTATCCCTCTTTTGAAGCTTTACTGCAACCTACACTCTCCTGTCATGCAACTTCATTGTAACTGGACCAGGTTGGGGTGCACTTCCCTCCCTAGACGAGGACGAATGTTTCCACCCGTGTGTATCTTAGACTGGCAAATCCAACCCCCTCACCACTCCAACTGAGTTGAGCCAAGTGAAAGGTGCAAGTGTCCATGATAGATCATGACCGACAAGAGTCATGCATGTGTCTCGAAAAGGTCTAGTTAGTCAGTTGAGGTGACTTGAACCCAGCCCTGAGTCTCAAAGAATTAAGTCCCAATGGATCCGAAGTACATTAAACCTAGTTCCCATAAGGTTCTACTGTGGTTAGGTGCAGTAAGGTCCAACCAAGCTCCAATCTTCGCCTTTATTGGACTAGTTCAATCATCAAGATCAATTGAAAAGAATATGGATACTATGCAAATCCTATGTACACTGATACAAAGAATGATGCAATTTTTCAAAGAATTTTTACACAAAGAATTTTGGCAAAAGAATTTTGGCACACCAAGTATAAATATACACATCTATTAACATGGGTCTGCATCTTTTTATTTATTTACAAGAATTAAGAATTTTAAAGAATTTATAGGTTCACAAAAAGTCATTTTATAGGTATATACAATTGATAAAGAATTTTATATACATATATTAATCTTATTAATGATGCATTTATTCCTCAGATTTGCTTGAAAGCTATTCTGAAAACTATAGTACATAATAATTTTTGCAAATATTTACAAATATTTCAAAGCCATTTTGCAAAGATTTTTCACACAATATATACACACAAAACTTCTACAACCGTTTTCAAAATTATTTGCAACAAGGTTTTCAAAGCTTTTATTTCACACAAATAAAAGGATTTTCATCAAATTAAAACATTTTTACAAAGGTTGAAAATATTTCACAAAAAGTTTTCCAAACGGGTGACACCATTTTTCAAATCATTTTGCAAAAATATTTTTGATTTGATTTATTAATTAGCCTATACAACAAGGATGTGTATATACAGAATATTTTTTGGTATTTTTAGTTTTGTAGATGTTTTTGTGATTTTTGAAAATAGGTACACATCTTTACATGGGGATATATCATATATATACAAGAGTTTTTGTTCTTAAGGGATTTACAAGGGATAATTGATCACTTTTATACATTTATACAGATTTTTTAGTATGGTGTGTATATTCCTCGAACTTATTTGGAAATCATTTTTCAATAGTTTTGAAAACTATAGCCCAACATAATTTTCACAAATGATTTTGTACAAACATTTACACGTATTTGTAAATCATTTTTGCAAAGGTTTTTCAAACAGTATATATAGATTTTTCAAAATATTTTGGCAACCATTTTTACAACCATTTGCAAATCGTTTTTCAAACATTTTTATTTCAAAGAAAGAAATCGCAAACAAAATCATTTACAAAGGTTGCACACATTTTGCAAATTATTTTCCAAACAATTTTTTCAATAGATTTTTCAAATAGATTTTCAAATCATTTTGCAAAAGTATTTTTGCCTAACTTATTAATCAATATGTACAAAGGATGTTTGAGGAGCTATAACAATTTTTTTACTATAATTTTGTAATGAATTTAACAGTATTTTTAGCCAAAAGTATTGTACAAAAGTACGAGTTATGGCTTTAAAGTATATACATAGTATATAGAACCCCCATATACTTAGCTCGAGCTATGTTCTCATAGATCAAGGAGAAAAAGAAAAGACATAACTAGGACTGAGTATAGAATAGTCTAAGAAATAAAGAAACAAGGGTATGAATAAATGAATGGGAAGTTGACCGTCCCCCCGTACTTAGAATCAAATAATCCTAAGTATAGCGGACTATACACAAGGCAGGATGGGTCAAGGGTGAGGATAGATAAATCATACTCATATTGTCTCCCCCCTATACTTAGGGTAAGAGCGCACTAAGTATAGGCGAGAAGAGGAGACAATGGAGAAGATCAAAGAATGAAAGTAATCGGGGTGTTCATCCCCCTATACATAGAGCAGGGTGCGACCTAAGTATAGAATACTGCCAAAAAAAGAGTGATACATCTTGTAAATATATACACATGCATTTTTTTTTCTTTTTCAGAATGAAAGCAGAAAATGAAAGGAAGAAAAGAGAAAAGATCAGAGATCAAAGAAAAGTTTTTGAGGAACATTATCTGAATCTTTTGATGCTGCCAGTGCCGTGGATGTATCATCTGAGCGCAGTACTTGGATTGAGTCGACAACGACTAAGAAGGTATCGTGCTCAAGGTAAGGCTTTAGTAGCTGACCGTTGACGACAAATGGTTTGTGTCAGAAGACAATTCTGATATTGCAATACTGCCATTGTCACGCACTTCTCGTACTTGAAACTGCCATGTCCATTTACTTTTCAATTTGCCTGGGAAGATCTTCAACTTTGCATCGAATAGCCACACTTTCTGCCCAATTTCGAAGGTCCTTCATCTGATGTACTGGTCATGCCAGCGTTTCACCTTCTTATTGTACATCAATGTGTTATCGTATGCATAGTCTCGAAACTCCAGGAGCCTGTTATGATCATCTTTTCTTTTCTGACCACTTTTCTGTGAGTCTAGGTTACACATATTGATTGCCCATAAGGATTTGTGAATTAATTACACGAGCATATGAAATGATTTTCAATACACAAGATGATAGGGCGACATGCCCAAAGGAGACTTGTAAGTTGTTCTGTAGGCCCACAGGATGGAGTCCAAGAGTTGGGACCAATTCTTTCTGTCCGGCTTGACAAGCTTCTGAAGGATCATCTTGATTTCTTTGTTTGATAGTTTTGCCATGCCATTGGTCTGGGGATGGTAAGGAGATGCAACTCGATGCTCGATGTCGTATTCCTTCGTTAGTTTATTGACCTCGTTGCCGTACTCCTCGGTAATAGTGTCATCTGATAACTGAGAAAAATGGAGGGTCGTACGGTCTCAGAAGTCGAGGCCACGATCGATGCATTGACCACTCAACCTTTCTAGGTTAGTCAGCAATCAACCCACAATACACATAATTCAATGAATAGCAAAGATGTGGAATTGAAATTTTATTTTCTCTACCATAAAATGCATAGCAAGCATGTAGAGGTCGAACCACATAGAGCAATACGTGTAGCCTATGGTTTTCTTTTATGTACAAACCAAGTCATTCCTTATGTACAAATCCTTTTTGTGGTTTTCTCTTTTATATATGTTTTTATTTTTTTTATTTTGGTTTTATATATTTTTATATTTTGATTTTTAATTTTCTAATTTTTATATTTTCTTTTTTTAATATTTTTTTAACAATATAGCCGATATAAGGCTTTATATATACCATATATAGTAGTATATTTATAAATAGTGACAAATAGAAATAAAATACAAATAATAAGTTGTTTTTGGGATTTTTAATATTTTTCTATTTTTTTGTTATTTTTTGGAATTTTTGATAATTTTTATGTATTTTGAAAATAAAAATATCCCCAAATAAGGGATTAAATAAATACCCCAAATTTATTTGGATTTTAAAAATGGTAAATAAACTCAAAAATTATCCAAATCAATTTTAATATATAAATATTTATATAAATAAAATTATAAAATAGAAAAAGATATTTTTTGGATTTTTAAGAATTTTTAGGATTTTTATAAAAGATTTTGGGGTTTTTTGATTTTTAGGGTTTTTGTTTTTCCATTTTTAGTGATTTTTGGTCTGTAAGTAAAATAGGATAAAATATACTATATATAATTTTTTTGGAATTTTTAGACATGTCTTTATATTTTTTGGTATTTTCTAAGTTAAACAGAGAATAGATGTGCTCCATTGATTTTTAATAAATGGATTAATTTAAAAAAATGTAAATTAAAAATATGGGCATAAAACTACATGGCATGAAGCATTTAATCCTATTTTTGTGGATTTTATGAGCACAATAACTATTTTTAATCAATAGAGAAAAGCTACAAAAATATATGTCCTAGCAGGGGCATAAATGCAATAAAAATAAAGTCCATGGGGCTCAGTGTAAATATCCCAAAAATATTCAACATTAATTTAATTTTATTGAACTTTTTCATAAATACAAAAATTACCAGGGGTATACATGCAAAATTCCGAAGTCACGTGGGGACTACACATGACTCTAAGAGGGACCAAAGTACAATTACAAAAAGCTCAGGGTTCCATTTGCAAAAATTATAATTTATTTACAACATTAACTTTTATTTACAGGACTAACAACAAAATACAAAAACAACGAGGTTAGATGTGCAATTTACCCCAAAACGGCGTGCTGGAGAACGGCTGGGATCCTTTCACTAATACACGTGGCAAGCTTTGGTGGCCTGATGCCGCTTCGCGATCCGATGGCGGAGATTAGATCCAAGGGAGGATCCAACGGTCGAGGCGTGGCAGATTCGGACGCCGTTGGTGTGATATGGAGCGGCCCCTCTGATCCAACGATGAAGAGGTGTGGTTGAAGAACATGGAGGAACCTTTGCCTGGAAGAGGTTCCTACGCTCATATCTCCCTCCTTTGGCGATGATTGAAGCTCCAAGATGGCCTAGATGGTTCTTGGCGAGGTCATTTACTTGCTAGGAGTTACAGAATGGGTGGAGGGTCATCGAAGATCCACCACAAGCTCGGGGAAGATGTGGTTCTCCAGGTACCTCCGGTGGACCTTGAATCCAGCTCCTGACGTGTGTTTACGCTCCTAACTTGCACAGAAAGGAAGCACGACTCGAGGAGGTTCTCCTCGACCAAGGATGAAGCTGTTTGTGCGAAAAGTGAGGTGGGCGGCAAGGTTTCCGATGAGGCGACGGAGATGAACCTTGATTTGCATAACCAAGGTGGTCCTGGTTGATTGGATGCGTGTGGGATGATCGGGAAGCGATGAGGGTTGAGATGGAGGCAAAAGGTACGACATAGATGGGACAGGTACGCATGGAGGAGCTCGCCGGAGCTCGACTCCGGCGAACTACGAGATGATTGATTACCCCCTACTTTGATCAACTAAATCCTAAACTAACGACACAAAATTAGACCTACGACTAAGAGAAGCAAATTAAATGATAAATGGACAACTCTTATACCTGGAGTTGCCCAGGGAGCAGGGTCGCCGCCGACAGGCGGCCATGGGTGCAGCGCTCGCTCCTGAAGCTTGGGCTAGGCTCGAGAACGCTCCTCTTATCATGAGGATCTCTCCAAGACATTAACCCAAAGCTTCTAGATGCTTAACTGTAACACCACGCCCCTCCGGCTACCGAAACTGACGAGACGGAAGTATCGGACCTACGGTTCAAATACGCCCATGATCTATGATATCAGCAAACCATCTTATGCACATTAGATTAACATTTGAAATATAAATAACAACATGAGAATAATATGAAATGGAAAGAAAATACAACATCCATTCTCATCAATACTCATCAAGTCCATGTCCATGATATGAGATACATCAGAAAATCTCAAACTTTGTAGAAAAACTCTCCACATATCTCACTACAAAGTCTCTCAGAATCACATAAAATAAAGCGAAAGTAAATAAATTACTCTAAGCAGGACGCACCCTGCCTGATGCGAATATGACGATGAAAAGTCTGATCTCCTCAAAAGAGCGCTACTGTGGCGGTTGTTGCTCAGGTACACCTGTTGGGTTCACACAAGGTTAACGTTATGAGCAATTGCCCAGTAACGAGACAAATATTATAACGACTAAAGTTGGGGTAAGAAAAAAATGTATACCCAATTTTATTTAATGGAATATGCATGTATTGAAACAATTCAGAAACACCACCAAGTCATTTAAATTCACATTCGATCATATTGATTTTATAAAATAATAATCGTTTAAGTTCTACCACAATGATCATTGATATTTTGACAAGTTGGTTAGAGTCCACAATGATATACAATATCTGGCATCCCATCATAAATTATTTATCCTTTCTCGTATCATTTTAACACACGCAAGTATGCGACTCGCAGGCCTCCGCTACGCGGGAACTTGTTTGTCATCTTGGATAAACCTCAAAGTATTTCAACCTCAAATTCTCCAACTTCAAACCATATCCTGGAACACCTCTCACAATAATAATACTCGAAGTAAAATTTTATGCGGCCACATCTAATTTTAAATCGAGTCTTAAAATCGTGTATAAGTGAGAAACCAAGAACGTCAACCACGCCACCTGCCTACTCCGTCGAGCGACTCAAGATGCTACCGGGCTGCTAGGTGTTACGCGTCACCCAACTCATCCGTTGGGGTCGTGACTTTCAAGGCATCTACCCCAGGACCCAAGGGTGCATGCCCCATCCCTTGAGTTTCTTAGCTCCTTCTACCCCAAACACCTTGAAATCTCAGTCATAGTATGATAATCACCTTATTAAATTTTAATACAGACCTATGTAAGAAATATGGCGTATCTCATTTTCGTAATACTTGATCACAAGTGGACATTTAGAATTCTCACTGTGGTCATCTATTTTGTTTACATCAAAGGTTACTAGTGAATCTAAATCATTGTATTATTTTATATATCCATAATGAAATGGTACCTATAGTGAATCTAAATCATTGTATTATTTTATTTATCCATAATGAAATGGTACCTAGAGTTGTCTGCTCTCCGACGGTCTTTAGTTCTCAAACCATGACTTTTCCAATAATAGCCATGGTACACGGGTGTCCATTTATATTAATAATAATATACTCAATAAAGTGGATTCATAATAGATTAAAATCATTTATGTGTGAATATGAAATGGAAGATATGTCATAAATTTTGCATGTTACGTGCTCACCTACACCCCCCAACACAAGCAACGTAAATTATACTACATATTACCCTCGATGTAACGAAAGTTATGTACATATATTAACCGTAAGTTATATTTGAGTCACAACTTAAGCTCGACTAACTAAGCAACAACATACCGTCGATGTCACATATCATAGATATGGATATTTATTTACAGGTGGAGGATCATGTGTCCAATGATTTTCTTATGACCAATGCATCACAAAAAGAGACTACCACAATGTCATAATAATGTTGATATCCATGTGCCCTAGTATTATAAATCCATACCCATTTATATCACTATTCAAAAGTAAATTTTTGAATACAGCTAGTACTGATTTTTAATAAATGGATTACATGTAAAAAAATGTAAATTAAAAATATGGGCGTAAAACTACATGGCATGAAGCATTTAATCCTATTTTTGGGGATTTTTATGAGCACATTAACTATTTTTAATCAATAGAGAAAAGCTACAAAAATATATGTCCTAGCAGGGGCATAAATGCAATAAAAATAAAGTCCAAGGGGCTCAGTGTAAATATCCCAAAAATATTCAACATTAATTTAATTTTATTGAACTTTTTCATAAATACAAAAATTACCAGGGGTATACATGCAAAATTCCGAAGTCATGTGGGGACTACACATGACTCTAGGAGGGACCAAAGTACAATTACAAAAAGCTCAGGGTTCCATTTGCAAAAATTATAATTTATTTACAACATTAACTTTTATTTACAGGACTAAAAACAAAATACAAAAACAACGAGGTTAGATGTGCAATTTACCCCAAAACGGCGCGCTGGCGAACGGCTGGGATCCTTTCACTAATACACGTGGCAAGCTCTGGTGGCCTGATGTCGCTTCACGATCCGATGGCGGAGATTAGATCCAAGGAAGGATCTAACGGTCGAGGCGTGGCAGATTCGGACGACGTTGGTGTGATATGGAGCGGCCCCTCTGATCCAACGATGAAGAGGTGCGGTTGAAGAACATGGAGGAACCTCTGCCTGGAAGAGGTTCCTACGCTCATATCTCCCTCCTTCGGCGATGATTGAAGCTCCGAGATGGCCTAGATGGTTCTTGGCGAGGTCATTTACTTGCTAGGAGTTACAGAATGGGTGGAGGGTCATCGAAGCTCCACCACAAGCTCAGGGAAGATGTGGTTCTCCAGGTACCTCCGGTGGACCTTGAATCCAGCTCATGATGTCTGTTTACGCTCCTAACCTGCACAGGAAGGAAGCACGACTCGAGGAGGTTCTCCTCAACCAAGGATGAAGCTGTTTGTGCGAAAAGTGAGGTGGGTGGCAAGGTTTCTGACGAGGTGACAGAGATGAACCTTGATTTGCATAACCAAGGTGGTCCTGGTTGATTGGGTGCATGTGGGATGATCGGGAAGCGATGAGGGTTGAGATGGAGGCGAAAGGTACGACGAAGATGGGACATGTACGCATGGAGGAGCTTGCCGGAGCTCGACTCCGGTGAACTACGAGATGATTGATTACCCCCTATTTTGATCAACTAAATCCTAAACTAACGACACAAAATTAGACCTACAACTAAGAGAAGCAAATTAAATGATAAATGGACAACTCTTATACCTGGAGTAGCCCAGGGAGCAGGGTCACCGCCGACAGGCGACCATGGGTGCACCGCTCGTTCCTGAAGCTTGGGCTGGGCTCGGGAACGCTCCTCTTATCATGAGTTGGAAGAAGGATCAGAGGTTTTATTTATATACAAAATTGAGCACCCTTATTGACCGGGGAAAATGATAATTTGGGCGTATGTACACGTGATTAAAGAGTATGGCGTATATGTACAATGATTAATGATCATTTCTTGTGAAGGAAGTGAAGGCGAAAGATGGACATGGCGGACGGAAAAAATGGCAGAAATTGTGGGAAAACACAGGTTCGCCTCAAATCTGGAGCAGAGGGGGAGTTGACCGACGGTCAACTTTTGACGTGACCTCATTGGTACACGTCAGCCGCTACGCGACAAAACAACGAACTTTATTGAAAAATAATTATTTTAAAAATAGTAAATGATTTTATTAATTTTTTAATATAATATAAAAAATGTTTATTTTTTAATGTAGTATTTTAATATGATTTTTATTTATTTATTTGGTATATTTTATTAGTAGTTACTTTTTATTAGTGTAATTATAGGTATATTTGCCTATATTTTGTACATTTTTATTTTTATTCTTTATATTTTATTTTATTATTTCATTCTTTTTTATATTTATAACTTATTTTTCTGAGTATAAATATATTTTTATTTTTTTTATGATGTTATTTGTATGTTTTAAATAAATAGATATGTATATTGTATATGTATATTTATAAGCATTTTACCTATGTTTTATGTACATCTTTTTATTTTATTGTATTTTATTGAGTTTCATTTTGGTTTTATATTTTTAGTAGAGTATATATAATATTTACAATATTATAAAAATATAAAAGAATAAAGAATAAGATAATATGATCCATTTTTATTTATATACATGTATATCATAGGTATTTTGCCTATATATTTATATAGACTTTTTTTATTTTACATTTTTTTAGTTTTGTTTTAGTTTTCTTATGCACATCTGTTATAAATACTAATAACAATATTATAAAAATATAGTTTTGTAAAAATAATGAATGATGAATAAATTGAATATTTTGATTGGTACAATGTACAATAAGGGTCAAAAACCTAACTTTCACAAAGTAACTCCAAAAAATACAAAACCACCACCATTAAATAGATGTGAAAAGCTATATACAATTAGAGGTGATTTTGGGATGTTTTGAATTTTTATTTGAAAGATATGGGTCTGGGAAGTTGGGATTTTTGGCGTTTTATTTTGTGTATAAAATGAACACTGTGTATCATTTTCGTACAAACTCAATTTTGTATTTTTATTTATAATATTATCTACAACTTTATGTACAAAGTATCTTCATTTGATGAATAAATAATAAAGAGTAAAATAGGTGTCATAAATACCTAAAATAAAGAATGAAAGATCTGTGTTTTTTATTCTATTTTGGCCCTTATCTCCCCCTACTTTCTTCCTTGTCGACCAACTCAATTCTTGACTTGGTCTCAAGATTCAAGGTCATAAAATATTTTCGATATTTTATTCCTTTTTCTTTTCTTCTCTTTATTCTATAATTTTGGCATTAAAAATCTTATTTTATACACAAATAATGCCATAAATAATGAATGCTATTTTGCACAAATTAATGTTATTTACATCCATTAGATAGGGTTTTTAAGGCCAAAATGATATAATAAAGGTGATGAAAAGGAGATTCATCAGTGTAGTAGCGGGGTAGGGCTCATCTACCTCTTGATGGTTATGGTTGTTGACAGCTCTGTGGGTTGCCTTAGAAACTCGTGGTTCCTCAAAGATTGGTTGAGATCGAAGTGCTCCTAATGTTGTAAAATTGATTTCCCGAGTCTCTCACTCAATAATAGCCTTAGTCAATGCCAAGAATAGCTTTCCGAGAATGATTGGAGACTGTGTGAATTCTCCTTGATGCTCAATATCAATAATCGTGAAGTCCACATTGAGTGGAGCACTTGGAATGTAATGATGACTAAAATGGTTCCTCTCGGACGTTTTATTGATCGATCAGCCAGTTGAACGATCTCTCTTATCTTCCTGATAGGTCCGAGTTTGAGCTTGTCAAATACAGAGGTCGGGAGGACATTGATTGGTGAGTCATCATAGATTCGAGCATGGGTAAATGTTGTGTCTTTGATTCCACAGTCAAATCTGGGCAACCGCTTCATTATATGGCTCTTGGTTTTTCTCCTCAATACCAAGGAGGTGGCCATTGACAAGATATACCTTTCAGTTTTTGTTCTCATCCTGCTCGACTTTTTCATCACTAATTTTCTCATTACAAATCCTTTAAGGTTGGGAAAGTGTTCAATGGCTTGTATCAAGGGAAGTTCAAAAATCAATCTATTCTCCATTGCTTCCCGTAAAGCAAGATCCAAAATCTTCAAATCCTCTTCACTTTCAATTTTTATAATTTTTCTGGGTTTCCGATTTTTTGATTGTATTTGAATATTTCATTATTTGGTATTTTCTATGTGGTGTGTAGATGTGGTGTTTTATATAGATGATGATGAGTTTTTGATTTGCCAAGTAAGAGTCACAATCAAAGTCATCCCTAGGGGAGAAATATGCAGAGGTGTCACTGTCAGAGTCGTCCCTAGGGTGAACATAGTCGATGGGTTTCTGAATATCCTCATAATTTTCAAATTTAATCCAATCTTATCTTCCACTTTCGTATCCGAGTTACCATAAAATGAAATTACTCTGTTAGTGAACTTTTTAAATTTATCTTTAATTAATTCATATCTCTTATTTTTCCTCGAAATGTCATCCTCCAAAAACTTTTCATGATCAATCATGTGAGCAGTCGGTGTGTTCTCGTTTTTGAATTTGAGATCCAGTCATTTCATCTTCCATTTTCCTGTATGAACAGGGAGGAGATTCTCTTGTAATATCCAATATATGATTGTTATTTTCTAAAAATTTCTCTTCAAAAATTATGGAAGGAGTCTGCTCAGCGGAAGGATTTTTCGGGAATCTGTAGGTCTCATACTCAGCATACCATGACTCAGGAATGCAATGCTGGTTTGAGTAGAGTCTACGTCCACGGTCATGATTGGTTGTATCCCTAAACAATGGAGTCGTGCAGGGTTCATATGTGTCAATATCATCAGTTTGGTCCTATGTATGTATGGGTTGTCCGAAAGAGTGGTATTCAGGGTTGTCAATAGAGATTTGGTCGTTAGAGTCAATCCAATATGGTTGATCATTAGGTGTGGATCGGGCCATCATATTATTCCATAAGGTCCAGTCTGGAAATATTTCTATGAATTGTGGACCTGTCTAAACAAGATAGTGAGGAAAGGATGAAGGCAGTTGGGTTTGGTGTCTCGACCAGTTGTGTGTCTCAGAAGTGATTTGATCTTTAAATGGTTCATGAGTTTCGATGAGAAATCGGGAATAAGATGGTCCAGTCCATGATGGCAGTTCATCATGTGCGGTCATGAGTGGTGAAGGTGAAAAATATGATGCTATGGTGACTGTGATCGGATGATTCAAAGATTGGACCGAATTCATCCGAGGGTCAAAGTTTCTAGTGAATGTTGGAGGATTCTTGATAGAAGAGGGTACTCGGATAAAAGTCCGGTTAGTGAATGAGCTGACATGGTGGATCTCGGTGCGAGTGCACAACATATTCACAGTTTTTTTAAATCAAGGAGAGTGATGGCACAAGTGTGTGGTTTTTTATCTTCAAATTCAGTTCACGTACACCAATGCAAATGCAATCAAACCCTGATTTCACCCAACACACAATGAAGCTACAAGAGTTCGACAATTATCTTTTCAATTTTAGTTGGTGATAAATCAATCTTGGAAAATAATTAGCAAGTTGTTAGGTGCTGGAAATTTTTTTAAAGATTGGCCCGAATTCTTACGATTACTTGCATCTACTTTCAGCCAGTGGGTGTAAGTACGGATCGTAAAACAGCTACTCGTGTTACTTAAGGACGGAGACTTACACAATGTCCTTTAAACCACCTACTTTGCTAAGGAAATTCGGACCGTTTACCGACTACCCGTAGATCCCCATTGAGAAGTAGCTAATCGTTTTTATAAACCAGTAGTCTAAAGAAGATTCTGGAGCTAGGCTCTTACCTTAAGTGTCGTCTCTCGCTCACTCAGACAAATAAATGAATCGAAGGTCGGGGTTTCTCTCCCATAAAAATTCTTGATTTTATGGGTTAATTAAATTCAGTTATATTTAGCAGTCCCAATTTTAGGTGATCACTGAAAAATTATGTGAGCACAAATAAATGTCTACCGTCCAGTCCCAATTTCCTTTAAAATTATATGACAAAACAAGAGGGAGAAATTCAGGAAAAGTCGATGCATGTGAAACAATGACCTATGCTCAGATAGAAGACTAACAGTGATTCCTCGCAATCTCAATGTGGGATGCAATACAAGAATTGAAAATTATTCTAGATGAATGCAAACCTATAAAACCGCGCCTAGTAGAGAGTTCTATTAGTCGTGAAGAATTGAGTTAAAATTTTGACTAAGTTGAACGATCTATTGTGCGTCTCAATTAGGTGAAGTATTGTCCTAGGATCTACAGCACAAACAATAAATCTTAGAAGCTCTAATAGTCGTATGTGCTAGGCTAACATACGAGCCACTCAAGTCGGACAACGCCCTTATCGGAGAGTGAAATAGGTCACGACACCCCGCATAGAAAGTTCAAGGTCTTGTTACACACGCAAACGTCCGAACGGACACCGTTATAAATGAACAATTAATTACAAAAATTAAAATTGCAGAATAATAAATCCTAGACTCTACGCTCTCTCACGACTCAAGTCGATCTTAATTTTAATGCGGCTTTTCGAAAATCAGTGAAGATGCATCGATTTTCAAAAACCGCTCCACGTAAATCGGTTACCTAACACGAAAAATAAGAGAGAGAGTGTAAGAGAGTGACTCAAAAAATGATCAAAAAATAAAATAAGAAAATAAATGCAAAAAATAAAATAAATGTAGAAAAAAATAGAAAACATACAATGATGAGATTTGAGGTTCAGGCTACTCGAATTTGTGAAAAACACAACACTAACTATTTTAGACAAAATCTAAGTCGTTTGCCTCCCCGACAACGGTGCCATCTGATGAGCCGTGAAAACCTTACGTTAATTCACGTGGTTTTGTGTTTATTTTACTTGGGCAAGCCTCAAGGTCAAACTCATTGAGGCAAATGAACAACCTAACATTTTGTCTATCAAAGTTTGTGCACGATTTCCAAGGTGGAATGTTTTTGGTATTTTTAATGCAATTTTGGGATGCAAAATGCAAATGCAGCCAATTTTAGGGACGAAAATATAATTTCAATCAAACGATGTCCAAAAATTATGAAATTTGGCCAAGATGTCAATTATGATGAAATGAATGCACTATAATTTTTTTGGAATTTTTTGATGCAAGATAAATATTTTATGAATTTATGGATACAAACAAAGTGAATTTCGATAATTAATTAGAATAAATATTAAACCTATTTATTTTCAAGGGATAAAATTGCCCAAGATCTATCACTAGGTGATTGATATCAGAAAAATCCAAATCTTAAAAATGCAAGATTTTGTAGTTATTAAAAATTAAAGATTAACATCCACAAAATGATTTTTATTAATCAAACCATGCATGCAAATGCAATTATTTTTTGGCATGATGTAAAACACAATTAATTCTATGATCCTTGAATTTTTGGTAATTTTTGGACTATGGTTTATTAGGTATGAATTTCGAAGAATAGAGTTGACAACATATGCAAATTTTCACAAGAATAACAAATATTAAATAACTATAATATATTAAAATATTACAAGCATTCCATATTGTAGAGAATTAACTGAGAAACAAAATGCCTATTTTTTATAATTAAAATGATGCAATGTAGAAGTTCAAAATAATAGGGGAACACAGGGGTCTCAATGCAAAATTACAATAATTAAACAATGCAGAAAAAGGATGAAGCTGTAATTACCTAAACGCGGAGGGGTGTCTTTGTAAAGTTTCCAGAGGTCACGTGCTTGACACGTGACTAATGGGTCGTGAATCACCCTAGTTAATTTGCTTGAATTATCACACATTTAAAATTAATGTCATTTCGTTGTAGGCGGGCAATCAGAATCGATCAAGAAATAACCACAAGTTTTTAATCAATTTTTAATCGTGTGGTTTAATGTTTATTTTACTTGGACAAGTCTCAAGGTTGAACTCAAGGAGGCAAAGGAACAACCTAGAAATTTGTCTATCAAAGTTCATGTACGGTTTTCGAGGCAGTCTTTTTTTTGTATTTTTAATGCAAGTTTGGGATGCAAAATGCAATTGTGGCCAATTTTAGGGACTGGAAAATGAATATCAATCAAACGATGTCCGAAAAATATGAAAATTGTCCAAGATGACAATTATGACGAAATGAATGCACTATATTTTTTTTGGAATTTTTGGATGCAAGGTAAATATTTTTTGAATTTATGAATGCAAAAAAGTGAATTTAGGGATAAAATTATTCAAGATCTATCATGAGGTGATTGATCTCAAAAAAATCCTAAACCTCAAAAATACTAGATTTAATACCTACTAAAAATTAAATATTGAAATATGCAAAATGATTTTTATAAGAAAAATTATGCATGTAAATGCAAATCTTTTTAGGCACGAGTAACAAACAACTAATCTACAATCCATGATTTTTCGGCAATTTTCAGAGCAATGGTTAATTAGTTATGAATTTTTAAGCACAGAATGGGAAAAATATGCAATTTTCCACAAAATACATAATTATTAATTAACCACTGATCACAAAAATGTCAAACATATGCCTTAATGTAGAGAGTTAATTAAAGAACATCATGCTATTTTTGAATAATAAAAAAATGCAACGTAGGAGTCCAAAATGAAAGGGGAGCACATGGGTATTTATGCAATATTACAATAATTAAATAAAGTACGGAGGACTAAATTGAAATTACCGAAGGGGTCCGCTGTAAAAATTCCAAGCGATCACATGCCCAGCACATGACCCTTGATCGGCAGGACTGATTGCAATTTGGAGGACGTTGAGGAGTGCTCCTGCAATTTTCCCAGGCGGTCACGTGCATCTGGGTCAGGCCTGCTTCTGCAAATCGGGAGACTGCCAGGGTGTATCTTGTAAATGTTCCCTCCCTGCACGTCCGTGGCATGTGAGGAGGGTCTCGGGTCACACCCGGTGGTGGAGGCAGAATCCAGCCGGTGGTGGGGATTGCGACTGGCGATTGGAGCGGAGGAGGGGCGTCAGTGCTCTGCGTTGAGATGGGTGATGATCGGCAGAGAGGCGATGCTCCGTTGGTCCTTCGTGGAGTCGGAGCGGGTGGCTCCTTTGCAGGCGAAGGAAGTGCAGATGTCGGCGTTGAAGATACGATGCTTGCCGCGCAGTTGGAGTTGGGGTAAGACGAAGGTTCTCGATGAAGCTCCTGGAAGTTGGCAGCGGTTGTTGTCAAGGACGAAGATAATTCAGCACGGTGGTCGATGGAGTCGAAGTTAATATGGACGTAGGCTCGACGGCGTGATGATGGAGCAAGGGCAGTAGGCAGAGTTCAACCGCACTGCAACGAAGCAAAGGGGGCGCTTCGGATCTCGTCGCTGGGAAAAGAGGAGGATGTGACGTTGTCACCGCCGCTCCTCCTTCAACTGATTATTTATCGGTGGATGGAGAATGAGAGGCGCGACGGCGGTGCTTAAATAGAAAAGGGGGTAGGCAGTTGGAGATGGAAAGGGCGATTTGGGATTGATTGACAAAGAGATAAAATTGGGGTTAACGAGATTGGACGAGGATGTGTCAGCCATGGATGAAAAGTCGGTCGGAGATTGCGGGGAACGACGGAGGACAGCAAGATTCGTAGGCGGAGGGGATCACAATGACGGTGAGATTTAGGGGCGCTGCCGCCCGATTGGGAAAGGATGGCGGTATGAAGACGACGTACAGGGGTCGTCCGATCGGTCGAGATCGGACGCCCCTGATGCGTCCACGTGGCAGCAAGGGGGGGTGGAGGAGCATGTGCAGGGAACGTGCGCAAGAGGCATGTCCTCCGAACGTGCACAGTTTTTTTTCAAAAACGAAATTAAAAAGCTCAAAAAATAGGTGACATGTGGCGGCTCCAAGAGCGGCCACGTGTCAACCCCACAAAAAAAGAAAAATAAATACATTGATAAATATGTAAAAAATAGTAAATGACCTCAGATCCAAAAATTTTCTTCATGAAAATTGCTCCTCTCGATGACATCTACAACTTTCATGAAGAACCAAAACCAAAACCGATCATTTGTGCAAAGTCATATTTTTGGGGTATCTCGTGTACATAGAATACCTTGATTTTTGGATTTTATAATTTTTTGTCATTTTTAAACCAGATAAAAATTCGAACAAAATACGATAAAATCAAAGATAAATATTTACACATTAATCTAGTTTTTTTGGATTTTTATTAAGTAAGAAAAAGAACAAATAAAATAAAATATGAAAGAGACAATTTTTATACAGACAGTTAGTAAAGACTCGGACTTAGTTAGTTTCTTTGATTTCAAGCTCAGTTTGGATTTGGATTTTTGTGTATTTTAATAAAAATTTTATCAAAGAAGACAAATGAAAAAGAAATAAAATAAAATGGGTTAATTATGTACATAAAATAATAGGTCAAAAACTGCTAAAATACAAAATGTACAAAAGAGATTTAAAACTCAACTTTTACATATGAGCTCCGATTCACTTGAACTTGGTCTTGTTTTGAAGATAATTGAATGAACATTAGTTCAAAAGTGAGTAGGATCAGATCGGACGCTGGTATCGAGATTTTTGTCCGGAAATCCTAGAACTAGAGTTTGGGTTTTTGGTCCACTTATTTAGGTTAGTGATTTTTTTGTATTTTTCATTTATTCTTGTTAGTGATATGTCCACTGTGGAGGTGGTTTCAGATCATTTAAAGTTAGCATGAATTAATTAAAAATTGGGGAAGTTAGGCTATTTACAGGTCAATTTTGGCTGGGATCTTTGGCTTCTTATTTTTTGCGAAAATAAGTGATAAAATGCAATTCTTATCAAAACATGCATGAATGCTAATTATGCAGAATAATTGAAGAAATACCAATGATTTTTAGGGATTTGAGCTTAATTCATGATTCTTACAGTGATGAATCTGAGATTCATCAGTAACCTTGGAGTGGCGGGACCTGGATGGAAATAATTGGATCTACAAGGGCGTCTTTGCAAAATTCTCAAGAGGTCGCGTGTTATTCACATGACTCTTGAAAGGCGGCGGTGGCTGGAAATATGCAGAGCTCTGCACGTAAGAGTCTTGGTCCAGGATCCGGTGGAGGGGGGTGCAAGCGGTGGGCCGATGAGCAACTACGGCTTAGGCGGTGCGGCGACGAAGCTCCTGTGGTCGATACACAGTCGGCGGACGTCGGTGGTGGAGGTGATGGAGATGACTCATGGTTGTTTCCAGGAGATGTCGACAGATAACAGGCTGAGGTCGAGGGGAGGAAGTTATTGGCGAGGGAGAGGCGGAGTGCATTGTCGATGACGTTGACGTTGAAGATGAAACACGGAGGTGGAGATCGATGGCTCGACAGGGCTCATGGAAGATGGTACGATGGGTAGCGGGGGTGGGGGGGATCATGTTGCAAGGGTGAGGCGGAAGGCGTGTGTGGAGGCGGAAGTCGGTGGATGTATGTTGGCTCAACAACAACGATAGATGGTCGGAGCAAGGCAATCGAGAACAGAGGTGAGGTGACTCGAACTGCTATGACCGAAGAGGGCCAGATCTTGCTGCAGGCCTGGGAGCACACCGGAGCTGTCACCTCCGGTGTGGTGGAGTTCCTTCGACCTGCTGTGTGTCGGCGGATGGCGAAGACGTTGGGAGGCGGTCGATGTTAAATAGGGTTTAGACGGAGGCAACAGAGATTGTAGGTGGCGGAGTTCGGATCAATTGGGGATTTGGTTGAGATCATGATGAGGGATTGATTTGCGGTGGAGATTGAAGAGGGGTGGTGGTGATTTCGGAGGTACGGGCAACAACGTTGATTGGGAAATGGGGACGATCAAAGGAAGGGGATGATCTCTGGGTCGTCTGATCGGTCGAGATCTAACGGTCCCAGATGTGCCACATGGCTTTTTAAATTTATTATTATTATTTATTTTTTATTATTTTATTAAAATGAATTATAAATACTTCTAAAAATGGATGATACATGGCGCTCCAAGAGCCGCCACATGTCAACGCCAGAAAAATCGAAAAATAAAATATAAAGATAATTCAAAAAGAAATAGCAAACGACCTCGGATCGAAAATATTTCATCACAAATGTTGTTCGTCTCAACGAGATCTATAACTTTCATGAAAATACTAAAACTTAAATCGATCATTTTCACAAAGTGATATTTTTGGGGTATCCCATGTACATAGAATACCTTGATTTTTGGGGTTTCTAATTTTTTTGTTATTTTTAAACCAGATAAAAATTCAGAAAAAATATGATAAAATCACAGATAGATATTTACACATTAGTCTTTTTTCTTTTTGGATTTTTAATAATTAATAAAAATAAGAAATAAAATAAAATATGAAAATAATAGTTTCTGTACAGACCGCCAGTGAAGACTCGGACTGAGTTAGTTTCTTTGATTTCAAGTTCATTTTAGATCTGGATTTTTGTGCATTTTAATAAAACTTTCATCAAAGAAAATAAATACAAAAGAAATAAAATAAAATGAGTTAATTATGTATATAAAATTATAGGTCAAAATCAGGTAAAATACAATATGTACAAAAGAGGCCCAAAACCCAACTTTCACATATGAGCTTCGATTCACTTGAACTTGATCTTATTTGAAGGTATTTGAATGTACATTAGTTTAAAAGTGAGTAGGATCAAATCGGACACTGGATGAAGAAGATATCAACATTTTAGTCCGAAAATCCTAGAATTAGGTTTTGAGTTTCTAGTCCACTTATTTTGGTTAGTGATTTTTTTTTTATATTTTTCATTTATTGTTGTTAGTAATATGTACATAATGATGGTGGTTTTAGGTCATTTGGAGTTAGCATGAATTAGTTAAAAATCAAGGAAGTTAGTCTATTTTACAGGTCATTTTGGCTGAGATTTTTGGCTTCTTATTTTATGCAACAATAAGTGATAAAATGCAATTATTATCAATACATGCATGAATGATAATTATGCATAATAAATGAAGAAATGCCAATGAATTTTGGAAATTTGAGATTAATTAATGACTTTAGAGTGATGAATATGAGATTCATCTGTGGCTCAGGAACCATTCTTGGGGATTGCAGAAATAGTTACTTCAACCCACTTCCTCTGGTAGCATGGATATCTAATGAAGGGATACTGGATTGAAATAAAGCTTTGGATGAGGAATGGTCTGTTATCAAAACTTTTCCAAGACCTCAAAACATGAGCAGAACAAAAGATTCTATATCTGTCAAGGGCAAAACAAAAATGCAGAGTAATGCCAACGAAGAAAATATCCAAAAAAGAAGCCTATACCAAAATTCCAAAAATATTGAGCTTCCAAGAAAGCATGCTTCTTGGTGAAGACTCGGTTACACGTGAGTTTCACAAGTAAATGCGATTACACTGGTCTATTTCCACTTCTTTTTCCATTCTTCTAGCTTCCCCTCTCCCCTCCTTCAGTTGTGAACTAGTACGTACGTGAACTTAAAAGGAAATATCCATCTCTCTGAGGAAGAGTTATTAGAGGAGGAGACCACTTGATAATTGAGTTATTTTCTGGCAAGAGCTAACATAATCCGCACACATGGCATTTTTCATTTCAAGATTGCAAGAGTATGCGACTGAAAGGATGGTTTTGATCAGGCTGTGAATTGAACTGGATAGAGGAGCATGGAACATAGGGGCTATTGAGTCACAATTTCTAACCTAAATGTGGTCCTGAACAAACCTAAAATCCAAAGGTCTTAACTGAGCTCCAAACTTTGACTTTATCAAGACAAGTTTAAGAGTCAAAGTTATTCCAAATTCTTTCTTTTTATTTTCTTTATTTTCGTCTTCTTCACTCATTGTCATAAATGTTTGCTAGGGACTAGCAAAATCAAGTATATGGGGTAACGAATCTCCATTTCATCACCTTTATTATTTTATTTTGGCCTTAAATTCCTAGCTAAATGCATGTATATAGAATTGATTTTTAGAAAATAACACTTGATCATTGACACATAAATACGTTATAAATATGTGCATTTAATTCAAAAATAAAAGAATAAAGTAAAGACATGAAAAATAAATGAAGTGTCAAAGAAATTGAATGACCCTAATCCCGAGACCCAGTCATCATGATGACTTGGTCGATAAGGAATAAAGTAGGGGGAGATAGGGCAGATCAATTATACAGAAGACACCTTAAAAACCCTGATTCTATACATGTATATAACATTTTTGGGCCCTATTTTATTTCCAAATTTTATACCTCAAATAATAAAACACTCAACATGAAAGTTGTACATAAAAAAATAAAGAAAAATATGAAATTGATTTTACATTAAAATAATGCACGGTACATCCAGCAGAATAAAAATGCGCAAACAAAACTTCAAAGACTTGTATCTCCTCCATACATAATCAAAATTGACCGAACTCACCTTTATTGTTCATAAAATTTAATTATCTATTTAATGAAGGTAGTTTCATTTAATTTAGAATTGAGATACAAAAGTTGGCTTTTGGGTCCCTATTGTGTTGCATGCCTCCATATTTTATTGAATATATTTATTCTTTATATTTTTAGATCTCTTATATTTTTAAATATTTGTAAATAGTATACAAAATACATTTAAATAATAAACCTAAAAAATTACTAAAAATACATCAAAATAAATAAAGTAATAAAATATATAGGTAAACTACACCTATGTAATATAAATACATATTTATTTAAGTAAATACATAAAATAAAAAAATTCAATGAAAATATGTAAATGTGTAATTAGATAAGTTTCAAATATATAAAATATGTAAATATAATAATAACATATATAATACAAAATAAAAATAAAATACTATAAATATAGGTAAATGTACATATGTATAAACATGTAAATAGTAACATCTAATAAATAACTTTATAAAAATAAATAAAAATCAAAATAATTACATAAAACAAGGAAAGATTTTTTATATTTTAATTAAAAATAAAAAATCATTTAATAATTTATATTGAATTAATAAGACATTTATTCCCTTCATTTTTCTGCTTGGTCCATGTGGAACAACCATAGCGTGCATTTTGTTGACCAGCGAGTCAACTATCCAGACTCCGCCCCCTTCCTGTCAGAACCCTGATCCCCATCCTTCTCCATTTTTGGCCATGATCCTGGGCTCAATGGCCCTCGATCTCTTCACCATTATTGGTCCCCATGCTCCCCTGAACATCACCATCACCCTAGATCTCACCAACCCTTAATCCATCGCAAGCAATCCCTCTTCCCTTTATGCCCTTCAGCTTATGCATAAATAAATCTCCCCTTCAACTCTTTTGATTTTTGATTCCACTTTCTCCTCCGTAGCCCCTATAATATTCATCTAGGTCGATCGCCTCAGTAACAACGATCAATCCCTGACCTTGTTGGCATGTAAAAGGGAGAGATTTTGGTGGTCTAGCTCATTAGAGGACCTTCACCAGTGATGATTTCTGCTCCTTGGCCGATAGGGCTAGGTACGAGTTGTTTCTTCGCTTTTCTTTTCGCATTTCAATTCCATAGCGTAGTGTATGTTTTAATTTCATTAATCACCTAGTAGGTTATCTTAACTTGGAAATCTTAGTTTGTTGGATCTCCATCTCAAAATTCGTTGTGATTGTCTGTATGATCTGACCCATCTCTGCCTCCATCTCGTTTCACATTTGCTTCTCCACAAAAACCCCCATCTTTTACCCTCGATTCAGTAAGAATCGAGGTCGAGCAGGTCCGCCTCCTCTCCCCTCAACGACGAACCTCCGCCACACCCACTTACTGTGCTTTCAGCCTCAACAAGTGATCGAGGCACTTCGCCTCGAGCCAAGGAGTATTTTGGTGCAGATGCCTAGCCCTGAGGAACCACTGGAGCCCTATCAACTCTTGTTTTCCACTCCATGTGGTGATGAGCTAGTGAAGCCCCTAGGTCCCATTTGCTTCTCGACAAAACCCCCATCTTTCACCCTCGATTTAGCAAGAATCAAGGTTGATCAGGTCTGCCTCCTCCACCCTCATCGGGAACCTCCGCCACACCAACTCTATGTGCTTTCAGCTTCAAGAAGTGGTCGAGGCTCTTCGTCTCGAGCCAAGGAGTATTTTGGTGCAGGTGCCAAGCCTTAAGGAACCACTTAGAGCCTTGTCAACTCCTATTTTTCACTCCATGTGGTGCTGAGCTAGCGAAGCCCCTAGGTCCCATTTGAGGGGACCTGGAAGCTATTGGAGAGGTCATGTAGACGTGATCGGCCTCCAGGAAGCTGGTGCGACCGTCAGAAGCGGAGAAGGTGCTCAGAGGAGCGAGCTATCACCAATTGAAGTAGCCTGCAGAGGTTGTTCTTCCGAGTTCTTCCAACCTTCGTTGGAGTCGTCGGATGAGGAGACTCGCCCAGGTCTAATCCTGGACGTTGATGACAGGTGAAGCATTATTCAACCCTGACTGTCCAATCAGGATTAACTGAGCACATGTGGAAGTAGCAGAGCTGTTAGATAAAGCACCTCCCGGGTAAATTTCTCTAAGCCCCAGCCAGTTTTTGTATTTTAATTTTTGTCCTGTAAATATAAAGCTTAGTATAAAAAACTTTTGTAATAATAAAGGACCATCCTGAACTTATTGTTATTTTCAAGCATGTCCTTGCGTCTCACATGTTGCACCATGCGAGGCATTGTGCATTTTGTACCTAAGCTCTGCTGGATTTAGTTATTTTTTTCTAGTCTTTGAATTTCTGTAATTAGTGTTAACTTTTGGGGGTATTTGCATATAGAACCTCGTATTTTATTTTTATTGCATAAATACTCTGAAGGATATGGGAAGATCCTTAAGCGCATCACGAAAGCATGAGGATCGCATCATATGCGATCAGGAATGATTAGTCACACTAGTTGCTCGAGGCAGCAGAATTTAAAATATTTCAATGCAATGAAACCACATGATCCAAGAACACTTCTCAGATCGTTTCATCCAAACCATAAACAAGTATTAGGTTTACCTCTTGAAGCGTGGTTGTGATCGAGTCTCTGAACGAAGAGACCTCATGTCTCAAGTCTGATCTGACGAAGGAGATGCTTGTGAGCGTGTTGATGAAACACATTTTCCTAGCAATCCATGTTGATTATCCAAGCAGTGAATCTCCTAATCTCATCACACGAGATCCGACGTCTTCTTCACGAGCGAGGCGCACTGAAGGAGACGAAGATCCATGAGAAAATAATCCGGAAGCATAACGACGATGCTGCAGTGATGTCTACTCTATCTAGGGCTCCATGGTGGACGACCACAATGAGAGAGAGAGGATGTGCAGAGAATGAGAGAGAGAGAGCATATGTTGTTGTAGTTGTTGTAACTTGAAGAGCAAGGGGTGCCTCTTCTTATATAGTATTTTGGGAGTCCACGGATCTCAATACATGGACTACACAAAATCAATGGATGAGATTGATTTGTGCTTCTTTCAATGGTCATGATTTTGTTGTAAAAAACACTTACAATTAAAATAATTTAAATTAAATATATATTGAAAAATCAATATAAATTAATTTGAAATTAAATCAATCAAGCATGGAGATATTTGGAAGGAAGATTGCCTCCTTCCATAAAGAGGGGAGGACGGCCACTCTTTCCTAATGGGAATTGGTAGTCGTCCACCCTCCCTAGTAGGAAGGTGGCAATCTACATGTAATCTCATGAGACTACATTATTCCATGGAAATCTCAAATATTTACAACAATATTTATTGTAAATAATTCCACAAAAATAATTCGTAATTATTTTGTGAATATTGTAATCATGCCAATGGAAATTAGTAAATCACATTCACAACCCAAAAAAAATGCAAATAACATTTTCAATTAATTGTTCAATGTGAATCCGATTCCCATTAACATTTAAATTGTAAATGCTCTCTTATATATTATAAATTACATTTATAATATATATGATTAATATGGATAGTGATATCCACATTATTCATATCCATGATAATTAAATCACATTTAATCGCCTTAGATCTCTATTCTCATGTGCCCAAATAATATGAGTCACATTTACATTATTCACATCTTTGATAATTAAATTACATTTAATTATCTTAGATAACTCTCCTTATAATATGAATCAAATTCATATTATTCATGATAATTAAATCACATTTGATTATCATTTTTCTCAATGCTTGGCTACATATATCAATAATGAAATTATCCTTGAACTCTTTCAAGGACAATGCACTTTCTCTGCGGATACTTAGATATAAGGACATGGCAATTGTATTGTTCCACATATAATGACTTGGATATTGAAATCACATCTCAAATACAGATCTCGGGGACCTCCCATAGATGCTTGATTCAATAAATGTCGTAGATTTAATCTTCACATTGTATATGAATCACATTCAGATTATTTACCAACATTTGGACTAAGATCAGATCACTTCTCTACTGAGAGGAGTCACTAAAATCCATACATGATACATCACTCCCTCGGAATGGAAGCGTCATGGTTATACAATCGTTTATAATCACATCACCCTCAGGTATTCCTAATACCTGTACATCCTGCAAACTAGAAGACCCAGAATAAACCTGAAGTTTTATATCTCTTTTAGATTGTCTCTTTCAGGGTTTTATCATTAAGTTTCTCATTCGATCATTGGGAGTCAGTATTGATCACATGCTTTCCAAAAGCATATATCATACCTATGTGTTGATCATATACTTTCCAAAAGCATATATCAAATCTACAAATTCAGTCAAGCTTCTAAAGAGAGATGACCGTACATGGAATTTTATCCTTCTCATATTCTCATGAGTGAGCTCATGTCTTCTAGATCATTAAATGAACCTGTACGATCCCTTTGAGAGATCATATTACTCATATGCCCTTGTATGCACACCAGCGCGTCGGTGTATAGACCTTGATTAGGTCATCAACCTATTGGTCTGCTAAATGCACATATTCAGGCATATAGTAACACATATGTCTCCGTTCAGAGGATGTGTGCCTATATCGTGAAAACATAAGACATAGGTCTTTGGTTATCTCGATCTCATTATCTGAACTCTTTGACCTAACTTATCTAACACCTTCGAATCTCTATTCCTATGCAGAGGATCTGCATCAAGAGGTCAGTTAGATATCATCCCTCAGAGAAAGGATTGTCATCTCCTTTTGAGGCTAGAGATCCTCTCTTAATAATCATTTAACGGTGCTTGATGAGTCCTCAATCTAACTCTTTATATATTCATCCGAGCACCTGCCTCTATGATTCAACAATTGAACCAACAGATGTGCGATCATTAAGATGGCCATGGTACATAATCCTAATTGTACTAAGGGACCTACTATGCAAATTAAATATTCTTCATTTCAGATCAAGAATGATATTTGCAACAACATTTATTGCATAATGGCTTGTTGTGGGCTCGCATGTCCAACAATCTCCCACTAGCCCAAAGAGTCATTAATGGGCTAATCTTTAAACCCACACTCATGTGACAATCATAGGCTATTTAGAAAAATAGCTAGGTAAGTTTATCTGTAACTCTGTTTCCAAAAGACTATGCCAAGTCCTTTTATGGCACTTGCATATCTCCTATTAACAGTGCTCGTGTCCAATGCGAATGTTGCATCTTATGCAACCGGTACTCAATATTATTCGTTATAGTTTCTTTACACTACAATTCAATAATCATTATAACTACTATGAAATTTCCATTATCCTTATCAGAATACCATTATTCATGTAGATCTCTATCTCCTAAGGTATCTACAGCTAAGACCTTTTAGATCACTATCTATGAAGTCTTAAGTTCTTGAAGATAAGATGTAGAGATCACTATCTTAAAAGTCTTGTCCTCTTTTTGAAGATATTATTATTACTTCAATCAAGTGTTATTTTCATAGTTGGATTAGTAATAGTTTACTACTCCCACTGCATGGCAGACATCTGGCTTTTGTACACATCTATCATACAAAGAGCTTCCCATAGCTTATTCACTAGAGCATGTAGCTTTGGCATTCACATCATCAACTCTTTGAGGTGTTATCCCTCCAAATAGGTTAGTATCATATCTTAAGGGAAAGAAGCCTTTCTTGGAATCTTCCAGAAAATAGAATATGTCCAAGGTGCCACTAATGTGACGGTTCCAATGCCCTCTTCTCTTCGCACAACTTCAGAACTAAGATCTAAGAGGTATAATTGAGATCATATCTCAAGGTATGGAATAGCCAGACTGTAACACTTATTATTATCCTTATATCATTCCAAATGATTAGGATATCATCTACATTCAGCACGATGAACACAATGGCACTCCCACTAAACTTCATTTGGTTCATCAAGTTTCTATCTAAAATCATAACATTTATAATTTCATCAAATCTGATGTTCCAAAACTAGAAGTTTATTTGAGTCCATAGATGGAGTTATTTAGCTTGCACACATTGCTTTCCTCAGCTATGAAGGCTTGGGGCTACTTCATATGAATATCCTCATTAAGGTATTCACAGAGGAATGCAATATTAACTTCTATCTTGAAGATGTCATAAGCAAGTTGTGTGGCTACAGTTAGCAGTAATCCGATGTGTTTAAGCATGGTCATTGGAGAGCAAGTCTCCTCGCAAGCGATGTCTTCTCTTTGATGTGTATTTTGTGGATACAATCCATGATTTGAAAGTCTCTACCTTCTCATCAGGTTCCCTCTTTATCTTGAAGATACATTTACACCTAACATGTTTTACCCTTATAGGTGGATCCTCGAAGGTCCATATACAACATTTGTATATGAAGTCTACTTTAGACTTTATTGCTAACATCCATCTTTCCATGTCATGATCCTCAGGAGTTTCATCATATGAATTCAGATCATTGTCAAACTTAACTTACACATGGAATCCATCCTCAAACTCATTTGAAGAGTTATGAGTGTTTCATCTTTAATTGTCCTATTAAATTTCGATTTTAGGAGTCTCATTATCTTTTCAAGATTAAATGATTTCCTTTACTTCACTTTCATCTTGATTCTCAAGAGTGTCATCCTCTAAGAATCATATACTTAGAGATGAAATCGTTTAAGAATCTCAAGATTATAAAGTAGGTATCCAATATCATCCTTTATTTTCCTAATGAAGTAGCACTCTTTGGTGCTAGATTCCAGCTTACTTACATGGAACCTTATATATTGTAGTCTTTACTACATATATACCAAGAAAATAAGAGATAATTATGCTAACATTCATCCTTTATCAAATCATTTCACACATGATCCAATTGCATCTCCCTACAACTCTATTGAGTTTAGGTGTATCGGGAGGAGTAAGATAGGACATATCTCCATAAGGTATTCCTTGAATTCATATAATAGGTACTTGCTACCTAAGTTAGATCAAAATCATTTCATCGCCTTCAAACTTTGATTTTGCACCAAAATTGTGAAATCTTTGAACATTTCAAAGATTTCTAAGGTGAGGGAAGAAATCTCATATCACAAATAATCATTAAATGATATCACATATCATCAATGTTTATTATGATACAGATGATCCACATACATCAATATGTATGAGATCTTGAATACCTTAACATCTTATACCATTCCGAAAGAAGGGTGTATTGGATATTTTTACTTTTGAATACAATATTCACAAGTATGTAAGATTTAAAATTACAGATAATCTAAAGTTCCATCTCTTACTAGTCTATTTATCAATAGACATATGTACGAGGTTTGATGCTAGATCAATGTCAAATGATCTTCATCCTCCTATTGATCTTTTAAGTTTCAGTAGAAATGTTAATGAACCGTTCATTAAGTTTCTAATTTTGTGGAGTCCTCCAGATGTTAGATTACTATTTGAAATATATCCATCATAACTCTTTATGATAGGTACATTCCAGAAGACATGTTTATTTCCAACATTTAGAAACAAACAATTAGTGTATTCTAATATCTAGGTCATAGAGACATTCTCTAAGACTAAGAGATCTCCCACTGAAATTATGAAGTCTATCTATCCAATAGAGATTATTGCAACAATTGCATCAATATTAATGTGGATGACTGCTAAACCTTAAGATCAAATTTTCCAGTCTTCTAAAACATATGCAATCAATTGTAAGTGTTATTAGAAGAATGAGATACAATTATTAGCCTTTGATCTTACCTACTAAGTAAGTCGATTTCAATGATGATATGTAGATGTATAATATTCTGATGCACTGCCAAGTTCTTCTCTAAGGATCTTAGATAATCTAGATAGTCATACTATCAATATATCAGCTTGTTGCAGTATCGGCATTCATCCAACTCTTTAAATGTCATATGTATGGAAACTATAGAAGTATAATCAACTCTTTAACTTCCCTTCTAACTTGTGTCCGACCCATGCTTCCACTGTGCTCTCTTCATTTATAAACAACCATTGCTTAAGACAAAGGATCCCTTACGTTGAATTCAAAATATTTCAATATAAGAGTACCTCAATATTTATGCATGCTTCATTCAATTCATACAATATGAATATTATGAAGCTTCATGAATGACTAGAGTATAGATAGTAGAATGATGACACTCATTATATCTACATACATCTTAACTCTTAAAGACTTTGGTTCAAGTAGGTACTCAAATATTTTGAATGCATCATCTCCTAAGAGCCACCATTCTGCATGACGTAGTGAACCATACCATTCATGATTAATGTCGAGAGCACATATGTTTGCCAGAACATCCTCTTCGGTTTTATAAGGATTATTTGACAATTGCGATCATCATCGACATGTCACTTCCAAAGAACATTCTGAGAGATCAAGACTATAGAGATGCATAAACCCTAGGTTGTTGTCCTATTATCTATTTAGTTGTCATTCCTCATTATTGCGAGGAAACTTGCTCATTGCAATTACATACATTATTTGTTTAAGTACAATATCTTGATCATGAATCCAATTCATGATAATTTACTGGTTATTATTGATTATAGTATTGAGTGGGTTTAATAAGGATTGTCTGAAATAAGATATTTGCATATATACACACACATACATATTTTCCTTTGATTTAGGAATTTTTATATCAAAGTTGTTTTGCCTTGTCAACACTGAAATTTCATTCCCTTAATCACTTTCAATGTAAGATATATATTTACCATTACATCTCAAGCAACACATGTGATCTCCTTCTTATCTTTGTTACATCCCAATAATATGAAAAACTGTAACTCAGATAAAAAGAAGCGGGACCGCATTCTGCCTTGATAGTCCAACTTGCATTCCCAATTCGATCTTTAACACCCGGGCCCACCACCCCTAAGGTGATATTGACTCGTCATTAATTGAACCAACCATCAACATGAATAGCACTCGCTACGCGCAATCTAATATCGCCCCAATAATATGAGGAACCGATATTGGGGTCACTACACATACGGCCTTACTCTTTCGAGAAGCAAAGAGACTGATCGAAATGCACTTGTATGCATGAGCTATAACTTAGGACATACGTCTCCTACATACAATCCATGGCGACGGACAGAAAACCATGGATGTCACTTATGTGATCCTCCATATCATGTTCAAATTCTAATTATTCACATAATTAATTCTTCCAAGGGTAATAACTCTATTCATAATAGAGTATTTTAATTTTAAATGGATTCCATTTATTCTAACAATAATAAATTGATGATCCAATCAATATCCAACAAACATTCTTTATTGTTACTTGAAATATGGTATTATCTCAAATACGTATTATTCAAATTTTGATAATTAGAAAAAAAATACATCATGATCCCTTCAAACATTATCCCTTCCTTAGTCAATGTCATGGACAGTGTCGACGGGAGTCGGACAGACCGCTCACGGAGCAACTTGCTACCCCAACGCTCTCCGACTAGACACCATATCTGCCTCAGATCAGAATAATACGAATTGATCATTTTGTATTTGATATGATAATCGGCCTTTCAACCAAAGTTATACCATATAAAATAATCATCAAAACCGTTTTGATAATATTATAAAGAAATTTGCTAAATAAATTCCCAATCATATTTAAGTAACTTTATTTATTGGAAATATTGTAACCAATTTATGACCAAGATCAATTATCGTATCATATTTGTTTATGGCAATATCATTTAAGGAAATAATCATCATCAAATATTTCAAAAATATTCATTAATAATTATTTCAAGCAATTAATCATTAATTTCACTAATTGGTTAAAGGACAATCACAAGGTTCTTGATAAGGAAAGTAATTTTCAGCAGTGACCCTCACTAAAATTAGCATATCTTAATCAATTTAAATCCAAATCATGCAAAATAAGTTTTCATAGTTTGATAATTTGATTTAGGACAGAATCCAAGTATTTTTCATGTATTTTTAGGTGTTTTAAAATCGTAATTAACTCTTTAATTACGTAAAGATTCACCATCCCCAAAACTGTGGATACATGTTTATTAAAAAGATTATAACTTGAGAAAGCGGATTCCAAATCACGCAATATCAAATCCCACGATTTCCTTATTTAATGAGTAACATAATCCAAGTAATAATTTCATATTTTAACACTTTTAAATAGGGAGAAAAAATCACACAAAATAGGGCTACATGAACGAAATGCAATAAAATTTCACAAACCCTAAAGCCCCCATGTCATCATAGGTTTATGTATCGTATCCAAAAACTCCAACCTGACGCTCTGATACCACTTGAAGGATATGGTAAGATCCTTAAGCTCATTACAGAAGCGTGAGGATCGCATCATATGTGATCACACTAGTTGCTCGAGGTAACGGAATTTGAAATATTTCAATACGATGAAACCACATGATCTAAGAATACTTTTCGGATCATTTCATCTAAACCACAAACAAATGTTAGGTTTACCTCTTGAATCATGGTTGTGATGGAGTCTCTAAATGAAGAGACCTCCTGTCTTAAGTCTAATTCAATGGAGGAGACGATTGCGAGTGCGTTGATGAAACATATGTTCCTCGCAATCCATGTTGATGATCCAAGCGGCGAATCTCCTGATCTCATCACACGAGATTCGATGTCGTCTTCACTATCGAGGCACTCCGAAGGCGATAGAGATCCACAAGCAAACAATCTGGTAGCGTAACGACGATGCTGCAGCGACGGCGACTCTCTCTAGGGCTCCATGCTGGATGACCACAATGAGAGGGAGAGAGGACGTGTAGAGAATGAGAGAGAGAGAGAGAGAGAATATGTTATGTAGTTGTTGTAGCTTGGAGAGCAAGGGGTGCCTCTTCTTATATAGTATTTTGGGAGTCCATGGATCTCAATCCATGGACAACACAAAATCAATGGATGGGATTCATTTGTGCTTCTTTCAATGGCAATGATTTGATTGTAAAAAACACAATAATAATTAATTTAAATTAAATTAAATATATATATTGAAAAAATAAAATAAATTAATTTCATATTAAATCAATCAAGCATGGAGATATTTGGAAGGAAGATTGCCTCCTTCCATAAAGAGGGGGGACATCTACCCTTTCCTAATGGGAATTGGTGATCGTCCACCCTCCTTAGTAGGAAGGTGGTACATTATTCCATAGAAATCTCCAATATTTACAACAACACTTGTTGTAAATAATTACACAAAAATATTTAACAATTATTTTGTGAACATTGCAATCATGCCACACATTCACAACCCAAAATAAAATGTAAATTGCATTTTTGAATAATTGTCTAATGTGAATCCAATTCACATCAACATTTAAATTGTAAATGTTATTTATAAATAGCTCTCTCTTATATATTATAAATCAAATTTATAATATATATGATTAATATAGATAGTGCTATCCACATTATTCATATCCATGATAATTAATTCACATTTAATCATCTTGGATCCCTATTCTCATGAGCCCAAATAATATGAATCATGTTCACATTCTTCACATCTTTGATAATTAAATCACATTTAATTATCTTAGATAACTATTCTTATAATATGAATCAAACTAATATTATTCATGATAATTAAATCACATTTAGTTATCAATTTTCTTAATGCTTGGATACATATACCAATAATGAAATTATCCTTGAACTCTTTCAAGGATAATGCGCTTTTTTCGTGGATACTTGGAGATAAGGACAGGGAGATTGTATTGTTACAGGTATAGTGACTTGGATATTGAGGTCGCATCTCCAATCCAGATCTCAGGGACCTCCCATAGATGTTTAGTTGAACCTAGTTCGTAGATCTAATCTTCTTATTATATCTGAATCGCATTCAGATTAATGTCCAACATTTGGACTAAGATCATATCACTTCTCTACGAAGAGGAGTCACTAAAATTCAGATCTATTTCATCACTCCCTCGGAATGGAAGCATCATGGTTATACCATCATTTATGATCACATCACCCTCAAGTATTCCCAATACATGTACATCCTGCATACTAGAAGGTAAAAAATAAACCCGAAGTTTTAAATCCCTCTTAGACTGTCTCCTTCAGGATTTTATCATTAAGTTTCTCATTCGATTATTGAGAGTTGGTATCGATCATATGCTTTAAAAAAGCATATATCATACCTAGTTATTGATCATATACTTTCCAAAAGCATATATCAAACCTACAAATTCAGTCAAGCTTCCAAAGCGAGACAATCGTGCACAGAATTTGATCCTTCCCAATAACTCATTAGTGAGCTCATGTCTTCTGGTTCAGTAAATGAACATGTATGATCCCTTTGAGAGATCGTATTACTCATATGCCCTTGTATGCACACCAGCGTGCCGATGTATAGACCTTGATTAAATCATCAACCTATGGGTCTGCCAAATGTACATACTAAGACATATAGTAACACATTTGTCACCGTCAGAGGATGCGTGCCTATATCGTGACAACATACAACATAGGTCTTTGGTTATCTCGTGACGAGTCCGAAAATCGCCGCTTTAAAAAGTGGTTTTTATCTTCATGTGAAAATAATTAATTAGTCGTTCGTTGTAGGCGGCGATCGGAAACGGTCAAGAAATAACCACAAATTTTTAATCAATTTCAAGCAAGTGGTTTTTATGTTTATTTTACTTGGGCAAGTCCCAAGGTCGATCACAAGGAGGTAAAGGAACAACCTAGAATTACGTCTATCCAATTTCGTGTTCGGTTTTCGAGGCGGTCTTTTTTTTGAATTTTTTAATGCAAATAAGGTATGCAAAATGCAAATTCGGCCTATTTTAGGGACTAAAATGTAAATTTCGATCAAACGATGTCCGAAAAAATATGAAACTTGGCCACAATGTAAATGATGATGAAATAAATGCACTGTAATTCTTTTGGAATTTTTGGATATAATATGAATATTTTTATGGATTTTTAAATGCAAACAGGATGATTTTCAATATTTAATTATAATAAATATTAAACATACTTATTTTATAGATAGAAAATTGTCTAAGATCTATCACTAGGTAATGGATCTTAGAAAAATCTTAAACCTCGAAAATGTGGAGTTTAATACATATTAAAAATTAAACAATGAAATATGCAAAATGATTTTCACAGAGCAAATTATGCATGTAAATGCAAAGATTTTTGGGCACAATGTCAAGTACAATAATCTCTACAATATGTGATTTTTCAGAGATTTTTAGAGCAATGATTAAACAATCATGAATTTTAGAGAGCAAATTGGGCAAAATATGCTAATTTCCACCAAACAATTAACTATTAATCAACCATTGATTACAAAAATACCCACAGTATGTCAAAATGTAGAGAATTAATTATCAAACATCATGCTAATTTTTAATAAATAAAATGATGTAGAGAGAAGGTTCAAAATAATAGGGGAACACAGGGGTCTGATTGCAATTTAAATAAACTAAATAAATAAAGAAATTACAGGGGGGACTTGTTTGCAATTACCTAGATAACTGGGGGTTGAACTGCAAAAACACCAGAACGACATGTGAGCAGCACGTGCCTTCTGGAAGGCGAGGGCTGAAATGCAATTAAGCAGAGCTCCGGGGGCTGCTTTGAAAATTCCACAGGAGTCACGTGTCGCCCACGTGCTATGGCAGGCTCGGTAGAAGGCCGGGATCTGACCCGCCACGTGTCGTGCTCTCGTGCCTCGGGGATGTCCCAAGGCTCCTGGTCCGTGTCTGAGGCTGATCGATAAAATATGAACCGTCGATTAAGTTAGATCCAACGTCTGATGCTTTTAAGTGAACGGACGGTCTGATCCTACTGTCTGGTTGATCAGAGGGCGTAGAGGGGTCGACACACGACCGGACATCGGCGTGGAGGTGAAGGAGCGTTGGCCTTCCTCTGGCCGACACACGGCCAAGAGGGGGCGGAGTGGAGGAGCCTGCGGTGGAGTAGTGAGGTGGAAGGTCGTCGATGATGAAGATGGCGGTCGGAGTCGAAGTGGTTGTAGGTGGAATACGGTGGTGTAGCTTCGGGCGGCGTGCATGGCCGACACACGACAGTGGGTCGTCGATGGCGATGGGCGGAGCTCGGTGAAGTCGATGAAGACCGGAGATGATGTTGCATCAAAGAAGATGACCGGGAGCAGCAGTTGGGCGTAGGCTGCTGATGGCTGTCGAAGACGAAGTTGGTGGAGGACGGCGTTGATGACGATGCTGAAGATGCTGGAGGTCAGGGGGAAGTTGGAGGCTGTGTAGCTTGCGGAGGAGTTGAGCATCGTCGGAGGCGGCGTTGTCGGAGTGAGGCCGACGAGGGAGATGACGTTGTCGTGGGCAGTCGGCGAAGGTGTGGTGGAGGCGCGACGGAGTGGTGGTGGATATGCGGAGACGTTAGGTGCGCGGTGGAGAAGAAAGTGGAGCTCCGAGCGGAGAGAAGCTCGGAGGAGGAGTTTGTGTGACGGCGAAGGGAGAGAGAGAGAGAGAGGGAAAGAGAGAGAAAGAGAGAGATAACCTGGAGAAGAATGGGCTCGACGACGACTGGTGGCCGGAGAGCGGGCAGGCTCGGAGCAGCGCTGCGACAAGCTCGAGGAGCTTGGATCTCGCCGGAGTAGAGGACTGTCACCACCTCGAAGAACCCTAGGGCGGAAGTCGGCGGATGGCGAGAACGTCGGGGGTACGAGGATAACGGAGGAGAACTCGGGGGTGCGTTGGCCGTTGCGAGGTCGGGGCAGAGGTTATGGAGAGCAGGTGTGGCGGTTTCGTAGGGGGGCACGGGAGGTTGAAGACGACGTGCGTGGACCGTTCGATCAGCGCCCGATCGAACGACCGGGGCTACGCCACATGGCGAGGGGTGAAAGGAAGATGAGGGCGCGGGGCACGTGCGGAGCACGTGCCTGGGAGGCACGTGCGACGCACGTGCCCGGATTTATTATTATTTTTTATTTTTTTGTTAATTTTTTTATAAAAATGAGTAATAAAAGAGCCCAAAAACCGCTAACACGTGGCAGCCTCTGGGGCGGCGACGTGTCAGCACCAGAAAAATCCGTGAATAAAACCTTTGTAAAATCGATAAAAAATAGTAAATGAGCTCGGATCGAAAAAGTTCCTTCACAAGAAATGCTCGCCTTGACGAGATCTACAACTTAAATGAAGACATCAAAACCAAAATCGATCAAATGTAAAAAGTGAATTTTTGGGGTATCCCATGTACATAGAATACCTTGATTTTTAGGTTTTCTATTTTTTTGTCATTTTTAAGCAAGATAAAAATCCTAAAAAATATGGAAAAATCAAAGATAAATAAAAGACACCTAATTCTAATTTTTTTGGGATTTGATAAAGAAAATATGTACATAAAATACGGGTCAGAAAACCGCTAAAATACACAATGTAAAACCCAACTTTCACATACGAGCTCCGATTCACTTGAACTTGGTCTTGTTTTGAAGGTAATTGAATGTGCATTAGTTCAAAAGTAAGTAGGATCAAATCGGACACTGGATGGGGAAGAAATGCGGCTTTTAGTCCGAAAATCCTGAAATTAGGGTTTGGGTTTTTGGTCCACTCATCAGGGTTAGTGATTTTTTGTATTTTTTATTTATTCTTGTGAGTGATGTGTACACAGTGGAGGTGGTTTTGTGTCGTTCGGAGTTAGCATGAAGGAGTTAAAAGTTCGGGAAATTAGGCTATTTACAGGTTATTTTGGCTTGGAGTTTTGGCTTCTTATTTTGTGCAAAAATGATGGATAAAATGCAATTCTTATGAGAACATGTATGAATGCTAATTATGTAGAATAGATGCAGAAATGCTGTTGATTTTGAGGGACTAGAGCTTAATAAATGAGACTTAGAGTGATGAATCCGAGATTCATCATCCCCCTATACTTAAACCATGCTCATCCTTGAGCATCAAAAAGAAATGCCATGAAGTATAATGAGATTGGGTTTCGTACCAAGACCATGAACTGAAGGTGAAAATGAAACTAAACTCGACCTTTGGATTAATAGTGTGGCGGAACTTCTGTGAGACTTAGAATTTTAAAATCAACAGCCCTCAAGTTCTACACATCATTATCACAGTTTCGGCTCAGAAGTCATCTTAGATCAATCCTCTTCCCAAAGTATACCTATGAACATTGAATAACCGACTCATGTGTGTGAAGGGTTTTAGCTCTTCCCATCCAGAATGCCAGACTACCATGCTCCTCTCCTCTCCAATAACTCGTCCTCAGGGAGTCAGGTATTTCCTTCTAAGGTCTGTCGCGCTGTGTTCACAATCGAATGAGGGAGAAGATAGAAGAAAGAGAAAAGAATTGGAGGGTGGCCAGTGTAGTCACCTCTCCTTGTGAAGATGGCCAGTGTAGCCGAGTCTCCACCAAGATCTGCAGGTTTCTTGAAGCTTGGACCTTGTTGGTCGGATTTTTATTTGGTAGAATGCTTCTTTGTATTTGGAATTTGGTGGTTCTGCTTGGATCTTGTCGTGCCCCTACGGATATAGAATCTTTTTGTTCCGTACATTTTTTTGGGGTCTTAGAAAAAATTGTGCCCAGTCGTCCATCCCTTTTCCGAAGCTTTATTTCAATCCGTACTCTGGTCTTTAGATTTCCACGCTACCAGAAAAGAGACTCACACAGTCTTCCAACATCCCGTCTGGTTTGAGCTAAGTGCATAGTGCGACAGTACAAATTAATTCCCTATTCCAGAGTTGTACCCAGAATGAAGAGACCAGGTTAGACACTGAGGGTCAAACGTTGCATATTGTCATGTGGAACTTAAAGAATTAAGTCAAAAGACCTGAAGCTCTTAAAATCCTATTTCCCGGTGAAGTTTCTCTGAAAATTAGGTGGATTAAGGTCAAGTCTAGACCACTCTCGGTTTCGGCTCATAACTCGGTTCAGAACCTAATGACTTTTCACAGATGCAAATGCATGTGATGTTGGATGAAGTGTCTGTGTGTGAAATGCAGACACATATTTTTTTTGAATTTTGTGAATTTTGATTTTTGATTTTTTTATGCAAAAATGAAATAAGAAGCCTTTTTTTCAAAAATTTTGGGCAAAGTTAGTGTTAGTAGAAAAACCTTTTTTTGTGTGTGCTTGTTTGTTGTTGTTGTTGTTGTTTTTTCAAGTTAGTACCCACCCCGTAAATACATATAGACTTACGCGAAAGCACGAGATATGGGTAAAACATATACAAAGTATATATACAGACCCCCCTATACTTAGCGAGTGTTGTGTCCTCAGAGCGCAAGAAGCGTAAAGAAGACATAGCTCGGGCTAAGCGTAAGAGAGTGGAAAATAATGAAAAAAATGAAGTGGTCGGGATCTGTGAATGAGGAGAGTATAGATAGGTGGGTGTCGATTCCCCCTATACTTAGGCTCTGATCAGCCTAAGTACGGAAGGCGGGTGGAAATGGAGCGATCGGGAGATAGAGTGTGATTCGGGGAAATGATATATACAGATGGCATCGGTCCCCCCCTATACTTAGGCCTTGGCCTAAGTAGAGGAAGAAGTTGTACAAGGAAACCGATGTGGTCGGGAGGGAGGGTGGGTAGCCGATGATTAAGGTGGTTTTCGGCTGATCTTCTTGTGAACCTGTGGTGGGATATCGTAATGATGAGTCAGAGATGAGGCATATGATTCCCAACTATGATCAGTGTCATCCTCAGAAAAATCATAATGGATAATAGATGAAGTGTTTGAGTCAGATGAAAGATATTCATCATCAGAGTTATCCTCAGAGGAATAGTATTTGAAAGTGGACATACTCCAAGTATTCTGGTCTTTATGTTTCTTCAGTTGTTTCCTCAGAATTCGTTCCTTCTTAGGGTCAATCGGTTTGTCCTCAAATGAATACTCAGAAGCACCAGTCTCAGTCAGCTCATATGAAATAATTCCAGTGTACTTGAAGAGTGCAGGAGCATCAACTATGGATGAATTGTAGTTAGGAACGGGAGTTGTCCAACGAGAATTGAATTTTGGATCCTTACGAAGATATGGCTTTAGGGCTGCCAAACAGACTTCACTCATGTAGACCATCTTTTCCGGACCTGATGAGGGATCATCAACTGATTCCTCTTCCGAAGGGTCAAAGTTGACTCTCTTTTTATTTCATCGTGAAGGTGTCGGTTCACTTGAGTATCTAGATGAATAGCCATTGAAATTCTCCTTGGTTGGTGCTTGGTCTGCGTGCTTGTTCTTAGTCTCCCGAATGTTTGAGCACTCTCGATTTGGGATGATTTGGTCAAGATATTCAGAGAATGTTGCTCCAGGGTGTGACCATGCATATGTATCAGGAACGTAGTAGAAAGATTTGTCTATTTTGAGATCCGCGGGAATTAAAATGCTGGGGAGAGTCTCTACATGTTCTTTCTCAATTGATTCGATGTTGGCGCATTCCTGTGTCGAGTTTATGTAATCCATGTAGTCAGAGTATGTTGACCCAGGGTGCGCCCATGCATGTCTCCGGATCATATGATTCATATACATGATTCTCTATGGTGAGAGCGGTTGGGAATGGAGCAGGGGGGAGATTTTCTAAAACAATAGTCTCATCAACAACCGCTATCTCAGGTACGACTGCAGGGTAGGGCTCTTCTACCGCTTCATGGTTACGGTTGTCGGGGACTTCGTGGGTTACCTCAGAAGATCGTGGTTCCTCAAAGATATGGTCAGATCTAAGTGCTTCCAATGCTGTGAAATTGATTTACCGAGTCTCACAATCAATACTCGCCTTGGCCAATGCCAAGAATGGCTTTTCGAGAATGATTGGAGATTGGGTGAATTCTCCTTGATGCTCAATATCAATGATCGTGAATTCTACTTTGAGCGGAGCACCTTGGAATTTCTTGATGACAGAAATGATTCCTCTCGGTCGCTTTATTGATCGGTCCGCTAATTGAACAATCTCTCGTATCTTTCGAATCGGTCCGAGTTTGAGTTCATGGAATACAGAGGTCGGGAGGATATTAATTGGTGAATCGTCATCAATCCGACCATGTATCTTTGATTTCACAATCAAATCTGAGCAACCGCTTCACTATGCGGCTCTTGGTTTTTCTCCTCAACACCAAGAAGGAGGCCATTGACAAGATATGTCTTTCAGTCTTTGTTCGTATCCTACCCGACTTTTTGTTCATTAATTTCTCTGTTATAAATCTTTTAAGGACGGGGAAGTGTTCAATGGCCTGTATAAAGGGAAGTTCAAACATCGAGCATTTTTTCAGTGCTTCCCATATAGTCGGATCCAAATTCCGCAGATCGTCTTCAGTTTCAATTTTTATGAAATTTTCGAGATTTTCAATTTTTTGTAGTTTTCAAATATTTCCATTTTTTGGTATTTTCTGTGTGGTGTGGGAGTGTGGTGTGTTCTTCAGATGAAAAGGGGCCTTTATATTCAGAGCGATAGTCCGCGGCATAGTCATTTCTAGGGGAGTAATATGTAGAAGTGAAATTGTCAGAATCGTTCCTAGGTCCCTGAATATCCTCAGAATTTTCAATCTCAGATCCAATCATTTCCTCATTTATTTCAATGTTCGAGCCACCATAGAATGCGATTACTCTATCGGTGAATTTTTGAAATCTATCCTCCATCAATTCGAATCTTGTTTTTATCCTCGAAATATCATCCTCAAAATTCAATTCATGATCAATCATAGGTACAGTCGGTGTGTGTTCGATAATTTCATCTTCCATTTTCTTGTTTGTGCTGAGAGGAGAATTTCTTGGAATATCCAATATATGATCATTAATTTCAGAAAATATCTCCTCAATAATCATGGAAGGTGGTTGCTCATATGATCCAGACATGTGGAGTCGGTCCGAGTACAGTTAATTCCTTTGAGCTTGAGTGGTCGGATCTTGGTATGGTGGAGTCAGCATACAGGGCTCATGTGTTTCTATGTAGTCAGTCCAGTCCTCTGTATGATCGTCATGTCTGAAGAGGGGGTTGTCATGGTCAATCCAAGCTGATGATTGTTCATTAGTGCTCCAGGGCGGGGTTGATGAAAGAGGTGAAGAAGTGTTCACTTCAATCATGTGGTGATCATCTCCCATGAATGATGTATTGATATTCAATGAATATGATGGATGAATTGCATGATCGGCGTAGAGAGGATTGATATATGAAGAAGTGGAGACATCAGTCGGTTGTTGATTTGTTAGGTCCAAAAATAGAGGATTGTCATTCATGAAGCATATCGGATTGGTAAAAAGAGATGGTGGTTGAGAGTCTCTTGGAGGAGGTGTTTTGGGTCTAACCGACACGAATTCGTTTTCATAGTATAATTCTAATGGATTCTCGGTCATTTCTGAAAGGAATGGGAGGTTGGATCTGCGAGAGTTTTTGGACAAAAGTTCCATTATCAAGAAAAGAGGAGAGATGATTGCACAGGATAGTCAAGAGAAATCAAATGTGCGGCTATTGATCTTGAAATCGGTTCACGCACACCAATGCAAACACAATTCAAACCCCGGGTTCACCAACGCACACAATGAAGCCGTAAGAGCTCGGCTATTATCTTTTCGATTTTAGTTGGTGATAAATCACTCTTGGCAAAAATTTAGCGAGTTGAGATTTCAGATTTGGGCCCTATACTTAAGTGTCGTCTCTCTCTCACTTAGAAAAATAAAATCATCCAAGGTCGGGGTTGCTCTCCCGCAGAAATTCTTGATTTTATGGGTTATTAAGATCAGCTATAGTTAGCAGTCCCGATTTTAATTAGGTGATCACTGAAGAATTTGAATGAGCATAAATACACGTCTACCGTCCAGTCCCAATTTCCTTTAGATTTATGTGATAAAACAAGAGGGAGGAATTCGGGAAAAGCCGATGCACGCGGAAAACTATGATGGATGCTCAGTTAGAAGACTTACAGTGAATCCTCGCAATCTTCATGTGGGATGCTAGACAGAATTAAAAAATTACTCTAAATGTATGCAAGCCGATGAAAAATCGCACCTAAGCAGAAAGTTCTATTAGCGGGGAAGAATTGAGTTAATTTTGGCTAAGTTGAACGATCTATGTGCGTCTTGATTAACGTGCAGTGTGGCTTAAGATCCTACGAGTACAATAAAAAAATAAAAAAGCTCTGAGAGCCGTATATGCAGGTCTATCCTAGTCGCCACTCAAGTCGGGCCCCACCCTCACCGGAGAGTGAAACAGGCCACGACACACCACAAATAGAGTTCAAGGTTTTTTTACACATGCGAGAGTCCAAATGGACACCGCTATAAATGAGCAGAAATGGAAATTTGCAAAAATTTAAAACCTAGACTCTACGCTCTCTTATGACTCGACTTGATCTTAAATTAATTGCGGCTTCTTCGGATGTCGGCGAAGATGCGTCGGTTTCTTGAAAAACCGCTCCACGTGCGTCGGGTACCTCGCAAGAAAAATAAGAGAGAGAATGTTATAGAGTGACTCAATAAATAATTAAAAAGAAATAAATGCGGAAAAATAAATGCAGGAAATAAAATGGAATTTATAATGACAAATTCGGGAGTCAGACTACCCGAATGCAGAAAATCGGAAAAAAATTTCAAAACACAAAACTAAGCCGTTTGCCTCCCCGGCAACGGCGCCATCTAACGAGTCTGAAAATCGCTGCTTTAAAAAGTAGTTTTTATCTTCGTGTGAAAATAATTAATGAGTCATTCGTTGTAGGCGGCGATCAGAAACGGTCAAGGAATAACCACAAATTTTTAATCAATTTCAAGCAAGTGGTTTTTATGTTTATTTTACTTGGGCAAGTCCCAAGGTCAATCACAAGGAGGCAAAGGAACAACCTAGAACTATGTCTATCCAATTTCGTGTTCGGTTTTCGAGGCGGTCTTTTTTTTTGGAATTTTTTAATGCAAATAAGGGATGCAAAATGCAAATTCGGCCTATTTTAGTGACTAAAATGTAAATTTCGATCAAACGATGTCCGAAAAAATATAAAACTTGGCCACAATGTAAATGATGATGAAATAAATGCACTGTAAATTTTTTGGAATTTTTGGATATAATATGATTTTTTTATGGATTTTTAAATGCAAACAGGATGATTTTCAATATTTAATTATAATAAATATTAAACCTACTTATTTTCAAGATAGAAAATTGTCTAAGATCTATCACTAGGTAATGGATCTTAGAAAAATCTTAAACCTCGAAAATGTGGAGTTTAATACCTATTAAAAATTAAACAATGAAATATGAAAAATGATTTTTACAGAGCAAATTATGTTTTTTACAGAGCAAATTATGTATGGAAATGCAAAGATTTTTGGATACAATGTCAAGCACAATAATCTCTACAATATGTGATTTTTCAGAGATTTTTAGAGCAATGATTAATCAATTATGAATTTTAGAGAGCAAATTGGGCAAAATATGCTAATTTCCATCAAACAAATAATTATTAATCAACCATTGATTACAAAAATACTCACAGTATGTCAAAATGTAGAGAATTAATTATCAAACATCATGCTAATTTTTAATAAATAAAATGATGTAGAGAGAAGGTTCAAAATCACAGGGGAACACAGGGGTCTGATTGCAATTTAAATAAACTACATAAATAAAGAAATTGCAGGGGGGACTTGTTTGCAATTACCTAGATAACTGGGGGTTGAACTGCAAAAACACCAGAACAGCACGTGAGCAGCACGTGCCTTATGGAAGGCGGGGGCTGAAGCGCAATTAAGCAGAGCTCCGGGGGCTGCTTTGAAAATTCCCCATGAGTCACGTATTGCCCACGTGCTATGGCAGGCTCGGTAGAAGGTCAGGATCCAACCCGCCACGTGTCGTGCTCTCGTGCCTCGAGGATGTCCCAAGGCTCCTGGTCCGTGTCCGAGGCTGATCGATAAATCTGAACCGTCGATGAAGTTAGATCCAACGTCTGATGCTTTTAAGTGAACGGACGGTCTGATCCTGTTGTCTGGTTGATCAGAGGGCGTAGAGGGGCCGACACACGGCTGGACGTCAGCGAGGAGGCGGAGGAGCATTGGCCTTCCTCTGGCCGACACACGGCCAAGAGGGGGCGGAGTGGAGGAGCTTGCGGTGGAGTAGTGAGGCGGAAGGTCGCCGATAATGAAGATGGCGGTCGGAGTCGAAGTGGTTGTAGGTGGAAGACGATGGTGTAGCTTCGGGTGGCGTGCGCAGCCGACACATGGCCGTGGGTCATCGATGGTGATGGGCGGAGCTCGGTAAAGTCAACGAAGACCGAAGATGATGTTGCGTCGAAGAAGACGATCGGGAGCAGCAGTTGGGCGTAGGCTGCTAATGGCTATCGAAGACGAAGTTGGTGGAGGACGGCGTTGATGACGATGCTGAAGATGCTGGAGGTCAGGGGGAAGTCGGAGGCTGTGTAGCTTGCGGAGGAGTTGAGCGTCGTCGGAGGCGGCGTTGTCGGAGTGAGGCCGGCGAGGGAGATGACGTTGTCGTGGGCGGTCGGTGAAGGTGCGGTGGAGGCGCGACAGAGTGGTGGTGGATAGGCGGAGACGTTATGTAATACGCGTTTTGTACACTATGCCTATGAATGTATCAAGTGTTATTTCAAGGAAATATGGGATTGATAGTGTTCACACTTTACAGATACCATAGTCAATATATTCGCTTTGATGCAATGATTTCATTGAAATTTGTTGTGTTTATATCAGAGACCATCTTGTATAAAAATGGACTTCAAAAGGTTTTCTGAATTGTCTAGCACCTCAAAACATAGTACCACATCTACTAATTTAGAATTTTGGTAGTACCTTATAAGTAGTAGAAGCCACTACTTGCATAATGCCCATAATGTTATAGATTTATACTCATTAGCCATAATCACATCATTTAGACTAATTAAGCATGATTACTGCTAATTACCCGTTATTAGTGATAATTATGCGTCATTAATATAGATTTACATTCATTAGCCATAATCACATCATTAAGACTAATTAAGTATGATTAGTACTAATTAACCGTCATTAGTGATAATTAAGCGTCATTAGCATAGATTTATACTCATTAGCCATAATCGTATCATTAAGACTAATTAAGCATGATTAGTGCTAATTACCCGTCATTAGTGATAATTAAGCATCATTAGCATAGATTTATACTCATTAGCCATGATCACATCATTAAGACTAATTAAGCATGATTAGTTCTAATTACCTACCATTAGTGATAATTAAGCATCATTAGCAAAAGTAGGACACATGGAGAGAAATCATGGGACACATGTCGTTATATAGTCAGGACAGGTGTCAAACACTCATTAGTGCCATGTGTCATTATCCTAAGACTAGCACGTGTCATGGTATAGCCCCCTTGCTTGGGCAACAACTTATCTCGTGGATAAAGCCACACATTGCTTCGGCAACAAGTTATCTCGTGGATAAAGCCACACCTTGCTTGGGCAACAAGTTATCTCGTGGATAAAGCCACACCTTGCTTGGGCAACAAGTTATCTCGTGGATAAAGCCACACCTTGCTTGGGCAACAAGTTATATCATGGATAAGCCATGTGCCATGCCATGTGTCTTCATACATGGAAGAAAGGCAACATGTGGCTTAGAGGCTCCCTTACATGTTGACACATGTCACACATGTGAAGGGGGGTGGAGGCCTATAAATACCCATGACCCCCCATACTCCTCCTCACTTCATCCCACGCCCATCTCTCCACCTTAGAGCCGCAAGGCCGCCGAGGTTGCGGGAGGAGCACGAGAGGAGCCACGGCGAAGCCCTGTCGGTGATCGAGAGCATTTTTAAAGCCGTAATGAAGTTCTGTCCGCGCCAAGCCGTAGTATTCAATCTAAGACGGCTATAGAGGAGGTTTTCACTAAAGAAACGTTTTCGACCCAAGATTAGACAACAATCAGGTGAGGGATTCTCAAGCGCTATTTTAAAGCACTAGTCTTTCGCTTTTATGCATGTTTATGATAACAAGTATGAAATCATGTTTTCTAGAGCTTTTACGAAGGAATTTTAAGTATCATATGGTTGAGATGAAATCAGGGCTTTAGATTGTATTTCAGACGTCGTTTCACGAGTTTTATCTTGATAACACGTTTTTAAGCATTTTTGTTCTTGATAGAACACGAGACATAAGTTTCACTAATTAGATATGAGTTTTATGTGAAGAATTATGTTTTGCAAGGTTACTATGCATTATGGATCGGATTTCAAGTTCTTAACAAGTTCTAGTTGTCAGAATATCCATGCTATATCAAGATTGTTTTATGTTCATGAATTAGCTGTTATAAGCTTGAATTAGCAAAAGTACGGTTTATTAGTGGCAAGAAAAGAATCAGAATCATAAGATAAGCACCACAGTAGCTCTTTTATACAAATCATGAACTAGCCATTAGATATGGTGATGTCATTAGATATGACCCTGAAACCGCCATTAGATATGGCAAACCATTAGATATGGTATCAAGAGGACTTTGGGTCCGCATTCTGTATACATATAGGCTTTGGGCCGTATGCAGGGTGTTTTTGGTCTTTGGGACCGTCTGTGCGTATGACTTAGCTTTGTTTCAGCGTTCATGAGTCCATAAATTAGCCACAGTGGTGATTAGTACAAACAGCTTGATAGTGATTATTATGTTTAAGTTTATCTGCTTTTGAAGTGATTTCAGCGTTCAATAGCAAAACTAGCATGTTTTATATGTAATTTATGTCATAAAGTCTCTTTCAAGCTATTTCACAGTTTTCAGCATAAATTATTGTCATGATGCTCATATTTCAGATTTTAGCTATATGTAAAAAGCTTGAGATCCTTTCACTGGGTCTATGCTCATAAATGGGTTTAGACTCATCCCTTTATATTATAATTATGTACAGATCATCACAATCACGAATAGCAGGGGAAATGACCACTGATACACTTGGAGGAGGTGTCTTTTGCTTTTCGTTGTTTTTGTACTCTCTGGGTTATTTTGTAAGAAGTTGTAATAGATAGAACTTGTGTAATACACTTCTTGGTGTTGTGAACTTGAAATATAAAGATGTTATATTTTTGAGATTGCCACATGTTTGCTTGAGGAAAAAAAAGAAGCAAGAAAGATCTCTGCCGCGGCACGTTCCGGTTAGCGGGACGGGTCGTGACAACTTGTGGTATCAGAGCCAGGTTTTAGGACCTTGAGCAAGAATTATATTAAGAGTTGACCTATAAGTATTGGAAGATAATTTAGTTATCATAATTTGATTTGGACTTAGCAGAAAGATGATGTTATAAGTCTTGAGGAAATCTAGAATCATTATTGGAGGATTTATGTTAATGAAGGATGTAATTGAGTTTTTATTTAGGAAACAATGGCAGTAGAGCAGCCACATGAGACCACCCAAGGTCCTAGTCAGGATAATGGTAACAACAACGTGTATGACACATTAACCTTGATAGCTCAAACAATAGGAGGCATGGCTGCCCAGTCTATTAAAAGACATGAATTAGAACACCAGTTACCATTAGGACATATAAAGTAGTAGGGAGCAGAACCATTTGTAGGAGACACTGACCCAAAGAAATACAGGAGACTAAACAGAGTGTCTGTCCGCAATAACTATCCTCTACCCAGAATAGATGACTTATTTGACCAATTGCAAGGGGCCTCTGTATTTTCTAAGATTGATTTGAGATCTGGCTATCATCAGTTAAAGATTAGAAGAGAAGATGTCCCTAAAACTGCATTCGGATCCCGATATGGGCATTATGAATTCTTAGTAATGCCTTTTGGATTGACAAATGCCCCAGCTGCCTTAATGGACTTGATAAATAGCGTTTTCCTTCCATATCTGGATAAGTTTGTGATCGTATTTATTGATGATATTCTAGTATATTCTATCTAAAACAGAGGAAGAACATAGAGAACACTTGAGAGTTGTACTTCAAACTCAGAAGGAACATCGATTATATGCAAAGTTTGATAAATGTGAGTTTTGGTTAAGGAATGTTGCATTTCTAGGCCATGTCATATCTGGAGAAGGAATAACAGTGGATCCATCAAAGATAGAAGCGGTTCTTAGATGGGAACGACCGATAAATGCATCAGAAATTCGAAGTTTCCTTGGATTAGCTTGGTAATATCGAAGATTTGTAGAAAACTTCTCTAGAATTGCTGCACCATAGACAAGATTAACTAGAAAGAATGTGAAGTATGGTTGGGAGGAAGAATGTGAGAAGAGTTTTAAGGAACTCAAGAGTCGTCTCACCACAGCACCTATACTTAGCTTTCCTTCAGGGAAAGGTAATTATGTAATCTATAGTGATGCCTCAAGACAAGGGCTGTGATGCGTCTTAATGCAGAATGATAAGGTGATTGCTTATTCTTCTAGACAGCTAAAACAACATGAGTTAAATTACCCAACTCATGACCTTGAGTTATAAAGATCTGGAGACACTACCTATATGGAGAAACTTGTCAAATTTTTACGGATCACAAGAGTTTGAAATATATTTTCTCTCAAAAAGAGTTGAATTTAAAGGCAAAGAAGATGGTTAGAGCTCATCAAAGATTATGATTGTTCTATAGAACATCATCCGGGGAAAGCCAATGTAGTAGCTGATGCTCTTAGTAGAAAGTCTAATGGTTGGCTATCTCATTTAAAAGCAGAGTATTTACAGTTGAAAGAGTTACGGGCAAAGTTAACCATAGATAGCTCTGGAGCCATATTAGCATCCTTACAAGTGAGACCCATATTATATGATAAAATTAAGGAGGCACAAGTCCATGATACTGAAATCATTAGAATTATTGAAAAGATTAAGGGAGGAGATGAAGCCGGGTATACAATAGATGGTCAAGGGGTCATTTTCTTTAAAGGAAGATTGTGTGTTCCGAAGAAATCTGATATAAAGACTGAGATTATGGAAGAGGCACATAATTCCTTGTATACCATGCACCCAGGAAGTACTAAGATGTATAGAACACTTAAGAGTTACTATTGGTGGTCTGGCATGAAGAGAGAAATTGCAGAGTATGTTTCAGATGTCCTATATGCCAACAAACAAAACCAGAGCGTTTGAAACCAGCAGGGACTTTACAGCCACTTCCAATACCAGAATGGAAATGGGAACATATTACTATGGATTTTGTTACAGGGTTTCCAAGAACCCGTCGCGGTCACGATGCGATATGGGTCATAGTAGACTGATTAACTAAGTCTGCACATTTCATAGCCATTAACATGACATACAGTCTAGACCGTCTGGGAAAGATCTTTGTCAATGAGATAGTTAGCCGTCATGGGGCTCCTGTGTTAATTGTGTCTGATAGAGATCCACGATTTACTTCTAAGTTATGGCCAAGCTTACATAAAGCCATGTGAACAAAATTAGCATTTAGTACTGCCTTTCATCCTCAAACAGATGGCCAATCAGAACGGACTATCCAGACTCTAGAAGACATGCTTAGAGCTTGTGCACTGAGCTTTAAAGAAAGCTGGTATGAACATCTCTCACTTATTGAGTTTGCATACAATAACAACTATCATACTAGTATTGGGATGGCACCTTATGAAGCATTGTATGGAAGACCATGAAGAACACCTATCTCTTGGAGTGAGGTTGGAGAACGAAAATTGGTTCAACCTGAACTAATACAAAGCACAATAGAAAAAGTTGAGGAAATCAAGAGATGCTTAAGGGCAGCGCAAAGCAGATAGAAAAGTTATGCAGATAAGCGAAGGAGAGATTTAGAATTTCAAGTGGGAGACCATGTGTTTCTAAAAGTATCTCCATGGAAAGGCCTAATCATATTTGGGAAGAAAGGGAAACTAAGCCCTAGATACATTGGCCCTTATGAGATCAGAGAGAGAATCGGTAGTGTGGCATATCGTCTTCGACTTCCAGCTGAACTAGCAAGGATACATGATGTCTTTCATGTCTCCACACTTCGGAAGTTTATTCAAGATCCAACCCATATGATACAACCTCAAGATATTCAATTGAAGGAAGATCTGTCACACGAGGAGGTTCCTGTGGAAATTCTAGATTTTAAAGTACAAGAGCTTCGTACAAAGAAGATTCCTTTAGTTTAAGTTTTATAGAGGAGTCACGCAATAGAAGAAGCCACATGGGAACGAGAGGAGGAAATGAGATCTCAATATCCCCACTTATTTTCAAGCTAGCAAAGGTACTTAAATTTCGAGGACGAAATTTATTGCAAGTATGGGAGAATTGTAATACGCGTTTTGTACACTATGCCTATGAATGTTATCAAGTGTTATTTCAAGGAAATATGGGATTGATAGTGTTCACACTTTACAGATACCATAGTCAATAGATTCGCTTTGATGCAATGATTTCGTTGAAACTTGTTGTGTTTATATCAGAGACCATCTTGTATAAAAATGGACTTCAAAAGGTTTTCTGAATTGTCTAGCACCTCAAAACATAGTACCACATCTACTAATTTGGAATTTTGGTAGTACCTTATAAGTAGTAGAAGCCACTACTTGCATAATGCCCATAATGTTATAGATTTATACTCATTAGCCATAATCACATCATTTAGACTAATTAAGCATGATTACTGCTAATTACCCGTCATTAGTGATAATTATGCGTCATTAATATAGATTTACACTCATTAGCCATAATCACATCATTAAGACTAATTAAGTATGATTAGTACTAATTAACCGTCATTAGTGATAATTAAGCGTCATTAGCATAGATTTATACTCATTAGCCATAATCGCATCATTAAGACTAATTAAGCATGATTAGTGCTAATTACCCGTCATTAGTGATAATTAAGCATCATTAGCATAGATTTATACTCATTAGCCATGATCACATCATTAAGACTAATTAAGCATGATTAGTTCTAATTACCTACCATTAGTGATAATTAAGCATCATTAGCAAAAGTAGGACACATGGAGAGAAATCATGGGACACGTGTCGTTATATAGTCAGGACAAGTGTCAAACACTCATTAGTGCCATGTGTCATTATCCTAAGACTAGCACGTGTCATGGTATAGCCCCCTTGCTTGGGCAAGAAGTTATCTCGTGGATAAAGCCACACATTGCTTCGGCAATAAGTTATCTCGTGGATAAAGCCACACCTTGCTTGGGCAACAAGTTATCTCGTGGATAAAGCCACACCTTGCTTGGGCAACAAGTTATCTCGTGGATAAAGCCACACCTTGCTTGGGCAACAAGTTATATCATGGATAAGCCATGTGCCATGCCATGTGTCTTCATACATGGAAGAAAGGCAACATGTGGCTTAGAGGCTCCCTTACATGTTGACACATGTCACACATGTGAAGGGGGGTGGAGGCCTATAAATACCCATGACCCCCCATACTCCTCCTCACTTCATCCCACGCCCATCTCTCCACCTTAGAGCCGCAAGGCCGCCGAGGTTGCGGGAGGAGCACGAGAGGAGCCACGGCAAAGCCCTGTCGGTGATCGAGAGCGTTTTTAAAGCCGTAATGAAGTTCTGTCCGCGCCAAGCCGTAGTATTCAATCTAAGACGGCTATAGAAGAGGTTTTCACTAAAGAAACGTTTTCGACCCAAGATTAGACAACAATCAGGTGAGGGATTCTCAAGCGCTATTTTAAAGCACTAGTCTTTCGCTTGTATGCATGTTTATGATAACAAGTATGAAATCATGTTTTCTAGAGCTTTTACGAAGGAATTTTAAGTATCATATGGTTGAGATGAAATCAGGGTTTTAGATTGTATTTCAGACGTCGTTTCACGAGTTTTATCTTGATAACACGTTTTTAAGCATTTTTGTTCTTGATAGAACACGAGACATAAGTTTCACTAATTAGATATGAGTTTTATGTGAAGAATTATGTTTTGCAAGGTTACTATGCATTATGGATCGGATTTCAAGTTCTTAACAAGTTCTAGTTGTCAGAATATCCATGCTATATCAAGATTGTTTTATGTTTATGAATTAGCTGTTATAAGCTTGAATTAGCAAAAGTACGGTTTATTAGTGGCAAGAAAAGAATCAGAATCATAAGATAAGCACCACCGTAGCTCTTTTATACAAATCATGAACTAGCCATTAGATATGGTGATGTCATTAGATATGACCCTGAAACCGCCATTAGATATGGCAAACCATTAGATATGGTATCAAGAGGACTTTGGGTCCGCATTCTGTATACATATAGGCTTTGGGCCGTATGCAGGGTGTTTTTGGTCTTTGGGACCGTCTGCGCGTATGACTTAGCTTTGTTTCAGCGTTCATGAGTCCATAAATTAGCCACAGTGGTGATTAGTACAAACAGCTTGATAGTGATTATTATGTTTAAGTTTATCTGCTTTTGAAGTGATTTCAGCGTTCAATAGCAAAAGTAGCATGTTTTATATGTAATTTATGTCATAAAGTCTCTTTCAAGCTATTTCACAGTTTTCAGCATAAATTATTGTCATGATGCTCATATTTCAGATTTTAGCTATATGTAAAAAGCTTGAGATCCTTTCACTGGGTCTATGCTCATAAATGGGTTTAGACTCATCCCTTTATATTATAATTATGCACAGATCAACACAATCACGAATAGCAGGGGAAATGACCACTGATACACTTGGAGGAGGTGTCTTTTGCTTTTCGTTGTTTTTGTACTCTCTGGGTTATTTTGTAAGAAGTTGTAATAGATAGAACTTGTGTAATACACTTCTTGGTGTTGTGAACTTGAAATATAAAGATGTTATGTTTTTGAGATTGCCACATGTTTGCTTGAGGAAAAAAAAGAAGCAAGAAAGATCTCTGTCGCGGCACGTTCCGGTTAGCGGGACGGGTCGTGACACGTTAGGTGCGCGGTGGAGAAGAAAGTGGAGCTCCAAGCGGAGAGAAGCTCGGAGGAGGAGTTTGTGTGACGGCGAAGGGAGAGAGAGAGAGGGAGAGAGAGAGAAAGAGAGAGAGATAACCAGGAGAAGAATGGGCTCGACGGCGACTGGTGGCCGGAGCGCGGGCAGGCTCAGAGCAGCGCTGCGACAAGCTCGAGGAGCTTGGATCTCGCCGGAGTAGAGGACTGTCACCACCTCGAAGAACTCTAGGTCAGAAGTCGGCGGATGGCGAGAACGTCGGGGGTGCGAGGATAACGGAGGAGAACTCGGGGGTGCGTTGGCCGTTGCGAGGTCGGGGCGGAGGTTACGGAGAGCAGGTACGGCGGTTTCGGAGGGGGGCACGGGAGGTTGAAGACGACACGTGTGGACCGTTTGATCAGCGCCCGATCGAACAGCCGGGGCTACGCCACGTGGCGAGGGGTGAAAGGAAGATGAGGGCGCGGGGCACGTGCGGAGCACGTGCCTGGTGCGACGCACGTGCCTGGATTTATTATTTTTTTATTTTTTTATTAATTTTATTTTATAAAAACGAGTAATAAAAGAGCCCAAAAACCGCTGACACGTGGCGGCCTCTGGGGCTGCCACATGTCAGCACCAGAAAAATCCGCAAATAAAACCTTTGTAAAATCGATAAAAAAAAGTAAATGAGCTCGGATCGAAAATGTTCCTTCACAAAAAATGCTCGCCTTGACGAGATCTACAACTTTCATGAAGACATCAAAGCTAAAATCGATCAAATGTAAAAAGTGAATTTTTGGGGTATCCCATGTACATAGAATACCTTGATTTTTGGGTTTTTTATGTTTTTATCATTTTTAAACAAGATAAAAATCCGAAAAAATATGGAAAAATCAAAGATAAATAAAAGACACCTAATTCAAATTTTTTTGGGATTTGATAAAGAAAATATGTACATAAAATACGGGTCTGAAAACCGCTAAAATACACAATGTAAAACCCAACTTTCATATACGAGCTTCGATTCACTTGAACTTGGTCTTGTTTTGAAGGTAATTGAATGTGCATTAGTTCAAAAGTGAGTAGGATCAAATCGGACACTGGATGGGGAAGATATGTGGCTTTTAGTCCGAAAATCCTGAAATTAGGGTTTGGGTTTTTGGTCCACTCATCAGGGTTAGTGATTTTTTGTATTTTTTATTTATTCTTGTGAGTGATGTGTACACAGTGGAGATGGTTTTGTGTCATTAGAAGTTAGCATGAAGGAGTTAAAAATTCGGGAAATTAGGCTATTTACAGGTTATTTTGGCTTGGATTTTTGGCTTCTTATTTTCTGCAAAAATGATGGATAAAATGCAATTCTTATGAGAACATGTATGAATGCTAATTATGCAGAATAGATGCGGAAATGCTGTTGATTTTGAGGGACTAGAGCTTAATAAATGAGACTTAGAGTGATGAATCCGAGATTCATCATCTCGATGTCGTTAAATCAACTCTTTGACCTAATTTATCTAACACCTCTGAATCTCTATTCCTATGCAAAGAACCTGCATCAAGAGGTCGGTTAGATATCAACCCTTAGAGAAAGGATTGCCATCTCATTCTCAGGCTCGAGATCCTCTCTTAATAATCATTTGACAGTGCCTGATGAGTCCTCAATCTAACTCTTTAGATATCCATCCAAGCACCAACCTCTATGATTCAACAATTGAATCAACAACTATATGATCATTAAGATGGCCTAGTACATAACCCTCATTGTACTAAGGGACCTATTATGCAAATTAGTTATTCTTTTTTCTAGATCAGAGAATGATATTTGCAACAACATTTATTGCATAATGGCTCATAGTGGGGTCGCATGTCCAACATACCCCACCTAGGCTTGTAATCATTTCTTTACATTTTTATTTTTTTAAAAAATCTCCCCGGCTTCATTAATGTTGGGAAAAATATTGTAGATGCCTTAAATCATGTTGATGCATACCCATATTTTTATTTATGATTTTATTATATTCCCAATTTCTAAAATTAAATTAGGAGATATTTATTCCCTTTCTACTTATTAAAATTCAAAAAAATATAAAATTAACTTAAAAAATCCCAAAAAAACATACATAGTATATATTGCTATATAGTATACCTTTAGACAAAAATTATAAAAAATATAAAAGAAAAATACTAAAATCATAAAATCCTAAAAATCGCATAAAGATCAATAAAGATTTACCAAAAATTGGAAAAATAGTTTTCATTTCTTATTTTTATTTATATTATATTGTATATATATATTAAAAAATAGTTTTGGAAATTTTGGATTTATTGTCTATTTTTAATACCTAAAACAATCTGGCCTATATATAATACTCATTATTTTGATATATTAAATAGTTTAAAAGTACATAAAAATTAGCAAAAACATTATATAAAAATTACAAAATTGAGAAAATATTAAAAATACAAAAGTAATTTATTTTTAATTTTTGATTATATTTAAATATATTTAAAATTATAAAACCTTATATATACTATATACATATTATATTACTTATATACTTATTATTATTACATAAAAATATATAATATATTTTTAAAACCTATCCAGTTTGCTCTTATTATTATTACTACTATAAAATGGACTTATTATTATTATTACTATAAAATGGAATGTTACTATATATTTCTATATTTTTATTTATTATATATCTTATATATTATTTGTAATACTTATTATTATTATTCATATATAGATAAATATATTTAAAAAAATTAACTAAAAAAGAAAATAAAAATTAAATAATTAATGGAATAATAAAAATACATAAAAATAAAATATAAATAAAAACCCATGAAAAATTAAAAAAATAGCATAAAAGTACAAAAATAATTATTAGTTTTATTAATTAATAATAATTATACCTATCCAGTTTGCTCTCAGCGGTTTGGCTCATGTACTTTGTCAATATACGCATATTTATAGGGTATAATAAATTTCACCCTGCATCTTATTTATTGATTTATTTATATAGTGGATTGATTGTTTATTTGATTTGATTGGTGACGTTCCGAGTACCGTGAGAGCAGACGCCACATCGATTGTCGGATCTGACTTGTCGGACACCGCGTGCCTTCCAAGACCAGGTGTTGGGAACCCATCTCTGATAGATCAACAACGACATAGATGATCTAAAAGTGATATAGAAGAACTAGAGACTAAGACGGGATGATTATGAGCCAGGTCGGACCAGCCCAGTCCGAACCCAAAACCATATATGGACAAGCTTAGGATGACATTTTTTGCCCATTTCTTAATTGCGCTAGGCTTGGGCTTGGCTCGACCCAACCCATTTGGCCTGAAAGCTTGGCCTGTTTGGAGCCCCAAATATGGTCCGACCAAATAGGGGGGCTGAAGCTCGACCCACCAGCCCAATTAAGGGCCTATAACCCATCCATGATGTGCCTTAGCCAAGGTCCACCCCCCCTCCGATTCTCTGAACGAGCACCTCCCCTCGAAACTACACCCTCTTCTTACCCTAGCCCTAGTCGCCACACCCGACCGCCCACATGGAGTAGCAGCAGGCTCCGCAGGTCCACTACCTCCCCCCTCTTCTCATCCTCCGTGACCTCTCATCCAGCAGCTGTAGGGCTTCATTTTTTTCTTAATATTTTCTGATTTTTTGACTTAGTATTGGAGATGTTTGATGCTATGATGAAAGTAGGTTTATAGTAGGTTGTTAATGCTATAAAGTTCTCTATCATTATATGATATTGTTAACTAAATTTCTCACGTGAGATGAGAATTGTTTTCTTTGTCAAGTAGACAACCAACAAGACAAAAAATCTAGTAATCTAACATAGTTTATAAATTTAGATGACGGACACCAATCAAGACCCATACACACAACCCCAATTTGCATGTGTTTCTATAATATTCTTTTGAAACTCTTTCCATTAGATACCACACAAATGGTGTGATCAAATTCATCAAAAACACGAGAATTAGCCAACAATTCATAGATAAAAAACTTATAAATCCACAACTAATAACAAAATATACAATCAAAATCAACAACTAAATGGGTTTATAGGAATGGAAATTGTATAAATACATGGGCCAGTCCCACCCAAGCCCAACTGATATCCCAAATTACATGGGATGGCCCGACCCATAATAATCTAGCAAAGTTCAATAAAGGAAAAGAAGGACTGAATAAATTGTTAGGAGCTTTTTATCTATCTAAAATTAAGTTTGGAATTGGCTATGACCCTTTTAATGAAAAGAAACTTGGCATTTCTAGTGTTTCACACATTAAGAATTCTATAAATATTAATTTTAGTTCAAGTAAGGATAAGAAGGACAGGGAAACTTGTATGCATCCTAGGAACCAAGCTAATGCTTCAATGACTCACAGGAAGTGGGTGCCAAATCACTATCTCAATCTTTGTTTTGTAGAGAATAGGGACGCTAGAGAAACACATCGGAAGGATTGGATCTACGAACTCTGAAAAGAGAAAATTCAACCAATTAGAAAACTCAACCAAATATGGAGAAACAACCACCATATTACTGAGCACTCTTTTGTAGGATATCAAGCACAACAAGTGACAAATTGATCTTGGACAGGGGATGCTCCAAGCACATTACTGGAGATACCAACATGTTTATCAATATGAATGAAAAGAAGGTTAAACCGTTACTTTTGGCAACATATAATTATGAGCATTGGCAAGATAGAAATTAAGGAAGAGATTGGGATTCTTAATGGGTTTAAGGGCTTTAGGTAGCATACGAGTAATACATTGAGAATGTCATGTGGCTCTATGAAACCACATATAAGGGAATATTATTTTTACCAACAACTCCCATTAAATATGGATGAGTTACATGGTCATTAATAGCACCACAACCAGAAGATTCTCACAAAGATATCATTTTGTTGTTATCATCATATATACACAATGAAGTATAAAGTGCAAGACTTGACATAATATAAACGTTGTAATGGTGAATCAAAAATTCCAAGTAATTGAAGTTTTAAAGGTGCCACAAGAATGTAAAAAATCAAGATTTATTTTTTAATGTTTTCCATTCCAATACTGAATTCATGGGGGGTTATTAAATTCGGAGGAACTCCTGCTTAATTGGAGGAAACAAATCCAGTTGCGAAAGCAACGAATTCTAACATTCTTATATGTGGAGTTTAGTCCTACAATGTGGTATAATGAAAATAAATTTTTAAAAAGAAAAAAGGGGGCGTCATTGTAGAGATCGACACCCAAAAAAAGTTATATTCACAGTTTTGAATCAAATTTACAAAGTTCAGTAATCCTAAGGAATCTGGCATTAATCAAAATATTCCCTACAAACATCCTCTCTCAGCTGGAAACTACGCTATTTCTAACTAGCAGTATTGGATAGAGAATCACCACCACGAGAATGCTCAATATCCATGAAGCAGTATTAATGAGTCCAATAAAGCAGAAGCATCATTCATAGCCACACGCATAATCCTGATCTTTGTCTAGGTATCCATCCTTGGATTTTGGACAAGAACAGAACGAATCATCTTGGCTCTTCGACCATTCATCATATCTCGAGGACGAACATCCATCCTATGAACAAAGCATGTCCTCCGAGCCCTTGTCATCAGCTGGTCACACTCGAACAACCAAAAGAAGAACTTGACCCACCACAAGACCTTCTAACCCCAGATATGTCCTAGGAAAATCATGGCAATGCTCGGATTAAACATTAAGAAAGCATACAAATTCTTGTATGCCTTCTTTATCGCCATGGAACCATAAACCATCCCAAATGGTCTCTTATGTACCCCCACCCTCGACCCTAAAATCTGTAAAATGGACTTGATCAATTCCAATAATTCCATATGTTGATCCGGGAGCATATAATCAAAAAATGGGACCAAGCCCCATCTGCCCAAGCCTCCCCCACCAACAACTCTCTATCAGTAGCCAAAACCAGCAGGAGGGAAAGCGAGAAGCTAGGCTCTTGCGACTTGTCCAATCATCTTGCCAAAATCAAAAGGTAAAGCCATCACCAACAAGAGTCTTAAGAAATCATGGATCTGTGAAATAATTGCACGAATCCATTTCCAGAATGTAAAAGGTACACGATTTCTTCCCTGTTGCCAATAAAGGCCCATCGAAACCCCAAAGATCTTCCTCAGTATTGTACAGACCAAGTTAGAACCATTGCCAGAGATTCGTCGATGTCCACTTTGTTGATTATTATCTATTCCCAAAAATAAAGAAAAAAGGGAAGGGAGGTTGTTGAACAATTATCCCCTTGGGATCCTATTTGTAATAGGAGTAGGACTTGTGTTTCCTATTCCAAATAAGACTAGGAGGAGAGAGAGGAGGCAAGAGTAGTATAAATAAGGCCACATGCATGGCATTGAGGATCATCCCAGCTCAAGCATCTCTCCCTCTCTTCTCTTTTAGTTCTCTCTCCCCAAGCAAGGAGAGAATTAGCCCACGCAAGGCGTGAGAAGCAAGTCCGCACAAGAAGCGAAGAGCAACCCGCAAGGGCATGAAGAGCAGTCCGCAAGGGCGTGAAGTGCATCCGCGCGAGGAAGAATCATGCACGGGAAGGGACAACTTGTGACAAGGAGAAGCAACGGTATCGTCTTCTCCAAGTACAAGTCATCCTTTGCACGACAGGTTAAGGGAATCTCTCCATTTCCCAACAACTGGTATCAGAGCTCGCGTTGTCGAGATGAGGAAGGATGACGAAGGCACGATGATTAAGCTGACGAGCATGAATTGACAAATATGGAAGGCCAAGATGAAGGACATATTGTATTGCAACGACCTCCATGATCAGGTGGAAGGAGAAACAACCAAGACCGAGAGCATGTTCGTAGGTGACTTGACGAAGCTGAAAAGGAAAGCAGTCGGCAAAATCCGAAAATGGTTGGACTTATTGGTATTCCAGCATGTCGCAGAAGAGACAGATGCAAAGAAACTGTTGGAGAAACTAGCAGAGCTCTATGAGCAGAAGACGGCCACCAACAAGGCGTTCTCGATTCGGAAGTTGGTGAATCAAAAATACATAGATGGGGTGAAGGTTGCTGAGCATTTGAATAAGTTTCTATGAAACCCCAAAACCCGAGCAGGGACTTACTGCAAAATCCAGCTGGATCTGGGCTTAATTGAAAATCTGATTTTAATTCATTGTCCAAAAAAATATTTGAATAGTCCATTACGTAGAGCTCGTCGATAGCTTTCCAACGAGTCCAAGAACGCAAAAATCCGACTTCGGGAGCCCGAGTTATGACAATTTTAGCAAGGAGGGATACAAGTCACATTCGGATCTGAACCCGGATCCGAATCCGGGTTGGACCCATATACCCAGCCCTCCCCCTTCGTGAATCCTCGCCGTCCCCAAATCTTTCCCCTTAGACCTTCAGTCCCTTCCTCCTCCCTCTCCTTCACTAAGGGTCACCGGAGCACCTCGGATCGACGATCCGAAGCCGCAATCATGTAGAGAATGTTCGTGTCACCCCCTTGTGCAGTTCTCAGCGCGAGTGAAGCGTCGATCACATCATTCTTCACCGACGGAGATACCGAAGTGTGAGTTTTTTTGAGGTATGATGCTCCTCCTCCTTGCTGCGGGTGTCCACACGATTTTGAAATATATGTTAGAACATCTAGAGCCCTAGCGATAGTGGTATGGTGTACATGCGATTGTTGGTATCTCAGTGTGCATAATTAAGGGAAATAATCATATACTTATCATACAGAGTCACTTAGATCTCAAATATCAGTATACTCAACTCAAACAAGTTTAGACCCCATTAATATAAGCCAACTGGTATTTCAAAATAAAGATTTGGGGGTAGATCAAAGCCAAACATTATTACAGGCGCAGTAGTCGGAAGATGCATCACTCCAGTCATATAGGATGTTATCAACATTTCTGAAGGACATCTTAATCTCCATTAGTGTCATTCCTGCACGCCCAAAATATCAATATCAGAGTAAGGGCAAATCTATATATTTATTTAACAGTCTGGTTGTTTCCATCCATGGTCGCGAAGCAAAATGCTGCTTGATTAGGACTTCAAGTAGACAAAATACTATACATAGAGTGGAATTAACAACATGTTTCAGAATCAAATGCATTATGTGGCAACGTTGTCTACTGAAAATAGTGGGTTTTCGTGACAACAGGTGATTGATGTATGAACCTGGAGAGAAAAACAGTCCTGCCCTCACTATCTTGATGAGAGGGTGCGGATTATGTATTAGTTGTTCATTTCTTGATGTTTCTTCAGTAATAAGTTAATTACGCACTTGATAGCCAAATGTTACATTTGATTGCCATCAGTACAAAAACTGAATGAGCTGACAACTTATGATATCCGCATGCCAAATGATGTGAAAGGATCAACAGGTATAATCTGTTTTGCTTCTACATCACACCATTTTTAACAACAGTCTTTCAAAAAGGATTTACTGTCATCCCAGAATTATGCTAAGGTGCACTTTGGTAAAACATAATAGGCGTCGCTCCATGGATAAGGCAGTAGTTGGTTCTGGCGATTAAATACTGAGCTAAATTCTGAGGGAAAGAAGTCCCTGCAACTGCTCATTTTCTTGTAGAAGCATGTCAAATCTGGATCTGGTTACGGCTGCATATTTATTTATACATCTACAAAAAACTAAATCGTTCCCATGTCAAATGCTCAGGAAAACCTTCGTCACATATTATTCACTGCATTCTTGTAACGTGGTCTTAATTAATTCTATCTCAAATGTCAACTTGCTTTCTCTTCTGTCACTATTTATGGTTGGCCTAAGGTGGTACCTCGTAATGAGGTGTCTCCAACCAGTGCATCGAATCCATGTGGTTAGGGTAAAGTATATATCTTTTCCAATGAAAATATTGTGTTTTGCTAAAGTAAGATCATTATATCTTTAGTTGTTTGTCTCAGATTTTCATTGAAGAAAATGTCTGATATCTATAGAACGGACACTTATTGGATGATTATATTGCTCAGATACCTCAATCCAGTTGTTCATCCCAGTGGTAATATTGGCGAGGACCTTCATGGAATCTCTAACAACTCATGTCTTTTGTACAACAAGTTGCTATAGGGAGAGGACCTTCTCTTACAGATTGTGGATATTGTTCTCTCTATCTAATTTGCCTTGAGGGTGAACACCCGGAGAGGAGAGCTAAGCAAGTTTTGACAGGGCATATCATAAGAGGAGCTCCTATTTTCTTTTCACCACTCTTTAGTCAATGTTTTGAAGAGTTCTTGCATTGTTTAATTGGTTGTCTCCTAGGGGTGATATCAATGATACGTCTTCATATTGTTCGTGACATGTCAATTTAAAATCTTATGCGTATAAAGCTTAAAAAGTTGTAGCTTCTTGACTTAATAAGCTTGGGCAGATGCTTCTCTAGCTTCTTAAACCGAATATAGAGATGAAGATTGAAGATTTATTTCATGTTGATCAGATGGAGGAGTAGTTGCACCAAGGGAGAGGCATGCACCCTTGGGGCCCCGAGTAGAAGCCTTGATGACCGCGATCCCAACTGCTATTGTAGATGCGATGGTTGGGAGATATGTTGCTTGGCACACCGAGGTGCTAATCTGACGGTGTTGGCCTCGGCACTTGCGTGCTTTAGCCCGGTGCTCGAGCGCGAGCCAAGCAGTCATGGTTGGTTTACTAGCATTTTTCTTGTTCACTTAGAGTTAACACTCGTGTACGGGCCAGTGTAGGCCACATTGGTCGGTATTCTGAGTGGGAGCGCTAAGAGGGGAGTTCTGGAAATGTGGTTAATGAAGTTGGGAATGTGACGTGAATCTCTTGTGCATAAGGAGGATTGGTCTAGTCGCGAAGATTTGCGGGTTAGAATCTAATTGGTGAATCGGAAGTACAATTGTGAAGTGGAGCTAAGTTGATGTGTTGGAACTTAGTTAGGATGCATTGTAACCCACCTCATGCCTATGGATGCACCCCAACCCTAAGGTGTTTTCTTTTACCTTAGAGTCATAGTGTGAGGTGTTATCCAGACCAAGACCACGGACTATCCACGAAGCTTGGTTACTCATATCCATATCCAGATCAAATAATAATAATAAAGATGTAATTCTCGTGAGACCAGTTAAATAGTTGTTCTTTTGCACATATTTAAATTATATCATGTTTGTTGTTGTATAGTTTTGTTTAATTTGTATTGGACAACTTTGCTCATAACATACCTACATGTAGATCCACAGGTCCTCAGCAGTGAGCAGCTTGGAGTCACCTTTTGTGCACCTTCATGACACTTTTTGTGGTATAGTTGTTGGTAGTTTTACTATCCTTCTTTACTTGTATCATTTTTGTTGAGAGACATGGCATGTAATATGTATGTTGGAACACATTTTTTAAATATGCATACATGTATATTTTATGAACATGGATGGATAATGGAAGTGCAATGAATGGAATTTGAATATGAGCATGTTGAATGAGAAGCAAAAGTTTTAAATTCCAATGTGTTGTGCCATTTCTCCTGCTTATGTATATGTTAAGTATTCGAATGTGGAATATGTGTGCGTGGATTTGGCTTGCCAAGTACCCAGATCCTCGGGATGTCACAGCTTCAGAGTCTCATCAATCAATTGAGTGCCATGAACATGGTTCTAGATGATGAACTGTAGGCACTTCTTCTACTGGGTTCCCTGCTAGACAGTTGGGAAACCTTGGTGATTACCGTGAGCAACTCCGCTACAGACAGCAAGTTGACCATCCATATGGTCAAGAGCAGTCTCTTGAATGAAGAAATCAGATGACGATCATCTGGAGAGTCCTCTTCTTCACATGTGTAATCTTCTTGACAGTGGTTCTTCCATCAACACATCAAAAATGAGGTGGGCGGAGGGTCACCATGAAAAATCCACGAGGGTCACCCTGATATCTTCCCCGGCAACGGCGCCATCTGATAACAGGGGTTCTCCACGAGGGTCACCATGAAAAATATAGAAGTGTTGTCGCCGAGGCGACCACTCATGGAAGACCGGTGTTAATCAGCAATTAACCCACAATCCAAAGAATACAACAATCAAGCTCAAAAATAAATGTGAATTAATCTTTATTTTACTCTACCATAAAATGTATAGTGACAAATATGTAGAGGTCGAACCACAGAGAGCAACACAAAATGCATTAGCCTACGTGTCAATCACAGTCATCCTTGTGTGGGTTACTTTCTTTTTTTGATTTTATATATTTTTTATTATATATTTTTTTGTTATTAAAATATAATAATTGAGTATTATATATATATAAATATATATATATATACAATACAAATATATTACATATATATATGTACAGAGAGGGTAAGCATATAGCTTATAATACATGTAATATATATATAGGTATATCTAAATATAATAAAATAAATATATAGATATATATTTTTTTCTCTTTTTTTTTATATTATAACAAGATTAATGAAAATACATATTACTAATCATATATATATATAATATATATATATATATATTTTCTTTTTTTTTGTTGGATATATAGATATATATACATAAAAGGGTATTATAATATTCACAAAAATACTCAAAAATAGTCAAAAATTCAGGAGAAGGATCTTTTTGGAATCTTCATGGTTTTTTACTGTTTTTATGATTTTTGGGTATTTTTGCAAACATTTTTGGTATTTTAAATTAGCTAAACAATAGCAAACAGTGGACTAGGTACTGGCCGTCACAAAAACAGAGATTAAAAATAGCTAACAGCCTCAAAAATTTTCCACTTTAATTATCTAATAACAATAATAGAACATAGCATAAGTAGGGCCTGAGTTTATATTTTTCTGATTTTTCTTTGATTTTTTATATTTTTTTGAAGTTTTTGGATATTTTTGGATTTTTAAGGTTTTCCTTTTGAGATTTTTAGGGGTATTTGGACTGACACTAATATAGGTCAAGATACACCATAAGTGAATTTTTAGGAATTTTTCGAGACATTTTTATATTTTTTTGGGATTTTATAAGTTAGACAGGGAATAAAAGATATGTTTTTTATTTTTAATAAATGGAAAAATGCAACAAAATGCAAAACTAAAAATATGGCGTTCAAGCATGACCAAACATGAGCTTAAGTCTATTTTTGCAAGATTTTTCGATTAAATATGAAGCATAAAATAAATAGACAAAGCCTTCAAAAATTAAATGGCCTGGCAGGGGTATTTTTGCAAATAAAATAGTTGGCAGAGGCATACATGCAAAAATTACAACAAAAACACACTTTAACTTTTATTTTCAGGACCATTTGATAAATACAAGAACCCGGCAGGGTTTAGATGCAAATTTTCACGCGCCTCACGTGGTTGCTGCACGTGAGGCGCAGAGGGACTAAAATGTAAATATGTAAACATCAGGGGGTCCACTGCAATTTTTACAACTTGTTTACAACTGAAACTTTTATTTTTGGGATTAAATACTAAATACAAAATATGGGGGTGAGATGTGATATTTACCCCTAAGTAAGGCTTTTCATCCTGCGGCGCTGGAGGCGCCACTTATACACGTGGCACCCATCGGACGGCGGACATCGGTTCGGCGATGAAGGGCCAGGATTAGAACCTCCTGGCTGATCTGACGGTGGATGCACATCTTCATCGAACGGTCGGCGTTCAATCTGGGCCGCCCCTCTCGATCCAACGGTGCGGAAGGCACCTGGAAGAACTGGGAAGAAGCTCGCCCCCGGCGAGCTTCGATCGGGTAGCTCGGGCTCCTCCGGGCACCTCCCGCGCATCTGAAGCTCTCTGATCGTAGCTGGGAGGCTTCCGCGTCGTCTGACGGTCCTTTGACGGCTCCTGGAGGTCCAAGTCGATGGAGCGAGGTCGAAGAAGAAAAGGACCCCCAGGAACCTCTTCCTGGGTCAAAGCAAGCCCAGAAGGGCTCGATTCTTCGAAGTACCTGCACAGGAAGAACCGCGGGCGAGAGAGCTTGCTCCTCGACCCGGGGTTTTGAAGCTACGGCGCAAAAATGAGGTGGGCGGAGGGGCTCTGGCGAACGGCGGAGATGAAGCCCCGATTCGCCAGGACCTAGGGTCCTGGGTTGAACAAATGCGTGCGGCAGATGGAGAAAGCGTTGGGTTTCGAAATGGGGTGAACAGGTCGGTCGGATACGGTCAGATCTACAGTGTAGAAGTCGCCGGAGCGGAGCTCCGGCGAACTTCGATTTTTGATTTTTACGCTAGGGTGATTAACTAACCACTAATCTAACTACTGGAATGAAATGCTAACATTAAAAACTAACTAAGAACGCATTAAAAGGGCAGCTCTTATACCTGGGGGCCTCCAGGGAGCAGGGCGGACGCCGGAGCTCCGCCGCGACAAAATCCTCCTCTCTCCGGCCGATTCGAGGCACCAGCTCACTCCCCCTGTCACGAGGAATGTCCTAGGACTAGAATTAAGGCTTGAGATTGGATAAAAAGTGGCCAAATTCGAGGAAGGAAGCGGAGCTTTTTATTTATAAACATTGGCGAGTGGCCTTATTGACCGGCGATTATTGCATGATCTAGAGAGTATTAGGTTGATCTATGATTTCGGCGGGCATCATGGAAGATTAGGGAACAAATCTTGTGAAGGAAGCGTTGTCGATTGATGGATGGTGTGCCCGGGAAAAAGGCATGAAATCGGGGGAGTAGACTGTTCAGAGACGCCAGGCGAGGGATGGGACAGTTGACCTGGGAGTCAACGTTGGCCGGCGCCTCATTGGGCCACGTAAGCCGCTACGAGACAAAATAGCAAATCTGAAGAAAGATTGATTTATTTGACACCCTAAATGATTTTATTAATTTTTTCTTAAAAAATAAAAAATGTGTATTATTTCATCTAGTATTTGTTTATGATTTTTATTGAATTTTTCGAGGTGTTTTATTATGATTTTATTTTAATAATGTGTATATGTATGTATTTACATATGTTTTTGGGTATTTTATTTTTAATTTATTTATTTTCTTTTATTATTTTCTTGGCTTATTTTATAAATTTATAACTTATTTTTGTGACTATAAAGATATTTTTGTTTGATTTTTATAAGTTTATTTGTATTTTTAAATAAATAGGTCTATGTATTTGTAAGTAGACTTATAGGTACTTTACCTATATATTTTACACATTGTATTTATTTAATTAATTTTATGTGTTTTTATTAAGGATTTGTATTTTTAATAGGACATATATAATATATACATTATTACAAAAATATAAGAGATTTGAATAATTAAAGAATGTTTTCCTCTTTTATTTCTGTACATCCTTCTCATAGATATATTGCCTATATATATTTCATAGACTTATTTTATTTTATTTTACAAACTCTTTTTTGTTTTATTCTAAGGCTAATATGTATATGAATTATATACATTATTTACAAGATTCTAAAAATATTAATTTATAAAAGTAATGAATGGTGAATATAGTGCATGTTTTAATCAGGTATTTTGTGCAAGAAGGGCCAAAAACCTATCTTCCACAGGTGGACTCCAAAAATTATGAAACCAATTTTATAAAATAGTTTATGAAATGCTATATACAATTAAAGGTGAGTTTGGGTGATTTGGAGTTTTTATTTGCAAGATATGGGTCTGTGAAGTTGAGATTTTGGCTTTTTATTTTGTGCATAAAATGTACACTGGGTATTATTTTTACACAAATTCATTTTTGTATTTTTATTCACATTATTATCTACAACTTTCATGAACAAAGTTTCTTTATTTGATGAATAAATATTTATGTACAAAATAGGTGCCAAAAATGCATAAATGAATGAATGAATGAATGAGGTATTTATTGTATGCTGCCCTTATCTCCCCCTACTTTATTCCTTGTCGACCAATTCCATGCTGACCTTGGTCTCGGGGTTAGGGTCATAAAATATTTGTAATATTTTATTCTTTTTTTTCTTTTCCTCTCTTTATTCTATAATTTTGGCATTAAAAACCTTATCTTATATACAATTAATACAAATGAATAATGAATGCTATTATGTACAAATTGATGCTATTTACATGCATTTGCTGGGGTTTTTGAGGCCAAAATGATAGAATAAAGGTGATGAAATGGAGGTTCATCACATGTGTATGCAGTTAAAAGAAGAGGCAAGCCAAGTAGCACGGGAAAATCACGAGAGAGACCCAGAGAGAAGTCCAAGGATACAGGAAAATGCCATCATTGCAACAAGCCTGGTCACTGGAAGAGAGATTGTAGAGTCTTGAAAAGAGAGCAAGCAGAAGCTAAAAAGAATCAGAAGAAAGATGAAGATGAGAATATTGTTGCATCAATAGCTAATGTCAATGGGGATCGGTTGGTTCTCACTATTCATGAGCAGTGTCTACATGCAGGGATGACTCCGAGTGGGTCATCGATACGACCGCCTCCTACCACGTGACTCCGCACAGGGAGTTCTTCACTTCCTATACAGAAAGAGATTTTGGGAGAGTCAAGATGGGTAACAATTGTTACTCCAAGATCATTGGCACGGGCACCAACTCAGTTCAGATTGATATTGGATGTGCAATGACTCTACAGGATGTCAGGCACGTTCCTGACTTGTAGCTTAGCCTCATATCCAGATCTCAACTGGATAGGGAGGGCTACCATCTAAAGTTTGACAACAACAGATGTAAGATCAGCAAGGGCTCTCTTATCATGGCCAGAGGCAGGTTGTGTTGCACGCTCTACAAGACTCAGGTGAAGGTCATGGATGGTAGCCTACATGCTAGTGAGGCTGACATGTCGGATCTCTGGCCTCGCCGGCTCGGACACATGAGCCAAAATGGCTTGCAACTTTTGAGCAGGAAGGAGTTAATACCATGCCACATTGATATAACGCTATCACCTTGTGATTCATGTGAGATTGGAAAGAACAAGAATGCACCTTTCAAGATCAGATCAAAGGTGAAGGGAGATCTTCTGCAGTTGATTCACTCTGATGTGTGTGGTCCTATGAACATAGCGTCTTTGGGTGGAAACATGTATTTCTAACCTTCACTGATGATGCATCAAGGAAGATATGGGTTTATATGCCGAGGACAATGGATAAAGTCTTTGATTGCTTCAGGAAATTTCATGCCATGGTGGAGCGTGAGACAGGCAAAATGTTAGAATGTCTGCACACGAACAATGGCAAGGAGTACAACTCTCACAGCTTCCAGAGCTATTGTGCAGAGCACGAGATCAAGCATGAAAGGACAGAGTCCGGCACACCCCCAGCACAATGGTGTCACTGAACGAATGAATAGGACCATTGTGGAAAGAGTTCGTTGCATGCTGAAGATAGCGAAGCTACCCAAGACCTTTGGGGTTGAGGTCGTTGGGACCGCCTGCTACTTGATTAATCGATCTCCATCTGTTCCCTTGAATTTTCAGGTTTTTGAGCGCATTTGTTATGGAAAAGATCCCTCATAAGCTCATATGAGGGTATTCAAATGCAAAGCTTATGTATTTATACCGAACAAACATAGGAAGACGCCTGATGACACAGCAGTACCATGTATTTTTGTTGGCTATGGAGATCAGGAGTTTGGATACTAACTTTGGGATCGAAGGAAGAAGACCATCATCAATAATAGAAATATGATTTTCTATGAGAACCAGACTTTGGTTGAGGATGACTATGGTGATGTTGACTTGGATGAGATTGTTATGGATGATGACAACGATAAGGAACCAGATCCTTCTCCAGTGCAGGTACATATGGAGAAGATGCACAGCCAGAACAACATGAGCCAGATGTAGTCCCCGTTGCTGTAGGTTTATGGGATCCTGGGTAGGGGGAGCAGCCTCATCAAGAAGCAGATGCAGCAGAGCCTCAGGTCAGGAGATCGGGGAGGGAACATCAGCCATCATCTCGTTATCCTACTTCCCAGTACATGATGTTGACTGATCATGATGAGCCATGCACTTTTGAGGAGGCACAAGAGCATAAGGAGAGAGATCATTGCAGAATGCAATGAATGAAGAGATGCAGTCTCTGAAAAAATCATACCTATGATCTTATTGAGCTACCTACAGACAAGAGAGCACTGAAGAACAAATAGGTCTACATGCTAAAGACAAATGATGGTGGCAAGCAACTAAAGTACAAGGCCAAATTGGTTGTGAAAGGATTCAACCAGAAAGAGGACGTGGACTATGATGAGATCTTCATACCAGTTGTGAAGACGAATTCTGTGAGAGTGGTGCTTGATGAATCTCATATTCATAACTCTAAAAGTCATTAATTAAGCTCTAATACCTAAAATTCATTGGCATTTATTCATTTATTTTGCATAGTTAGCATTCATGCATGTTTTGATGACAATTGCATTTTATCACTTATTATTGCATAAAATAAGAAGCCAAAAATCCCAGTCCAATTGACCTGTAAATTAGCCTAACTTCCATGATTTTTAACTAATTCATGCTAACTCCAAATGACTCGAAACCACTGATGAATCCACATTTCATCATCTTTATTCTATCATATTGGCCTCAAAAACCCTAGCGAATGCGTGTAAATACCCTTAATTAGAGCATCTTAGCATTCATGCATGTGCATGTAAATAGTGTGTAAAATACTGTAATTAAAGCCAAAATTATAGAATAAATAAAAGAAAAGAAAAAGAATAAAATATTGTAAATATTTTATGACCCGAAACCCCGAGACCTAGGCATCTTGATGAATAGGTCGACAAGGAATAAAGTAGGGGGAGATAAGGGCTAGAATACAATAAAATTCCCTTTGTTTTTATTTCATTCTTTATTCATTTTGGGACCTAGTTTTGGTTTCACTTTTTATACCTCAAATAAAGAAACTTTGTACATGAAAGTTGTAGATAATTAAATAAAGAAAAATATAAAATTGATTTCACTAAAAAATAATGTACAGATAAAAAGTTATGGTCTGAATAAAAATCAAGAATCCCAACTTCCCAGACCCGTATCTCACAAATAAAAACTATCAAACTCACCTTTAATTGTATATAATTTAAAATAAGCTATTTAATGATGGTGATTTAGCATTTGGCAGAGCTACGGTTTGAAAGTTGAGTTTTGGACCCTTGTTGTATACTTGTACAGATTAAAATATTCAATTTATTATTTATTCATTATTTTTGTATCTTTATATTTTTATAATTTTGTAAACATTATTTATAATATATTTGTATATTGAACTCAGAATAAAAACCCAAATAAAACATAAAATAAAATACCTGTAGATATATATTACATAGGTATGATACATATACTTATACCTATAAACTTTATATTTCTATTTTATTAAATATACAAAATACATCAGAAAAATAAAACAAAAATATTTTAAAGTATATAAAAATATTCTACAAATTTATAAAATAATAAATTAAAATAAATAAATTAAAATCACAAAATAAATATAAATTAGTTAAATGTATAGGTATATGTACCTACAAAGGCCTAAAATAGCAACTTGTAAAATTAAACCTCATAAAAATAATTAAAAATCACCATAAAATAATTTAGAAAATAAAAAATGTTTTTCATTTAATAACCTAAAATTAATAAAATCATTTACTATTTTTTAACGAATTTTTAATTATTTTTCGCAGGGTTTTTCCTAGTTGGTCCACGTGGACCAACCAGGAGGCAGTCAGCATTGACACCCGGTCAACTGACTGTCCTCCCCACCTGTCTACCTGACAAACCTCGGTTTGTCGTCATTTTTGTCGATTTTTACAGACTTCATCTTGCACTTTTTGAGATCGATTCCTTCACGACTTTTGTCCCTCGATCCTTGGTCTCTCACGCCCTTGCGTTTTTTGGGGGAGAGGGCCATCGATTCGCCCGATCTCCCTTGGTCTTTGGTGCCTCTTCACCATTGAGTCAAACCACATATAATGGAGCCCCGGCTTCCTTTTCAAATTAGAACCCCTCACTCCATAGCTGTGCTCCCTCTCTTGTGCCTCGAAGCTCCAGGAAGGTGACAACTCCTTGTTGAGATCTTCAGGTGGGTCGAGCAAGGCTCGAGGTGGCTCCACAACCTCCCCCTTCGCCAGCGGTCGAGGTACTCTTCCCTCCGGTGTTCCACCGTCGAGGCTACCCTATTCCCCTTTATTTTCTTTCGTATTTTACTCACCGTAGCCTTAGGATTAAAAGCCCTCAAGAAATTTTCGCTTCCATCGATCAAATCTTCCTCCATTTCAACCTCGCCGGAGCGCTCCTCCGGCCGAGCTCATCCTCGCCGCGTCACGCTCCATTCCACCACCGCGGGACCTAGGCATTTTTCCCTGGGTCCTCTCACGTCTTTTTGTAGGTCAACGCATGTTTGACTCGAGCCTGGGGCTCATTTTGTGCTTCGCCGGAGTTCAGTGGAGTTTCATAGCTCCGCCGCCCTCTTCCGCAAGCCTCGGCCACCGCCGAGGTGTTCTGCAGCCACCAGGAGATAGAGGACCCCTGCAGGAAGAGCCGCGGCCATTTTGGGACCTTCACGACTGCCGAAGGTTGAAGATCGGGCCGGGAGAAGGTCGCTCCGCCGCACCTTCGTCCCTGTCTTCCTCCTGCCTTCATCGTCATTCGATCAAGGGCACCTTCCAGGCGCTACAGCTGCCGTTGGATTCACCACGACCAGCCGTCTGATCTTCATCGCATATCTAATCGTGACCGTTGGCGGACGAAGCATCATCGCGCAAGGAGGAGCGGACACGTGTTTAAGTGAACGCATCAGGACCGTCCGTTTCCGTGCAAGCATGGGTATTTTGCATATTATCCCCCGCAAGTTTTGTAATTATTATTTAGTCCAAAACTTTCATTGGTAGTTTAATAATTTTTGTAATATTTGCAAGTAGCCCCTGGACCTTTTTATATATTGCATTCTAGTCCTAGCCACGTCACCTCACATGACCAGTTCACGTGAGGCGCGGGGCATTTACACGGACACCCTCAGTTATTTTTGTATTTGTGATTAGTCCATGAACTTTCATCTGAAGTTATAATTTTTGTGTATTCTGCATCAAGGTCCCTATCTTTTGGGAATATTGCATACAGGTCCTTCCCAGGCGCGTGCTAGTCACGTGCTTGGTTAGGTTATTTGCAGGGATACCCCCGCGTGTGTTGAAATTTGTATGTGGTCCATTAAATGTAATATTTAGTTATAAATTTTGCATGAAAATTGCAACTTGGCCCATGGATGTTTGTTTATTTGCACTTATACCCCTGCCAGGCTGTGTATTTTTGTATGCTTTCTCTATTTATTTCACGCATCATTTTAACTTCAAAAATTACCAAAAAATAGCATAGGCTCCTGTGTGCTTTCTCATTCACGCCATATTTTTGCTTTTAATTTTTATTGCATTTTAATATTTATTAAAAATCAAAAACATGTATTTTTGCTACTGTTTGCATTAGAAAATACCAAAAAATATCAAAACACCTTGAAAAATTCCAAAAAAATTACCTAAGGTCTACTTTAGTGTGTTTTAGTGTAGGTCCAAAAATCATTAAAAATTTCGAAACAATAACCTTAAAATTTAGAAAATAGCTAAAAACTTCATAAAAATCTAAAAAACCTAGAAAAACTCTAAAAATATAAACTCAGTTTCTGTAGTTGCCCTATTTTATTGTCTTTTATTTAAAATTAATTTTGGTAAATTTTACCATTGTTTGCTATTTTTCATTCCCATTTTAAATTAGGCCAGCAGTTTTATTCACTGTTTCTTTTATTTTGACTTCTAAAAATGCCAAAAATATTCTAAAAAAATCCCCAAAAATCACAAAAAAACAGTAGAAAAATATAAAAAGACCAAAAACAATTTATTTTCTGATTTTTGAGCATTTTTCCTCATTTTTATAAATATATTATCTTCATTTTTCTTTCTTTGTTCATATTCTCTATTATTAAAACAAAAAAAAGTAAAAAATATAAAATATAAAAAGAAAATTAAAAATTAGAAAATTAAAAATCAAAATACAAAATTAAAAAAAAAGAATTAATTAAAAACCCAAAAAATATTTGCATTTTTGTAGACACTTAATCACATCACATTTGTGCATCACTACTTGATCTATCCTGCCTTGCTCCCTGTGTTTGACATCTACATACTTACACCTATGCACCTTCTTATGTAGAGTTAAAAATAAATTTAACTCCACACTTGCTTGTCATTGCTTGATTTCATATTGTGGGTTCATTGTTGATTAAATTCGGATTTCTTAGCGGTCACCGCAGCGACCTCTGTGTTCCCGCCTTGTGTGGAATACACGACCGTTAGAAATTCGGGTTTATCAAATGGCGCCGTTGCCGGGGAGCAACATCGTATAGATTGCATTTCTTTGAGTGATTGTGATTGCTTGTATTTATTTGTCTACATTATTGCTCCATTTATCTCTCTTGTTTTTGATATTTATCTGTGAGCTTTCTAACCATTGTCTTTCTTGTCTTCTTGTGAGGGACCGCGGATCGAGGAGGATCGCCTAGGTGATTCGGTACAGCCTTGGGAAGCGGAGTCGGCTTTTCTAGCCCAAGCCGACAGGAGAGAGCAGGAGGAGTGAGAGAGAGTGTTAGCTAGCTTTTATTTATTGCAGTGAGAGAGAGACCATTTATTAAATTGTAATAATACAGGTACTCGGACACTCAGGTCACTCAGGCCTAATTTCCAGGTATTTGTTCACCTGGGGGCTCACCGTGGATTTCATCGAGTTTCTCGCTGTCATTTGCCGGTTTTGATTTATTTTTCCTTTCTTTTGTGGAATGAGCCTTAGATTTTAGGCATTGCTTGATCGATTAGATTAGGTCCAAACACCCTAATAACCATTTCATGTACCTATAGTGCGTATTTGAACTTAGTTTAATTAAACAATTGATTCACTATCTTCGAGTCGTCACGCCGCGAGCTCACCCTGCCAAGCACTTCTCCTGAACTCGATTTGTTGAGAGGAGGAGGGGTGAGCCTAGACCGGACTATAGGATTGAGGATTGGTGGTCAACTTGTGGTTCTTCACATTAGCAATTGCATGCTTAGGACGATTTCCGTGTGCATACCGGTATTTAGATTAGGTTTAAAAATTTCTGCTTTGCATCCCGCATGGAGAGAGCTGGAGGCACTGTAAGTCTTTCTATCTTTGCATTCATCATATAGGCACAAAGGTGAGATTTCCATCTTGGTGTCGACTTGCACAGCTTTTCCGACTCTTTTCTCCCTCTGATTTTGGATCAAGTAGGAATCAAGAAAATACAAAAACGTTAGGCGCTTGTTTGAAATTGACTCAAAGCAAGTGATAACACCAAAAAAAATAAGAAAGGGACTGCTAAGAAAACTTAACCTAAATAAAACTGGTAATTAGATTCATTGCTTGGGGAGAGTAACACCCTCACTTGTATTCATGTTGCATAGGAAGGTCTCCTTCCAAGTGAGCAGAGCGGCTTTGTAAGGATTAGATCCCAAAACCCAGCTTGTGGCTGCCTTGTGTATCGCCTGGATTTCTGAAGTATTGGCGCTACTATCGTACGTAGACGAGTAGGGCTTGGTCACCATTGATGACTCACAATTGTGTTGAGCATCGACCTTGTCCGAAGTATCGAGCATAGGCCACGTCTTCACGAGTGTGTCTGTCTCATCGTCTTGCATCCGAGTAGGATCTTGCACGCTCACGAGTGATTCCGTTGCGAGCGGGATCCGAAGTATCAGTTTCACCTATCGGCTTCCTCCCTCTTTTCTTTGGCTGAGTAGGGATCCAGGAAGGGTTACAAGGACCTTAAAAAGCACAGGCTACAGGTTACACAGGAGGAGGACAAGTACGGGAATACTTTTCCAGCAGTACTCTCTCTCCTATAGGCGTAGCGCTCTAAGGACTTGTTGAAAGATAACTTCCTGAATTCAAGCTAAAAACTACAAAGATAAAAGCCGAAACTTGACGACTCCAGGTGTTGAGTTGGTGAATCCCCTTGTTTTGTGTTTGATTGCTAGTTGGATTTAGGTCAAGATCAAAAACACCGCACAATTGTGCGCAATTTTGCCCCCCTCTTCTTCTTCATTTCTCAACCTTGCTCTTCTCAATAATCAAGATGATGGGACGGAGATCTCTTAGGCTGATGTTGGCGGCACCGCTATCTAGCACTCCTCCCTATTCATCTAGGACAACCTCGGAGAGTCCAGACCCACTCTCCGAGCCTGAGTTCACTTCCACCCTGTTCCCCCTCAACCACCCTTCTCCTTCCATCAGTCCAAGAGTTTCAGAATTTAGTGCATCACAGAGCTCAGAGCATTTGACAGCACCTGAGATGGGTTCTTTTGCCTTTTCAGAGAATCCAGACATGGCAGACCGAGGAGAGCACCCTGATGAGCACGAGCACCCTCCCTTTTTATATGATCAAGCCGCCATCAACAATTCACTTCTAGCATCCCTGGAGACCATGCAGAGACAGATCCGGGACCAGGGAGTATTCATGGGTGACCTCATGAGAGAGATCGTGTAGATGCGAGAAAACAGATCTGGGGGCGGTGGCGATGGAGGTGATATACCAGTTGTAGCAGACGAGGGAGGAGAACCCAACCAGGAGAGGCCGCCACAGACCATCATGAGAGAATTGCACAATCCAGCAGCCTACCTCACTCAACGTTGGATCCGACTCCCTCCCATCCATGAAGATTTCGAGCTTCGCCCGCATACTATTTAGCTTCTGCCTAAATTTCATGGGCTGGCGACCGAAGAGCCACACCTCCATCTTCAAAAATTCGAAATGATCTGCAGTACCATTCACGACAGGCTGGTGACTGAGGACACCATCAAGATGATAGCCTTCCCCTTCTCTTTGGTTGATAGAGCCACGTACTGGCTGAAACACTTGGGGAGAGTCGTCGACACTTGGGCAGAGCTCCGGATCGCATACGAGAACAAGTATTATCCTCTCGGTTGGACGAACGCAGCAAGAGCTATGATCAATAACTTCATAATGATCCCTAATGAATAGTTCCATGAAGCTTGGGATCGATTCAGAGAGCTCATTGACCGGTGTCCACACCATGATATATCCAAGCCCAATCTGGTTCAGAGTTTCTTTTGTGGGCCGACACCGGAGATGCAGGGGCTTGTAAATGCCTCTTGTGGTGCATCCTATTTTTCCAAGGGTGAAGACGATGTTTGGGCCATCTACGAAGGGATGGCAGAAAACTCGACAGTTATGGCCCAAGCCCGAGTCTACACGCAACAGAAACCCCACCAAGGAGCAGGATAATTTCAGAGGATCTCCTGCATCGATGCCGGTCCTCATACTTCGTCGGCAGCCGCAGCCCAAGCTGAATCAGCCGCAGCCGACATGGGCATCATTAGTGAAAAGGTGGACCGTCTCGAGATCCTCGAGAAGAAGCAGATGCAAGGACTGGCCCAGATGGACCAGATGAACAAGACCATGAGTGACATGAAGACGCAGATTCTTTGCGTCCAGGAGGCACAAACGTCTATGCAGCAGCCTCCAAGGTCACGTGTTGATCCCAGCAGTAGCAGCTCAACCCATCCCTCTGCCTCGTACCGCCAGGTCAACCACATTCAGGCAGAGCCGATCCCGCTATTCCAGTACTACCCATCGCAACCACCATCTCAGGACACTCAGATGGTGGTCTATCAGCCTGATCAGCCACTGGCAGTTCTCCCTCCACCATCCTTCGAGTAGGAGCCATCGATGGAAGTCAATGGGATTTGGTACGACCAGTACCCACAACCCGGGATTCGTCACGATCACCTCGAATTCTATTGGACCACTGGTGGCACCTCTCCCCAGCAGCAGCCTCCAGCTCAGGGATATCAGAACAGCCAGCATCAGCAGCAGCCCCAGTATGCCCACCAGCAGAACCAGCATGGTCCTCGTCCTGCCTATCAGGGACAACAGTGGAGGCAGCGTCAGCAGCCTCACCAGTCATACACCCATCCTCCCCAGTACCAGCAGCAGTTGCCTCACTTCCCGTAAGGGAATACATCCGGTTCTCAGGCACCTGCCTTCAAGCACCCAGCATTAGATGACCTCACCCGATTGCTTTCTGAACATCGAGAATCCTACCGGCGAGACATAAATGAGTTCCGGCAGGAGGTGAGGGATTTAATCAAGGGCAAAGCCGCCATACCAGCTCAGATTGAACCAAATCTAAAAAATCCGAAGAGGAAGTCTGAGCAGGTACAGTTCACAGAGGATACCTCTCCTAGTGATTATTTCAGTGACACGTATTCTTTGTATGATGCTGATTTTGTGACTACTAGGAGCGGTAGGATGCCAGCCGGCGGCGCCTCATCTGAGCGACAGCCACAAGCAGAATCAGGAGCGCTAGATGAGCAGAGTAGCGGTGCTAATGCCTCTGATGATGTTGAAGACGGTGGTGCTGATGCCGCCAATGATGGAGATCCCGACGACGGTACTAAGGCCGTCATGATACCAGATGCAGATAGTGGTGCTGATGCCACCATTTTTTGATGCAGAGCCAGAACACGGTGTTGATGCCACGAAGACAGGTGCCGTGGGTGGTACTGAGGCCACCACTTCCACTTCTATTGAGCTTCCACATGTAGTGTTGCCACCTTTTGTATCTATGGACTGTGGTAACAACAAAAAGAACAAAAAAATAAATAAAGGAAAGGCTTCTGTGTACACTCCAGATCCATATGTGTTGCATGATGATCATTATATGGATTCCATTCCTTCACAGGCACAGGAACCTATTCCTAGTCCTCCATCTGCGGAGGCCCCTACTATCCTCCTGAAGCACTTCACCGGACGAAGGGAAATAAAAGAGAAAATCCCAAAAAGAACCAGTAGGTAGAGTTCAGCAACCAGATGATTGATAGATTCCACATTCAGCTGACTCTACGGGAAGCATTTGAGCACATCCCCTTCTTCAAAAAGAACTTGAAAGAGATGACTACAGTCCGCAGGAAGAGGAGGTACAGAGATCAAATCCATATGCTTTGCTGCACCATTCAGAACAAGTTGCCAGCCAAGAGACCTGATGCAGGAGCTCCCTATGTCAGATGCGAGATTCAGGTGCAGCAGTTTGATCGTACTCTATTAGACAACAACTCTTCTATTAACCTTCTTCCGGCAGCCTTACTCGACCGATTCGAGTTTGGTCCTCTTCTTAGGAGCAAGACGGTCCTTTAGTTTGCTGATAGGTCGACTAAGAGGCCGAAGGGGTTGTTGAGAGACGTGGTCGTTACCATTCATGGCCTGAAATTCCTCGTGGACTTTGTTGTATTGGACATGGAGATCCCTGAGTCGGTGATCGATGCCCCCATCATACTTGGACGCCCATTCTTGGCCACAGCCAAGGCGGTATCCGATCATGATAGTGGGAAGGTATGTTTTCACGTAGAGGGAAAAACCATACAAATAGAGACGATCGAGGAAACCAGAGCGAGAGAATTAGCATGCTCAGAGCAGTCCAGTGATATTGAGCAGATGACAGAGGATGAGCTAGAAGTCCACCAAGAGTGCGATTTCGTGATGACAGATGATGACTCCATTTGGACTGATCCCGTAGCATAGACCCTCGCCCTGCCTACAGATTCACCATATTTAAAGCCTATGGTAGTCGATAGCCTGGAGAGCACACCCCTGGATGAGGATACATTTGAGGCTGACAGTGTTGGGACGAGTGGCGATGATGATTTTCAATCTTGTTCTTCTGATTCAGATACCTCGGACTCAGACATTGATTGGGATGATTTTGATGACTATTTGACATGTCTGATTCCTTCCGAGCCGATAGCTAGAACGGAGTGCTAGCCAGTACAGTTTATTGATGATGCAGCAGGCTTCCCTTCGTCAGATGTTCATTCGCAGCGAGAGTTCTCACATGCAGACCTAGTCGCCTTCACACAGACATATCAGAAGCCAGATCTACCACCTCCCAGTTGTCCAGAACTGAAACCCTTGCTGCAGTCGCTGAAGTATAGATTCCTTGCGGGTGAGCCAGATATGCACTCAGTCATTATCTCAGCAGGTTTGACTGGAGAACAAGAATCTCTTCTGATGGAGGTTCTTGAAAGAAACCGCAAGGCGATATGATGGAGTATAGCTGATCTCCAAGGGATTAGTCCGTCTCTATGCTCCCACCACATCTATCTTGAGGAGGACGCTAGGCCGTCACGTGAGTTCTAGCAACGACTGAACCCGAATCTTCGAGATGTGGTCATGAATGAAATATCAAGGTGGTGGAGCACCGATTTTATCTATCCCATCTCCGACTCCAAGTGGGTTAGTCCATTACATGTGGTACCCAAGAAGACGGGTATCACTACAGTTGTGAGTGAGTCCTGGAGAGGAGATCGCTACCCGAGTACCCACTTCTTAGAGGGTCTGTGTGGACTACAGACGATTAAATCAGGAACCAAGAAGGATCATTTCCCACTGCCATTCATTTATCAGATTATTGAGAGGCTAGCTGGGGAAGAGCTGCTACTGTTTCCTTGACGGGTACTCCGGTTATAATCAAGTGTCCATTGCGCCTGAAGACCAGGAGAAAACGACATTCACCTATCCGATTGGGACTTATGCTTCAGACGGATGCCCTTTGGTCTATGTAACGCTCCGGCGACATTCCAAAGGTGCATGTTGTCCATTTCTTGGACATGGTGGGTGGACTGTTTAGAGGTCTTCATGGATGACTTCTCGGTCTATGGCGACGGGTTCGATGCTTGTCTTGACTGCCTAGACCGTGTGCTTCAGCGCTGCATAGAGGTTAGTCTTGTATTGTCTTGGAAAAGAGTCACTTCATGGTGACTCAAGGGACGGTCCCTTGGTCATATCATCTCCAACATGGGCATGGAGGTCGATCCGGCCAAGGTGCACATCATTAGAAAACTCAATCCACCATCCAATTTGCATCAATTGCAATCTTTTCTGGGGCATGTCCGGTTTCTACTAACGGTTTCATTAGGGACTTCAGTCGTATTGCCCGACCGCTCACTGATTTGCTAACGAAAGACACCGAGTTCATTGTAGATGATAATTGTCTTGCGTCTTTTGAGACTCTCAAGAGTATAGTTGTCACGGCTCCTGTCCTTCAGCCACCGAATTGGTCTCTCCCATTCGAGATCATGACGGATGCTTCTGATTTTGCCGTTGGGACTGTGCTTGGACAGAGGAGGGATGGATTGTCGTTTGTCATTCACTACGCCAGCCGAAATTTGGATGCCACTCAGTGGAATTATACTGTGATAGAGAAAGAGATTGCTGGTTGTAGTCTTTACTTTGGATAAGTACAAATCATATATTCTCGGATCTAGAGTGACTATTTTTACAAATTACACCGTCATCCGGTACTTAATGGCCAAGAAGGATGCCAAAGCATGCCTTACCAGATGGATCCTTCTGTTCCAGGAGTTTGATATTGAGATTAAGGATAAGCCTAGAGTTAAGAATGTGGTGGCGGATCATCTCTCCCGCTTAGAGAACCTTGAGGAATCTGAGCCCAACGCACCTATCACTGAGATGTTTCCCAGATGAGGCGATCTTGGCTATCGCCTCGCTCCCATGGTACGCCGACATTATGAACTATCTTGTTGCCAAGACGGTTCCACAAGGTTGGCCCAGCCAGAAACCAGACCTTCCTGGCGAAGGCCAAGTCTTACCATTGGGAGGATCCCGTCCTTTATCATGAAGGAGGGGATAGCATCTGGAGGAGGTGCATTCCTCAAGAAGAGCAGCATAGCTCCTCACATACTGCACAAGCTTGAGGCAGAGGACATCATTATGAGGAAACGGACAACACAAAAGGTGCTTCAATCCGGCCTTTGGTGGCCTACTCTCTTCAAGGATTCAGATGAGTTCGTGAAGGGATGTACTGACTGTCAGAATATGGGTACTTGCGAACAGAGAGACATGATATGCCCATGCAACCCATTCACTTTTGTGAGGTTTTTGATGCATGGGGGATTGATTTCAAGGGCCCATTTCTAAGAGTCAGGGATTCGAGCACATTTTGCTCGCTGTAGATTATGTCAGCCGATGGGTTGAGGCCATCCCCACCCGAGCCACATATGCTAAAATTGTTTGTAATTTTTGAGGAAAAATATCATTTCACGGTTCGGGGTACCTAAGTCTTGATTTTAGACGGGGGGTCTCACTTCATCAATGACAAGGTTAGGGCCCTTGCAGACGAGTTCGGCATTGACCATTGTGTTGCCACACTGTATCACCCTCAGACTAATGGTCTTGCTGAAGTATCGAATAGGGAGATCAAGACTATCCTACAGAGGTTGTCCGCCCAGACCGAAAGGATTGGTCCCACAACTTTTAGACTCGGTCTTGTGGGCCTATCGGGCGTCCTTCAAGAATCCATTAGGGACATCTCCCTTTCGACTTGTCTATGGCAAGCCGTGCAATCTGCCAGTGGAAATAAATCACAAGTCACTTTGGGCAGTCACTAAGTTATTATTGGATCCCGAGAGTATAGGATAACAGAGGAGAGCAGAGTTGGCAGCTGATGAATCTCCATTTCATCACCTTTATTCTATCATTTTGGCCTCAAAAATCCAAGCAAATGCATGTAAATAGCATCAAATTGTATATAATAGCATTCATAATTCATTGTATTAATTCCACATTAAATAAGGTTTTAATACAAATTATAGAATAAAGAAGAGAAAAGAAAAAGGAATAAAATATTGCAAATATTTTATGACTCAAACCCCAAGACCAAGGCCAGCATGGTATTGGTCGACAAGAATAAAGTAGGGGGAGATAAGGGCCGGTGTACAATAAATACCTCATTTATTAATTCATTCATTTATGCATTTTGGCACCTATTTTGTACATAATTATTTCTTCACAAATAAAGAAAACTTTGCACATGAAAGTTGTAGATAATAATGTAAATAAAAATACAAAATTGAGTTTGTAAAATAATACCCAGTGTACATTTTATACACAAAATAAAAAGCCAAAATCTCAACTTCACAGACCCATATCTTGCAAATAAAAACTCCAAATCACCCAAACTCACCTTTAATTGCATATAGCGTTCCATAAACTATTTTATAAAATTTGTTTCATAATTTTTGGAGTCCATATGTAGAAGTTAGGTTTTTGGCCCTCCTTGTATATAGGACTGATTAAAATATGCATTTCATTCAATATTCATTATTTGTATAAATTCATATTTTTAGAATTTTGTAAATAATGTATATAATGCATACACATAAGAAAAGTTAAAGAAAACCAAAATTAATTTGTAAAATAAAATAAGTCTACAAATTCATAGACAAAATACCTATGCTATATACCTATATATAAATAAAAAGGATTGTAATCCTTGATTCTTTTATTCTTTTATATTTTTTTTATAATAAGGTATAGATTATACATGACTCATTAAAAATGTAAATCCAAAATGAAAATCAAGAAAATACAATAAATAAATTAAGTGTATGAAATACATAGATAAAACACCTATAAGTATACCTACATACACCTATACCTATTTATTTAAAAATATAAATAAACTCATAAAAATCAAACAAAAATACCTTTATACTCACAAAAATAAATTACAAATTTATAAAATAATCCAATAAAATAATAAAAGAAAATAAAAAATTTAAAAATAAAATACATAAAAATACATGTAAATACATACATATACACATTATTCAAATAAAACTATAATAAAACACCTCGAAAAATTCAATAAAAATCATAAATAAATACTAGATGAAATAATACACATTTTTTATTTTATGAGAAAAAATTAATAAAATCATTTAGGGTGTCAAATAAATCAATCTTCCATTAGATTTTCGGTTTTGTCTCGTAGCGGCTGATGTGGCCCAATAAGGCGCCGGCCTTCGTTGACTCCCTGGTCAACTGTCCCATCCCTCGCCTGACGCCTCTGAACTGTCCATTCCCCCGATTTCATGCAATTTTCCCGGGCACACCATCCATCAATCGACAATGCTTCCTTCACAAGAATTGTTCCCTAATCTTCCATGATGCCCGCCGAAATCATAGATCAACGAGATGTTCATTGGATCAGTCAATAATCGCCGGGTAATAAGGCCTCTTGCCAATGTTTATAAATAACAAGCTCCGCTTCCTTCCTCGAATTTGGCCACTTTTTATCCAATCTCAAGCCTTGATTCTAGTCCTAGGACATTCCTCGTGACAGGGGGAGTGAGCTGGTGCCTGGAATCGGCCGGAGAGAGGAGGATTTTGACGCGGCGGAGCTCCATCGTCCGCCCTGCTCCCTGGAGGCCCCCAGGTATAAGAGCTGACCTTCTATGCATTTTTAATTAGTTTTCGATGTTAGTTTTTCATTCCAGTCATTAGATTAGGTCTTAGTTAACTCCTGTAGTTTAAAAACCAAAATTCGAAGTTCGCCGGAGCGGCTTCACCGTAAACCCCACCTTATCCGACTGCCCCGAGCATCCCATCTCGTTCCTCGTCGCCTTCTCCAACATTTGATCATCTTGGACCAACCCAAGACCCCCGGTCTTGGCGAATCGGGTCCCTCCGCCCACCTTCACCTTGCACTGCAGCTTCACAACCCCGGGTCGAGGAGAAAGCTCTCTCGCCCGCGGTTCTTCCTATGCAGGTATATCGAAGAATAGATCCCATCTGGGCTTGCATTGGACCAAGAAGAGGTTCCTGGGGGCCCAATTCTTCTCCGACCTCGCTCCATCGACTTGGACCCCCAGGAGCCATGAAAGCGCCATCAGTAGACGCGGGATGCTTCCAGCTACCTTGAGAACACCTCAGACACGCCGGAGAGCCCCGGAGGAGCCCGAGCTTCTCGATCGAAGCTCTCCAGGCGCGAGCTCCTTCCCTGTTCTTCCAGGGAGCTCCAGCGCCGTCAGATCAGGAGGCTCGTCCCAGATTCAACAGGAGCCGTTCGATGAAGATACGCCTCGACCGTCAGATCAGCCAGCAGCTTCTAATCTGCACCCTTCATCGGCGAATCGGCGTCGACCATCCGATGGCTGCCACGTGGATAAGTGGCGCCTCCAGCGCCGCAGGATGAAACGCCTTAGTTGGGGGTACATTTCACATCTCACCCCCCTGCTTTTTGTATTTAGCGTTTAATCCCAAAAATAAAAGTTTTAGTTGTAAATAAGTTGTATAATTTGCAGTTGGACCCACTGATGTTTTTATATTTACACTTAGGTCCCTCCGCGCCTCACGTGCAGCACCCACGTGAGGCGCGTAAAATTTGCATTTAAACCCCGCCGGGTTTCTGTAATTTCAAAATGGTCCTGAAAATAAAAGTCCACGTGTATTTTTATTGTGATTTTTGCATGTATGCCCCTGAGAGATATTTTAATTGCAAAAATACCCCTGCCAGGCCATTTAATTTTTGAATGCTTTGTCTATTTATTTTGTGCTCCATTTTAAATCGAAAAATCTTGCAAAAATAGACTTAAGCTCCTGTTTGGTTGTGCTTGCATGCCATATTTTTAGTTTTGCATTTTGTTACATTTTTGTATTTATTAAAAATCAAAACATGTCTTTTATTCATTGTCTAACTTATAAAATCCCAAAAAAATATGAAAATGCCTCGAAAAATTCCAAAAAAATTCCCTATGGTGCATTTTGACCTATTTTAGTGTCAATCTAAAAATCCCCAAAAATCTCAAAAAGAAAACCTTAAAAATTCAAAAATACCCAAAAACTTCAAAAAAATATAAAAACTCAAAGAAAAATCAGAAAATAATAAACTCAGGCTCTATTTATGCTATATTTTATTATCTTTCTTAGAAAAATAGTGTGGAAAATTTTTGAGGCTGTTAGCTATTTTTAGTGTCGATTTTTGTGACAGCCAGTACCTAGTCCGCTGTTTGCTATTATTTAGCTATTTAAAAATACTAAAAATGTTTGCAAAAATGCCCAAAAATCCAAAAATAGTAAAAAACCATGAAAATCCCAAAACAACTTTATTCCTGAATTTTTGACCATTTTTTAGTATTTCTATAAATATTATGGTACCCCTTTATATATATATATATATGCATTTCCTAAAAAAAAGAAAAAGAAATATATATATATATATATATCTAATTATTTATATGCCTTCTTATATCTACTTAGTGACCCTAATATAAAAAAGAGAGAAAAAGAACATATATATTTTATTATATTTATATACACCTATATGTATATTGTATGTATTATGAGCTATCTACTAACCCTCTATGGGTATACATAATTAATATATTTATTTATATTATATATATATATATTTATTTATATATGTATTACTTAATTATTATATTAAAAAAATAAATAAATAATAATAAAAAAATAAATAAAACAAAAAAATAATAAAATTAAAAACCCACACAAGGATGACTCTGAGATACATGTAGGCTATTGCATTTTGGATTGCTCTCTGTGGTTCGACCTCTACATGCTTGTCACTGTACATTTTATGGTAGAGTAAATAAAGATTAATTCACATTTATTTTTGAGCTTGATTGTTGTATTCTTTGGATTGTGGGTTAATTGCTGATCAACCCGGGTGTTTGGTGAGTGGTCGCCTCAGCGACACTTGAGACATTTATTATGGTGACCCTTGCTGAACATCAGCGGTTATCAGATGGCGCCGTTGCCGGGGAGCAATGAGCATAGCCTAATTCATGTTGTTATTCTTGTATAAAAAAAATTGGATTCATCATTCATTTTTGTGAGCAGTTATTTTTATTGCTATTAATCACCATGCTTCATTTATTCATTCATTGTGATTCTTTTATCTGCTCTATTTGATTGACTGAGCTATTCTAATGCAATCTTCTTTGTGACTTTGATGCGAGGGTCCGCCACGTGAGGATGGCTTCTTAGGAGGCCAAGGCAGCCAAGCTTGGAGGAGGATGGTCTTCTCTTCTCATGACCATCTGGAGAGTGCACCAAAGAAGCAAGGGGATGTGCATTAGATAGGCTAGACACTTAGGATTATTTATTTTGTAATTTATGGTGAGAGAGAGAGACATTTTTGGCATGTAATTAAACAGGACTCTACTCTTCACAATGAGGTCCAGTGCCCGGATGATTGTTCACCTGGGGGCCTCATCGCGGCTTTTCGAGTTTTTATCGCCTTCTTTTATATTGTTTTCCGAAGTTTTGAGCTTTCCGCCTTTCTTTTACTTTGTTTTGTGTGCTTGGAGCCCCTAGATATAGGTTGCTTGACTCGGTAGCTAGGTCCAAATATTAATAAGAATGCATGTTCCTATAGTCTACTTCGCTTGGATCTAGTCAAACTTAAACAAGCCGTTCATTTATCTCTTAGCCCTTGTGCCGCAGCGAGCCCTGTAAAGCGCTTTCTCCTAAGCTCAAGTGTGTTGAGTACAGAGGAGGGGTGAGCCAAGACCGGACCCTTCGGGCTAGAGATGAATGAGCGACTTATGGTTCTTCACATTAATAGCAGCTTATGTTTAGGACGATTTTGTGCCTTGCATACCGACATGTAGATAGGTTTAAAAATTCTATTTTGCATACCACATGGAGAGAGCTGGGATGCACTGTAAGTCTTCTAACTCAGCATGCATCATTTGGTTCAATGGTGAGATTTCCACCATGGAACCACTTGCACGGCTTTTCCGCTATCTCCCTCTGATTTTGAGCACCTAGGACTTAAATGAAAATCTACAAAAACATTAGGCGCTGGTATGAAACAGATCCAAAAAAAGTGAAAACCCAAAAACTAAAACAAGGGGACTGCTAAATAAACTTTGACCTTAATTAAAATCTGTAATGGACTATCATTGTACCGGGTTCATAAAGCCCTCATTGTTTTCAGGTACCTTGGAGGGGGACCAAAACCCTACTCCCTTGAGTGAGTGCGACCCCTAAGGATTAAAGCCCAAAACCCAGTTTGCAACTGCCTTGTGTTTCGCTTGGATTTCCGAAGTAATGGCGCTTCTATCGTACGTAGGCGAGTAGGACTTGGTCACCAATGGTGACTCTCTGTTGTGAGAGCATCGACCCTGTCCGAAGTATTGAGCATAGGCCACGCCTTCACGGGGGTGTCTGTCTCATTGTCCTGCGCCCGAGTAGGTTCTTGCACGCTCACGGGTGATTCCGTTGCGAGCGAGAACCGAAGTATTAGTTTCGCCTATCGGCTTCCTCTCTCTTTTCTTTGGCTGAGTAGGGATCCAGCAAGGGTTACAAGGACTCCAAAAAGTACAGACTACAGGTTACACAGGAGGAGGACAAGTACGGGATACTCTTCCGGCAGTACTACTCTCTCCTATAGGTAGCGTACTAAGGACTTGTTATAAGATATGCCTGAAAATCACAACTCTAAAAATGAAAAGAAATAAATAGCTGAGCTTTCACGGCTTCACATGGCGTGAGTTGGTGAACCCGATTTTGTCTTGTGTTTGTATGGATCTAGATTAAGGTTCAAAGATCAAGTCCCGCGCATTTGCGCACATTTTGTGTTTCTCCCTTTGACCACCCCGCTCAACCGAGCCTTTCTACTGTTTTACCCTCCTTTTATTCCTTGTTGACCATCGTATCATTCTTCCAACAATCTGACATTCTCTTGTGCTTTGTGAAGTTGATCCATGGATGGTTTCGTCGGGACCATGCCGACACCTAATCGATTCCATAGACTCAACTCTGCCAATAATTTCGAGGCGATTCCCGAGAACCCGATCCAGACTTTGCGGATCGATCTCCCGACTCCTCGTTTTCTACCTTTCTCTTGGTCACCCAATAAACTGGGATCACTTTTGTCCCGCTTTCGCCGTTGTGAATGGGAGTCGATTACAGTCTACATCCTTTTCCCATTCACAACATGGTGGAGTTGACCTGAATTCCAACTTAATCACGGCAGCTGAAAGTTAATTGCAAGTGATCTGATTCGGACTATCTCATTCTGCAGATAGAAGCCAGTGCGAGCCCTGGAGACTACTCCGGAGTTCATTTCGTCCGACTCAGACCCTGACATGGCGCCAGGAGGAAAGGGCAAGGGTCAGCAGCCACCACCAGAGGGATAGGTGCCAGATCAGAACCAAGTCAATGCACAGTTGCTGGCATCTATCCAGGCCATGCAGCAGCAGCTGACCGAACAGGCCCTCACACAGACCGCCTTCCAGGATATGTTGAATGACATGATGAACTGTGATGATGAAGGAGGAGGTAGACGTAGAGGAGGCAGGGGAGGAGGAGGTGGAGGTGGAGGTGGTGATCCTCCTGATGATGACCTTGAATTACCACCACCGAAGCCGACACTCAAGGAAACATATAATCCGGGAGACAGCCAGATGACCGAGTGGATTCTCATCCCACCGGTACACGCTCACTTTGAGATGAAGCCCCAGTTTATAGCCCTTCTCCCTGCATTTCATGGCAACACCAATGAGGAGCCGTACATTCACCTCCAGCAGTTCTCCCGCATTTGCCGCACCACCCACTATCCGAATGTCCCCCTGGACATTGTCAAGATGATGGCTTTCCCCTTCAGCCTACAGGATAAAGCCCTCTATTGGGTCAATCATTTGGGAAAGGTCGTGACGACCTGGGAGGAGTTGAAGTCAGCCTTCCTGCATAAATACTACCCTCTCGGTCGTCTCAACCAGATGCGAGCCTGTATCAGTAATTTCTCCCAAGGAGCACATGAGTCAGTAAACGAGGTGTGGGAGAGATTTACTGACTTGCAGGAGAAGTGTCCCTACCATGAGATCCCTAAGACCAGCCTGGTCCAGCATTTCTTTGGGGGACTAAACATTGAAAGCCAAAGGCTCGTGGACGCAGCATGTGGGGGCTCCCATTTCAACAAGGATGAAGATGTTGTCTGGCAGATTTTTGAAGAAATGGCCGAAGGAGAGGCCGCCCTCTCTTCATCCAAGGCATACCAGAAGCAGCCCCAGATCCTCCAGAAACAAGTCCACATGGCTGCATCCAAGGAAGCAGAGAGAGATGAAAGCTCCAACCTCAGCATCATCGGGGGTCATCTCTCTAAGGTTGATATCATTGAGAAGCGATAACAGGACCTTGAGAAACTCGCTGTGATCGAGAAGAGGACCCAGAACCTAGATAAGCTAGATCAAATCAACAAGTACCTCGAACTGTTGGTCGGCACGATCAACCTCTGTCCAGTCGGCTACGCCATCAGACGCTCTCGCTGAGAAGAAGGACGAGAAGCAACCGCAGCATCAGCCTCAACCGAGCCAGCAGCCACCGGCAGTCCAGCACGTGTATTACATGCAGGCGCCCGACCAGGGCCCGCCGCAGCAGCAGATGGTCGTATACCAGCCAGAGTTCCTTTCTATTCCTGATCCAGTTTTCCCACCACCACCCCTGATCCAAGAAGTCAATGGGGTATGGAGTCATGATGCACAGCCGACCCGTCCTCAGGGACAACCCCAGGGTCAGCAATTTGCCAACCAGCAGTACCACCAACCTCAGGGTGGTCGTTTTGGTCAATCCTCCTAGCAGCACCAGCAGTACCAGCAGCCTCCCCAGTTTGCACAGCAATGGAGGTAGAACTTTCCATATCAACAGCAGCCGCAATACCGCCATCCGCAGCCGTATCACCAGTACGCGGCTGCCCCCTCTCCACAATATCAGCAGTATCCTCCCCCGTCGTACCAACAGCTTCAACTTCCTGCACCACCCCAGCAGCACCACCAACAACAGCCTCCCCACCCATCTAACCAACATCAGCGTGGTTTGCACGCTGAATCTTCTGAAATGCCCTCTGTGAACCCCGCTATGGATTGTCTGGCCCAGCTTGTCAAAGGGCTAGCGGATATGACAAAGCGGCTTGATGACCTGACCGCCACCCGAACCACTATTCCGGCGCTGGTCGAAGCCAACCCCAACAATTTCAAGAAGAAAGAGCAGGTATAATGTGATGTCCTGTCCGTGTCTGGTAACGATATTACTGTTTATTCAAATGCTGTTACTCTCAGGAGTGGTAGGGCCTTGCCTCCGCCTGCTACTACCAGTGGGGTGAATAAAGAAACAGGTGGATCGTCATCTTCCGCATCAGCCGTGCCAGCTCCAGGGGCAGGTGAGGAGGAAGAAGAAGGAGAAGCCAGTCCAGCCGTCGTGCCTTGTCAGTAGCAACTCCAGCCAAAAATACAAAAAATCAGCAAAAACAAAAACACCAAAAAGAAGCTTGTAGCAGAAGCGAAGCCGCGCCAGCCTTGGAGGAGCTGCCAGCAGCAGCCGATCCCTCGCAAGCCGATGGAGCCGACGCTACCCTTTTTGATCGCCCTGCAGCGCCAGCATTTTCAGATCCAGCTTGTACTCCTTTTTGTAGTTCGGATGTACAACATTCTGTGGGTGATAATTTTGATGTAAATAAGAACTCTCATTTTCCTTACAGTGGTGTAAATATTCCTTTTTCGCATGCAATACAAAAATCCAAAAAAAATGCAAAACGAAAAAAGGCATTGTCTGATCCAGGTGTTGTGGATATTTTGGATAAATTGACTGTTGAGATTCCCTTGTTGAAGGCCGTGGAATACATGCCAGCTGTAAAGAAAGGACTGAAAGAGGCATGTACTAACAGGCGTCGCCCAGCGCAAGACAACAGACGCTGAGAAGTAGAAAAATACGTTCTCTCCATGGCCACAGTTGCAGCTATCAGCAACCTCCCCCAGAAAAAACATGATACAGGAGCACCTCTGATCAGTTGTGTGATTTTTGACCAGGTCTTCGAGCGTACTCTTCTTGACAGTGGTTCTTCCATCAACCTTCTGCCCTCATCCATAATGCAAGAATTCGGGCTGGGACCGCTCAAGCAGACACGCATGATCCTTCAATTCACTGACCGATCCATCAAGCTGCCCTGAGGTCTGTTGGAAGACGTGATAGTTACCGTGCAGGAGATGAAATTCCCAGCTGACTTTGTAGTCCTTGATATGGACTCGCCTGCACCCCTGCTCCAGACCCCTATCATCCTTGGCAGACCATTCCTCCGTACTTCAGGTGCCGTGGTTGATTATGGGTCTGGAAAGATCACTTTCAGCTCGAACACCCAGCAAATCACGATCAATATGAACAAAGAGCTGAATGCCACAACTGATGAGAGCCAGGCAGCCTCAGAAGCAGACTGTGATTTTATCGCAGAAATCAGAGACTCCGAATTATCACTGGACGATTCATGGACCCGAGAAATCCTCACTCTTGAGGAGGACTTGGAAAGCACAGTCAGCATATGCTCCGATGATTCTTGGGAGACAGATTCTCAGATGCAGGCGCATCTTCTTGAGCATTCACTCCAGACCGAACATGATCAGCTTAGCACAGAACCGTTCGGTGCATCTCCGGGATCTCAACAGGATGATGAGGATGGCAGCAGCCTCAAAGTACATCCCACCACCAGCATGGTATCTGAAGTGACAGATAAAGTGGACAGATCAAAGCCAGAACTCAAGCCACTTCCTGTAGGCCTGAAATATGCTTTCCTTGCGGGTGAAGAGCAAATGTATCTGGTCATCATCAGCAGCAGGCTGAATCTGGATCAGGAATCTCGACTTCTCGAGGTTCTAGAAAAGAACCGCAAGGCACTTGGTTGGAGTGTACAGATCTCCGAGGGATAAATCCAGCTCTGTGTTCACATCATATCTATCTAGAAGAAGATGCCAAGCAGTCCCGCGAATTTCAGAGAAGGCTGAACCCTAACCTTCGGGACGTTGTTATGAGAAATCACGAAATGGTGTGACGCAGGCTTCATCTATCCCATCTCCGATTCAAAATGGGGTAAGCCCACTGCATGTAGTTCCAAAGAAATCTGGGCTTACCGTGGTTACAAATGATAAAGGAGAGGAAATTTCAACTCGGGTACCGACATCCTGGCGGGTGTATGTTGACTACCGCCGACTTAATGCAGCAACCAAGAAGGACCACTTCCCCTTGCCATTTATTGATCAAGTTCTGGAGAGATTAGCAGGCAAGGACTTCTTCTGCTTCCTGGATGGGTACTCCGGGTACAACCAAGTGGCGATCGCCCCTGAGGATCAAGAGAAGACTACCTCTACTTGCTCGTTCGGCACCTACGCCTTCAAGAGGATGCCCTTTGGATTGTGTAATGCACCTGCAACCTTCCAAAGATGCATGCTAGCAGTCTTCGCCGAGATGGTAGGCAGTTTTCTCGAGGTGTTCATGGACGATTTCTCCGTCTACGGTGATAGTTTTGATGCTTGTCTTGAGCACCTAGACAGAGTGCTTCAGAAGTGCCGGGAAGTCAATCTAGTGCTCTCATGGGAAAAGAGCCACTTTATGGTCACTGAAGGTATTGTGCTGGGCCACGTTGTTTCCAAACGTGGCATGGAAGTCGACCCAGCAAAGGTGGATGTCATTTCAAATCTTCAACCACCTCAGTCAGTGAAGAATGTGAGGTCATTCCTGGGGCATGTGGGATTCTACAGGCGATTCATTAAGGATTTCAGCCGCATTACTCAACCTCTGACAGAACTTTTGTGCAAGGAAACCGAGTTCATTGTTGATCAGCCAGTTCTCCTTGCTTTCAACCAGTTGAAGGAGCTTATCACTCAGGCTCCAATCTTGCAGCCTCCTGACTGGACCCTTCCCTTTGAAATAATGACCGATGCATCAGATTTTGCAGTCGGAGTTGTTCTTGGGTAGAGAAAAGACAAGGCGCCCTACGCCATTCACTATGCCAGCAGAACATTAGACGAAGCGCAAAGAAATTATACAGTGACAGAGAAAGAATTGCTGGTTGTGGTTTTCGCCTTAGAGAAGTTCAGATCCTATTTGTTGGGATCGAAAGTCACAATTTTCATGGACCACTCTGCTATCCGGTACCTACAGCAGAAGAAGGATGCCAAGCCAAGACTGATTCATTGGATCCTTCTCCTCCAGGAATTCGATCTGGAAATCAAGGACAAGCCTGGAGTTCCGAATGTGGTAGCAGATCATCTCTCCAGAATAGAGCAGCATGAGCCTCCTCTGAGCAATGCACCTATCACAGAAACCTTCCCTGACGAAGCCATCTTAGCTGTGGATTCTCTCCCTTGGTACGTTGATATTGTCAATTACCTCGCCTCTGGGGTAATACCTTCAGATTGGACGAAGAATCAGAAGAACAAAGTCATGTCGACCATCCGCTTCTACCAATGGGAGGATCCTTTTTTATTCAGAGAAGGAGCAGATTGTATTTGGCACAGGTGCATCCCTCAAACAGAGCAATCTAGTGTCCTCGAGCATTGTCATTCGCTCGAATCTGGTGGACACCATTCTGGAGATCGTACGGCAGTGAAAGTATTGCAATGTGGCTTCTGGTGGCCCACATTATTCAAGGATGCAGCAGAGTTTGTTAAAAGATGTATTGACTGTCAGCGATTGAAAGGTACACTCACTGCCAAAGATTCAATGCCTCTGAAAATCATTCAGATAGCAGATGTTTTCGATGCATGGGGCATTGATTTCATGGGACCTTTCCCTAACAGTCAAGGTTTTGAGCACATCCTTCTTGCCTTCGATTACGTGAGTCGTTGGGTTGAAGCTATTCCCGCCCGAGCCGCCGACAGCAAAACAGTTTGCCAGTTTCTGAAGAAGAACATCATTTCTCGGTTTGGGATACCAAAGATTCTCATATCAGACGGGGGTAGTCACTTCATCAACAAAGAGGTTAAGAAATTAACGAAGGAGTACGGCATCGATCACCGTGTCGCGTCTCCTTATCATCCCCAGACCAATGGCATGACAGAGTTATCAAACAGAGAAATCAAGACCATATTGCAGAAACTTGTTAGGCCAAACAGATAAGACTGGTCTCAACTCTTGGACTCAGTTCTATGGGCTTACCGAACAGCCTACAAGTCTCCCTTGGGCATGTCGCCCTACCGTCTTGTATATGGGAAAGCATGCCATCTGCCCGTGGAATTAATTCACAAATCTCTTTGGGCAATCAACAGTTGTAATTTGGACTCACGCAAGAGTGGTCAGAAGAGAAAAGACGATCTGAACAGGCTCTTGGAATTCCGAGACTACGCATACGATAACACCTTAATGTACAAGGAGAAGGTGAAACGCTGGCATGACCGGCACATCAGACGAAAGACCTTTGACGTTGGACAGAAAGTGTGGTTATTTGATGCAAAGTTGCGGATATTCCCAGGCAAATTAAAGAGTAAGTGGACAGGGCCATTCCGAGTATGTGAAGTGCGTGACAATGGAAGCATCAATATATCAGAATTGTCCCCTGACGCACAGCCCTTCGTCGTCAACGGCCAACTATTGAAGCCTTACCTCGAACCAGATGCATTCTTGGCCATTGTAGACTCTATCCAGTTAGTGCACCACGATGATATCTCCACAGCACCTGCAGCATCAAAAGATTCAGACGATGTACTCCAACCACTATTTCTCTGATTTTCTTCTTTTCTTCTTTTCTTCTTTTCCTTTTCTATTTTCTTTTTCTATCTGAACGGTGCCGCCCTTATAGACAGTTTTCTATACTTAGGACGTACTTGGTCCTAAGTATAGGGGGGATGTGCACCTAGAGTTTTCATTTCGGTCCGATCCTCTCCATTGTCTCCTCTTCTTGTCTATACTTAGGAGTATCTTACCCTAAGTATAGGGGGAGACGATCTGAGTACGATCAGTATATTCCCACCCTTGACCCTCCCCGCTTTTTGTATAGTCTGCTATACTTAGGATTATTTGATCCTAAGTATAGGGGGGACGGTCAACTTCTCATTCATTCATTTCCTTCATAATTATTCTTTAGAGCTGTCTATACTCAGTACGAGTTATGTCTTTGCTTTTCCTTTCGATCTATGATGACATAGCTCAAGCTAAGTATAGGGGGGTCGTATATACCCTGTATATACTAAAAGCCACAACTCATACTGAAAAATAAAAGACCACCTCAATATAAATTAAAATGTAATAAGTAGCTCTATAATAATGAAAGATGATTGTGAGTTCCTCAGACTCATTGTAATTGTACTGATTATTGAATCAGAAAAGTGTTTTGTACAAAACATTCTCTTTTGAAAAATCTTGTGAAATTTGTTTGAAAATAGTGTGTACAAGTATTCAACGTTTGAAAAATTAGTTTTGTGTGCAAAATTTATTTTCTTTAAGTGAAACCAAAATGTGTGAAAATCAGTGTGCAAATGATTGTGAAAATTTGTTTGACAAAATTGTTTTGAAAAATCTATCTGTGATGTGTAAAACATTTGTAAAAGGATTTTCAAATGCGTGAACATGTTTGCAAAATTATTTTGGACTATAGTTTTCAAAATCCTTGTGAAAATGATTCTCGATTAAGTCTGAGGAGTCCGCACAAAAATCTCTCATTTGTAAATAATGAATAAGCCCAAACAAAGTCTAAAAGAACCAAAACCATATTATACATCAAATACTGTTTTTCTTCTTTTGTACATACTGATTAATAAATCAGATACCTATACAGTATGATTTGAAAAAATAATGTGACCAGTTTTGAAAATTTTGATGTGAAATGATTCCAAATGTGTGAAAATATTTTGATTACAAAACTTTTTCTTTGTGTGGAAGAAAGGATTTGAAAAACCTATGTGCAAATATTTTGAAAAATGCTTGCCAAAACTATTGTGAAAATTATACTTATCTAGTGTGACAAATCTTTGCAAAAATAATTTTCAAATGTGTGTAAATGATTGCAAAAATTATTGTGTACTATAGTTTGCAAAATTATTTTCAAAAACTAATAAGAACACCATTACAAATACTTGTAAATCATAAATAAGACACATACAATTCTTTCTGTACAACTCTAAATAAATGAATTCATTCAAACCTGTAAAGTTTTTAGAAACTCATACATTCTGTGAATAAAGCAGCACGCCCGTGTAAATAATTGTATGTACTTTTTGTATATGTCCAGTTCTTAGTTTATTTGCAAAAAATCTTTGTGTAAAAACATTCTTTGATTCTTTCAAACTCTCTGTGAAAAATTTGCATCATTCATTGTGCATAGCATAAGCATACCATTCATATTCTTTTTGAGTGAGCTTGATGATTGAATCAGTCTAATAAAGTCTCAAATTGGAGCTTGGTTGGACCTTACCGCACCTAATTGCACTGGAACCTTATGGGAACTAGGTTTAAGGTACTTCAGGTCTATGCAGACTTAATTCTTTGAGAAATCAGGGCTGGGTTCAAGTCACCTCAGTGGACTAACTAGAACTTTTCGAGACACACGTATGACTCTTACCGACCGTAACCTAACTTGGACACTTGCACCTTTCACTTGGCTCAACTCAGTTGGAGTGGTGAGGGGGTTGGATTTGCCAGTCTGAGACGCACACGGGTGGAAACATTCGTCCTCGTCTAGGGAGGGAAGTGCACCCCAACCTGGTCCAATAGCCATGAGGTCTAAAGACAGGAGACTGTGGGTTGCGATAAAGCTTCAAAAGAGGGATAGTCTACTGGCTCAAGAGGAAAAACTACTTATGTAAATGCTGCTGTGAATAGTATGTTGAAAAAAAAATGGTCAGGCCTGTACAAAAATAAAAATGCCTGCAAAGTATGTAGAAAGTCAATAAGCAAGCTTGAGTTCCAAAGACAAATATGTGAGCCTGCAGCTGGATGACTTGACTACACTGGTCTTGCATCCCGAGATAGGTAGCTACACTGGCTACCGTCCATTCTTCTCTTCACCCCCTCCTCTTGAGCTGGTTGCCACTTGAACTTAAAAGGGAATACCCTGCTCCTCGAGGAAAGAGCTGTTGGATTGGGGAATCATTGGGTTGTCATTCTGGAGAAGTCAGTTCCTTTATCATTTCAGTTGGGGAGAGCCACTATCACTTACACCGTACAAGTCAGCTTCATAGTTATAAGAGTTTGCGTATGATGTAGACTAGTTCTGACCCGGCTATTGAGGTGGGTTGAACCGAGTTCTGTGACTATCGAAGGCTGTTGTATTTTAGAGCTGGTTCCCGACTAGGTTCCACACACATTCACACCCAAGGTCTGACAGGAGCTCCAAATTCAGATTTTGTAAGGACATGCATTGCACTGAAAGCACCCTTATTCACTCTATCTTTTATTTTCCTTTTTCTTTTCTTTATTCTTTTTGTACTTATTGCATAAGTGTTTGCTAGGGACTAGCAAAGGCAAGTATAGGGGGGTGATGAATCTCCATTTCATCACCTTTATTCTATCATTTTGGCCTCAAAAACCCCAGCAAATGCATGTAAATAGCATCAAATTGTATATAATAGCATTCATGATTCATTGTATTAATTCCACATTAAATAAGGTTTTAATGCCAAAATTATAGAATAAAGAAGAGAAAAGAAAAAGGAATAAAATATTGCAAATATTTTATGACCCAAACCCCGAGACCAAGGCCAACATGGTATTGGTCGACAAGGAATAAAGTAGGGGGAGATAAGGGCCAGTGTACAATAAATACCTCATTTATTAATTCATTCATTTATGCATTTTTGGCACCTATTTTGTACATAATTATTTCTTCATCAAATAAAGAAACTTTGTACATGAAAGTTGTAGATAATAATGTAAATAAAAATACAAAATTGAGTTTGAGTAAAAATAATACCCAGTGTACATTTTATACACAAAATAAAAAGCCAAAATTTCAACTTCACAGACCCATATCTTGCAAATAAAAACTCCAAATCACCCAAACTAACCTTTAATTGTATATAGCATTCCATAAACTATTTTATAAAATTGGTTTCATAATTTTTGGATTCCATATGCAGAAGTTAGGTTTTTGGCCCTCCTTGTATATAGGACTGATTAAAATATGCATTTCATTCAATATTCATTATTTGTATAAATTCATATTTTAAGAATTTTGTAAATAATGTATATAATGCATACACATAAGAAAAGTTAAAGAAAACCAAAATTAATTTGTAAAATAAAATAAGTCTACAAATTCATAGACAAAATACCTATGCTATATACCTATATATAAATAAAAAGGATTGTAATCCTTGATTCTTTTATTCTTTTATTTTTTTATAATAAGGTATACATTATACATGACTCATTAAAAATGTAAATCCAAAATGAAAATCAAGAAAATACAATAAATAAATTAAGTGTATGAAATACATAGATAAAACACCTATAAGTATACCTGCATACACCTATACCTATTTATTTAAAAATATAAATAAACTCATAAAAATCAAACAAAAATACCTTTATACTCACAAAAATAAATTACAAATTTATAAAATAAGCCAATAAAATAATAAAAGAAAATAAACAATTGAAAAATAAAATACATAAAAATACATGTAAATACATACATATACACATTATTCAAATAAAACTATAATAAAACACCTCGAAAAATTCAATAAAAATCATAAATAATTACTAGATGAAATAATACACATTTTTTATTTTATGAGAAAAAATTAATAAAATCATTTAGGGTGTCAAATAAATCAATCTTCCATTAGATTTTCTGTTTTGTCTCGTAGCGGCTGGCGTGGCCCAATAAGACGCCGGCCTTCGTTGACTCCCTGGTCAACTGTCCCATCCCTCGCCTGGCGCCTCTGAACTGTCCATTCCCCCAATTTCATGCAATTTTCCCGGGCACACCATCCATCAATCGACAATGCTTCCTTCACAAGAATTGTTCCCTAATCTTCCATGATGCCCGCCGAAATCATAGATCAACGAGATGTTCATTGGATCAGTCAATAATCGCCGGGTAATAAGGCCTCTTGCCAATGTTTATAAATAACAAGCTCCGCTTCCTTCCTCGAATTTGGCCACTTTTTATCCAATCTCAAGCCTTGATTCTAGTCCTAGGACATTCCTCGTGACAGGGGGAGTGAGCTGGTGCCTAGAATCGGCCGGAGAGAGGAGGATTTTGACGCGGCGGAGCTCCGGCATCCGCCCTGCTCCCTGGAGGCCCCCAGGTATAAGAGCTGACCTTCTATGCATTTTTAATTAGTTTTCGATGTTAGTTTTTCATTCCTGTCATTAGATTAGGTCTTAGTTAACTCCTGTAGTTTAAAAACCAAAATTCGAAGTTTGCCGGAGCTCCGCTCCGGCGACTTCTTCATCGTAAACCCCACCGTATCCGACCGCCCCGAGCATCCCATCTCGTTCCTCGTCGCCTTATCCATCGTTTGATCATCTTGGACCAACCCAAGACCCCCGGTCTTGGCGAATCGAGACTCCCCCTCTGCCGTTCGCCGGAGTCCCTCCGCCCACCTTCACCTTGCACCGCAGCTTCACAACCCCGGGTCGAGGAGAAAGCTCTCTCGCCCGCGGATCTTCCTATGCAGGTATATCGAAGAATAGAGCCCATCTGGGCTTGCATTGGACCAGGAAGAGGTTCCTGGGGGCCCCATTCTTCTCCGACCTCGCTCCATCGACTTGGACCCCCAGGAGCCATGAAAGCGCCATCAGTAGACGCGGGATGCTTCCAGCTACCTTCAGAACACTCAGACACGCCGGAGAGCCCCGGAGGAGCCCGAGCTTCTCGATCGAAGCTCGTTAGGTGCGAGCTCCTTCCCTGTTCTTCCAGGGAGCTCCAGCGCCGTCAGATCAGGAGGCTCGTCCCAGATTCAACAGGAGTCGTTCGATAAAGATACGCCTCGACCGTCAGATCAGCCAGCAGCTTCTAATCTGCACCCTTCATCGGCGAATCGGCGTCGACCGTCCGATGGCTGCCACGTGGATAAGTGGCGCCTCCAGCGCCGCAGGATGAAACGCCTTAGTTGGGGGTAAATTTCACATCTCACCCCCTTGCTTTTTGTATTTACCGTTTAATCCCAAAAATAAAAGTTTTAGTTGTAAATAAGTTGTATAATTTGCAGTTGGACCCCCTGATGTTTTTATATTTACACTTAGGTCCCTCCGCGCCTCACGTGCAGCACCCACGTGAGGCGCGTAAAATTTGCATTTAAACCCCGCCGGGTTTCTGTAATTACAAAATGGTCCTGAAAATAAAAGTCCACGTGTATTTTTATTGTGATTTTTGCATGTATGCCCCTGAGAGATATTTTAATTGCAAAAATACCCCTGTCAGGCCATTTAATTTTTGAATGCTTTGTCTATTTATTTTGTGCTCCATTTTAAATCGAAAAATCTTGCAAAAATAGACTTAAGCTCTTGTTTGGTTGTGCTTGCATGCCATATTTTTAGTTTTGCATTTTGTTACATTTTTGTATTTATTAAAAATCAAAAACATGTCTTTTATTCACTGTCTAACTTATAAAATCCCAAAAAAATATGAAAATGCCTCGAAAAATTCCAAAAAAATTCCCTATGGTGCATTTTGACCTATTTTAGTGTCAATTCAAAAATCCCTAAAAATCTCAAAAAGAAAACCTTAAAAATTCAAAAATACCCAAAAACTTCAAAAAATATAAAAACTCAAAGAAAAATCAGAAAAATATAAACGCAGGCCCTATTTATTCTATATTTTATTATCTTTCTTAGAAAAATAGTGTGGAAAATTTTTGAGGCAGTTAGCTATTTTTAGTGTCGATTTTTGTGACAGCCAGTACCTAGTCCACTGTTTGCTATTATTTAGCTATTTAAAAATACTAAAAATGTTTGCAAAAATGCCCAAAAATCCCAAAAACAGTAAAAAACCATGAAAATCCCAAAACAACTTTATTCCTAGATTTTTGACCATTTTTTAGTATTCCTATAAATATTATGGTACCCCTTTATATATATATATATATGCATTTCCTAAAATAAAAGAAAAAGAAAAATATATATAAATATATATATATGTCTAATTATTTATATGACTTCTTATATCTACTTAGTGACCCTAATATAAAAAAAGAGAAAAAGAACATATATATTTTATTATATTTATATACACCTATATGTATATTGTATGTATTATGAGCTATCTACTAACCCTCTATGGGTATACATAATTAATATATTTATTTATATTATATATATATTTATATATGTATTACTTAATTATTATATTAAAAATAAATAAATAAATAATAAAAAAATAAATAAGACAAAAAAATAATAAAATTAAAAACCCACACAAGGATGACTCTGAGATACATGTAGGCTATTGCATTTTGGATTGCTCTTTGTGGTTCGACCTCTACATGCTTGTCACTGTACATTTTATGGTAGAGTAAATAAAGATTAATTCACATTTATTTTTGAGCTTGATTGTTGTATTCTTTGGATTGTGGGTTAATTGTTGATCAACCCGGGTGTTTGGTGAGCGGTCGCCTCAGCGACACTTGAGACATTTATTATGGTGACCCTTGCTGAACATCAGCGGTTATCAGCAGCCCTGGAGGAGCTGAGAGACATAGCCTTTTCTAGCAGCCTACAGTACAAGGAAAAAGTGAAGACATGGCACGATTCCCATATCAACCATAAACAGTTTGAGCCAGATCAGCGAGTAAGGTTGTTTGATTCCATGCTGAAATTATTTCCAGGGAAACTACAGAGCAAGTGGAAAGGTCCTTTTGTGGTCAGGAAGGTACATGACAATGGTAGCATTGATATATCCGAGCCGTCATCTTCGTCTACCTTCCGTGTTAACGGTCAGCGCCTGAAGCTATATCTAGACCATGATCCGTCGACCGTTGACGTTGCCCCCATTCTTCTGGTATGAGATGTGTCCTTTGACTCATATCATCTGCATCTCATACATGGTGATCAATTCCATTTTCCGTTGTACAGATCCATCTGTTCATATTACTCTTTCATCTGTTAATATCTTTTCTTCTTTCTTCTTTTCTTCTTTTCTTCTTTTCTGTCTTCTTTTTGTATCAAAAAGGTATCGCCCCTTGTAGACAGTCTTCTGTACTTAGGACGTACTTTGTCCCAAGTATAGGGGGTGTGCACCCCGAGTTGTTCTATTCTTTTCGATCCTCTCCATTGTCTCCTCTTCTTGTCTATACTTAGGGATATCTTACCCTAAGTATAAGGGGAGACAATCTAAGTACGATCTGTTCATTCCCACCCTTGACCCTCCCTGCATTGTGTACAGTCTGCTATACTTCATATTAGTTGATCCTAAGTATAGGGGGGACGGTCAACTTCTCATTGGTTCATTCATTTGTTCATTTTTGCCTATACTTAGTACGAGTTATGTCTTCTCTTTTCTCTCTGATCTATGAAAACATAGCTCAAGCTAAGTATAGGGGGGTCGTATATACTACGTATATACTTTAGTCATAACTCGTACTTTCGTATTTTCTTAATAAATATGGCTAATAATTCTTTAAAATTCATTAAAAACCTTAATAAAAAGGTGTTTTATTCCTCAAAATTCTTTTTGTATTTACTGATTAATAAATCAGGTGAAAATATTTTTTGCAAAATGTTTGAAAAATAGTTTGAAAATCCTTGTGAAAATATTTTGAAAACTATTTTGAAAACGTTTTATTACATGTTTTCAACCTTTGTAAAAATGTGTTGTTTTTGAAAAAAAAATATTTTCTTTGTGTGAAATAAAATGTTTGAAAAATGATTTGCAAATGGTTTGAAAAAATGGTTGCAAAAATATTTTGAAAAATCTATCTATACTGTTTGAAAAACCTTTGCAAAATGATTTTCAAATGTGTGTAAATGTTTGTAAAATTATTTGTAAAAATTATTTTGGACTATAGTTTTCAAAAATGTTTGAAAAACTTGTGTCAAATAAGTTTGAGGAATACATACATCACACCTAAAATTCTTTATTATATATGTATAAAATTGATCACTTACCCATGTAAATTCTTAAAATCTACTTCTTGTATATATAAGAAGCACTCCCATGTAAATTTTTTCAACCTAGTTTTTAACCAAAAATCTTTTCTTTTCAAAAAATCCCAAAAACATTTGCAAAATTAAAATCCAAAAACATTTGAAAAATATTTTTGAAAAATACAAAAAAATGCATATGCATCATCATCATCTTTTCAAAAATCCATAAAAAGTTCAAAATCTTTGAAAATTGCATCACAAAAATATTTTCTGCATTCTGCATCGCATTTGCATAGCATGAGCATTTTTCGGATTGAGTTTGATAGTTGAACAAGTCTAAGTAAAATCCGGAGATTGGAGCTTGATTGGACCTTAAAATCTACCTAATAATAGGAACCTTATAGGAACTGGGTTTGAGGTACTTCAGGTCTAGTTGACTTAATTCGTTGAGGATCACGGGACTTGGTTCAATGGATTTTTGACTGCCTAAGTAGAGTATTTCGGAGCACGCGCACGTCTCTTGTTGATAATGACCTAACTTGGACATCTGCACCTTTCACATGACTCAACTCAGTTGGAGTGGTGAGGGGATTGGATTTACCAGTATGAGACGCACACAAGTGGAAACACTTGTCCTCCTCTAGGGAGGGAAGTGCACCCAACCCGTCTAGTGATGAGGAAGTCTAAAGACAGGAGAGTGTGGGTTGCAATAAAACTTCAAAAGAGGGATAGTCTACTGGCTCAAGAGGAAAAACTCCTTATGTAAATGCTGTTGTATATAGTATTCACAAAAATGTTCAGGTATGTACAAAAATAAAATGCTTGCAAAGTATGTACAAATGTTGTAAAGTCAATAAGCAAGCTTGAGTTCCAAAGTCAAATCATGTGAGCCTGCAGCTGGATGACTTGACTACACTGGTCTTGCATCCTAGGATAGGTAGCTACACTGGCTACCATACATTCTTCTCTTCATCCCCTCCTCTTGAGCTGGTTGCCACTTGAACTTAGAAGGGAATACCCCGCTCCTCGAGGATGGAGTTATTGGATTGGTGAATCATTGGGTTGTCATACTGGAGAAGTCAGTTCTTTGTCATTCTAGTTGGGGAGAGCCACAATCACTTACACTGTACGAGTCAGATTCATAGTCGTAAGAGTTTGCGTATGAACTGAGATATTTCTGACCTAGCTATTGAGGAGACTTCAGCAGAGTTTTGGGATTCTCAGGGACTGTTGGATTTCAAATTCGGTTCTCGATAAGGTTCCGCCCGCACTAAAACTCCAAAGGTCCGACTTAAGCTCCATACTTTGATTTTGTGAAGACAAGTTTGATAGTTAAAGTTAATCCACTTTCTTCTTTTTCTTTTCTTAGTTTTTCTTTTCTGCACTTATTGCATAAGTGTTTGCTAGGGACTAGCAAAGGTAAAGTATAGGGGGATGATGAATCCATATTTCATCATCTTTATTCTATCATTTTGGCCGCAAAAACCCTAGCTAATGCGTGTAAATACCCTTAATTAGAGCATCTTAGCATTCATGCATGTGCATGTAAATAGTTTATAAAATACTGTAATTAAAGCCAAAATTATAGAATAAATAAAAGAAAAGAAAAAGAATAAAATATTGTAAATATTTTATGATCCGAAATCCCGAGACCTAGGCATCTTGATGAATAGGTCGACAAGGAATAAAGTAGGGGGAGATAAGGGCCAGAATACAATAAAATTCCCTTTGTTTTTATTTCATTCTTTATTCATTTTGGGATCTATTTTTGGTTCTACTTTTTATACATCAAATAAAGAAACTTTGTACATGAAAGTTGTAGATAATTAAATAAAGAAAAATACAAAATTGATTTCACTAAAAAATAATGTACAGATAAAAAGGTATGGTCTGAATAAAAATCCAGAATCCCAACTTCCCAGACCCGTATCCCACAAATAAAAACTCCAAATGCATCAAACTCACCTTTAGTTGTATATAATTTAAAATAAGCTATTTAATGACGGTGGTTTCGCATTTGGCGGAGCTACAGTTTGAAAGTTGAGTTTTGGACCCTTGTTGTATACTTGTACAGATTAAAATATTCAATTTTTTATTTATTTATTTTTTTTGTATCTTTATATTTTTATAATTTTGTAAACATTATTTATAATATATTTGTATATTGAAATCATAATAAAAACCCAAATAAAACATAAAATAAAATACCTGTAGATATATATTACATAGGTATGATACCTATACTTATACCTATAAACTTTTTATTTCTATTTTATTAAATCTACAAAATACATCAAAAAAAACAAAAATATTTCTAAGTATATAAAACTATTCTACAAATTTATAAAATAATAAATTAAAATAAATAAATTAAAATCACAAAATAAAAATAAATTAGTTAAATATATATGTATATGTACCTACAAAGGCCTAAAATAGCAACTTGTAAAATTAAACCACATAAAACAATTTAAAATCACCATAAAATAATTTAGAAAATAACAATTATTTTTCATTTAATAACCTAAAATTAATAAAATCATTTACTATATTTAAATGAATTTTTAATTATTTTTCGCAGGTTTTTCCTGGTTGGTCCACGTGGACCAACCAGGGGGCAGTCAGCGTTGACCCCCGGTCAACTGACTGTCCTCCCCGCCTGTCCACCTGACAAACCTTGATTTGTCGTCATTTTTTACAGACTTCATCTTGCACTTTTTGAGATCGATTCCTTCACGACTTTTGTCCCTCGATCCTTGGTCTATCACGCCCTTGCGTTTTTTGGGGAGAGGTCCATCGATTCGCCCGATCTCCCTTGGTCTTTGGTGCCTCTTCACCATCGAGTCAAACCACATATAATGGAGCCCCGACTTGCTTTTCAAATTTGAACCCCTCATTCCATAGCTACGCCCCCTCTCTTGTGCCTCGAAGCTCCAGCAAGGTGACTTCTCCCTGTTGAGATCTTCAGGTGGGTCGAGCAAGGCTCGAGGCAGCTCCACAACCTCTGCCTTCGCCAGCGGTCGAGGTACTCTTCCCTCCGGTGTTCCACCATCGAGGCTACCCTATTCCCCTTTATTTTCTTTCGCATTTACTCGCCGTAGCCTTAGGATTAATAGCCCTCAAGAAATTTTTGCTTCCATCGATCAAATCACCCTCCATTTCAACCTCGCCGAAGCGCTCCTCCGGCCGAGCTCATCCTCACCACGTCACGCTCCATTCCCCCACCGCGGCACCTAGGCATTTTTCCCTGTGTCCTATCACGTCTTTTTGCAGGTCAACGCACGTTTGACTCAAGCCTGGGGCTCATTTTGTGCTTCGCCGGAGTTCAGTGGAGCTCCATAGCTCCGCCGCCCTCTTCTGCGAGCCTCTGCCACCGCAGAGGAGTTCTGGAGCCACCAAGAGATAGAGGACCCCTACAGGAAGAGCCGCGTCCATTTTGGGACCTTCACGACTGCCGGAGGTCGGAGATCGGGCCGGGAGAAGGTCGCTTCGCCGCACCTTCATCCCTATTCTTCCTCCCGCCTTTATCGTCGTTCGATCAAGGGTGCCTTCCAGGTGCTATAGCTGCCGTTGGATTAGCCACGCCACCAGCCGTCCGATCTTCATCGCAGATCTAATCGTGATCGTTGGCGGTCGAAGCGTCATCGCGCAAGGAGGAGCGGACACGTGTTTAAGTGAACGCATCAGGACCGTCCGTTTCCGCGCAAGCGTGGGTATTTTGCATATTATCTCACGCAAGTTTTGTAATTATTATTTAGTCCAAAAACTTTCTTTGGTAGTTTAATAATTTTGGTAATATTTGCAAGTAGCCCCTATACCTTTTTATATATTGCATTCCAGTCCTAGCCACGTTACCTCACGTGACCAGTTCACGTGAGGCGTGGGGCATTTTGCACGGACACCCTCGGTTATTTTTGTATTTGTGATCGGTCCATGAACTTTCATCTGAAGTTATAAATTTTTGTGTATTTTGCATCAAGGTCCCTATCTTTTGGGAATATTGCATACAGGTCCTTCCCAAGCGCGTGCTTGTCACGCGCTTGGTTGGGTTATTTGCAGGGATACCCTCGCGGGTGTTAAAATTTGTATGTGGTCCATTAAATGTAATATTTAGTTATAAATTTTGCGTGAAAATTGCAATTTGGCCCTGGATGTTTGCTTATTTGCACTTATACCCCTACCAGGCTGTGTATTTTTGTATGCTTTCTCTATTTATTTCACGCATCATTTTAACTTCAAAAATTACCAAAAAATAGCATAGGCTCCTGTGTGCTCGCTCATTCATGCTATATTTTTGCATTTAATTTTTATTGCATTTTAATATTTATTAAAAACCAAAAACATGCATTTTTGCTACTGTTTGCATTAGAAAATATCAAAAAAATATCAAAACACCTTGAAAAATTCCAAATAAATTATCTAAGGTCTATTTTAGTTGTTTTAGTGTCAGACCAAAAATCATTAAAAATTTCAAAACAAAAACCTTAAAAATTAGAAAATACCTAAAAACTTCATAAAAATCTTAAAAAAAACTAGAAAAACCCTGAAAATATAAACTCAGTTTCTGTAGTTGCCTTATTTTATTGTCTTTTATTTAAAATTAATTTGCAAAACTTTTACCACTGTTTACTCTTTTTCATTCCCATTTTAAATTCGGCCAGCAATTTTATTCACTGTTTCTTTTATTTTGACATCTAAAAATACCAAAAATATATTGTGAAAAATCCCCAAAAATCACAAAAAAATAGTAGAAAAATATAAAAAGACCAAAAACAATTTATTTTCTGATTTTTTAGCATTTTTCTTCATTTTTATAAATATCTTATCTTCCTTTTTCTTTCTTTGTTCATATTCTCTATTATTAAAACAAAAAAAAGTAAAAAAAATATAATATAAAAAGAAAATATAAAATTAGAAAATTAAAAATCAAAATACAAAATTAAAAAAAAGAATTAATTAAAAACCCAAAAAAATATTTGCATTTTTGTAGACACTTAATCACATCACATTTTTGTGCATAACTGCTTGATCTATCCTGCCTTGCTCCCTGTGTTCGACCTCTACATACTTACACCTATACACCTTCTTATGTAGAGTTAAAAATAAATTTGACTCCACACTTTCTTGTCATTGCTTGATTTCATATTGTGGGTTCATTGTTGATTAAATTCGGATTTCTTAGCGGTCACCGCAGCGACCTCTGTGTTCCCGCCTTGTTTGGAATACACGACCGTTAGAAATTCCGGTTTATCAACCACCTCCACTGTGTACATATCACTAACAAAAATAAATAAAAAATACAAAAAATTCACTAGCCTAAATAAGTGGACCACAAACCAAACCCTACTTTTAGGATTCCCGGACTAAAACCTTGATATCTTCTCGGTCTAGTGTTCGTTTTGATCCTACTTACTTTTGAACTATACCTTCAAAACAAGATCAAGTTCAAGTGAATCGGACCTCATATGTGAAAGTTGGATTTTGGGCCTCTTTTGTACATTTTGTATTTTAGCGGTTTTTGACCTATTATTTTATGTACATAATTGACTCATTTTATTTTATTTCTTTTTCATTTGTCTTCTTTGATAAAAGTTTTATTAAAAATGCGCAAAAATCCAAATCCAAACTGAGCTTGAAATTGAAGAAACTAATTGAGTCCGAGTCTTCACTAACTTCTGTACAAAAAATATCTTTTTCAAAGTTTATTTTATTTCTTCTTTTTCTTACTTAAAAAAATCCAAAAAAAAGATTAATGTGTAAATATTTATCTTTGATTTTTATCATATTTTTCCGTATTTTTATCTGGTTTAAAAATGACAAAAAATTAAAATCCAAAAATCAAGGTGCTCTATGTACATAGAATACCCAAAAAATATCGCTTTGTGCAACTGACTTAGTTTTTGTCCCATCATGAAAGTTGTAGATCTCATTGAGATGAGCAATTTTTGTGAATAAATTTTTTAGATCCGAGGTCATTTGTTATTTATTCCAAAATTATTTTTCTATTTTATTTCTGAATTTTCTAGGGCTGACACGTGGCAGCTCCTAGAGCAGCCACATGTCACCCAATTTTGGGCTTTTTAATTTCGTTTTTTTTTAAAATAAAAAATAAAAGCCCCGCACGTGCCGCGCACGTGCCTCATGCGCACGCGCACTGCATACGCCCGATCATCTCCCACCTTTCCCAATAGGGCGACGGTGCCCCCAAATCTCACCGTCGCCGCAATCCCCTCCTCCGCGATTCTCACCATCGAATCATGTGCGCTGCCTCCTGCGGATCCTCTGCCTCCTTCCTTCCAATTCCGCACCGTCGTTCTCGCTCAAGCGCGTGACTGCTTCTGATCTCCTTCCACTTGGGCACGTCCATCACCGAGATCAGATCTCCCAATCCCGATTCATCTTTCACTGTGAATCCCTCTCCGATCCCGATACGACCATCTCCTCTGCTTATTTAAGAGCATTGCCGCCCTCGATCTCATCATCCATTGATTACACATCAACTTTAGGCACACGACGGTGACAACTCCATTGTCCCCTCTTCATCGACGAGATCCGAGGATCAAGCATCCTCGTTGTAGTCGCCCTTTCCAGTGCCTTGCACCTCTTCGTCCTCCTGTGTTCGTCGAGCCAACTACGAAGGCGGGAACCTCATTCACTCTCTACGCACCCAGCTATCCTCTGTTCGCCAACGATTCAACTCCGTCACCGCGCTCCATCTGTTGCACCATCGACTTCGACTTCGTCGCCACGCCAGGGCCCCCTTCTTCAGGTTCATCTTCACCTGCTCGCCTCCACCACCAGGAGTCCAGCAATCACCCGTCGCCTCTCACAGAAGACTCCTTCTGTCGGTCACCTTCTTCGAGCATCGCCGTCGTGCCATTACAGCCACCGTCCCACACACATCGCAGCTCCGCCGAAGAGGCCCCGTCCCATCCGCTTGCTGCGCCTCGCTTCCACGGCCGAGAAGCCAGCACCAACTGCACTTCCACTGACTTCGCCCCTCCCTGCCATCAGGCACAGAGACATAAGAGTCCACTCACGTGCTCAACACGTGTGAAGGAGGGAAAATTACAGAAAGCACCTTGAAGGCTCGCCTATTCACTGCGAAGTCCGAACACAAGGGTCACGTGCTATGCACGTGCCCACTTGGGTAAGTTGCGGAGGAACCCTCGCAAGATCTTCTATTCACAGGCCGCACCCGCTGTCCGTCGAACGTGCCCTACTGGCAATTTTGCAGATACCTCCCCAGGGTCCTGGTAATTACTATTCAGTCCACACTACATTTTCTTTATTTTCAATTAATATAATTGCAGTTAGACCCATGTATTCCCCCCTTATTTTGATTAACATTTTCGCATCATTTTATTTTTATAAAAATAACACTTTGTTCTTCAACTAATTCTCTACACCATGGCATATGATTAATTATTGATTAATTGTTTCGTGGAAAATTGCATATTTTACACATTCTATACTTGAAAATTCATAATTAATTAACTATTGCTCTAAAAATTACCAAAAATTCACAAATTGTAGAATTAGTTGTTTGTAACATTATGCCTAAAAAAGAATTGTATTTTCACGAATAATTTGCCTTGTAAAAATCATTTTGCCTATTTCAATCTTTAGTTTTTAATAAGTATTAAATCCAAGATTTTTAAGGTTTAGGATTTTTCTGAGATCAATCACCTAGTGCTAGAAAAAAGATAATTTTATACCTCAAAAATAGTTAGGTTTAATATTTATTGTAATTAATTATTGAAATTCATTGTGTTTTCATTCATAAATCCATAAAACAATTTTCTTGCATCCAAAATTCCAAAAACATTACAAAGCATTCATTCCATCATAATTGTCATCCTGGACAAGTTTCATCTTTTTCGGACATCGTTTGATTGATCTTTACATTATAGTCCCTAAAATTGGCCATATTTGTGTATTGCATCCCAAAATTGCATTAAAAATAAAAAATATACCGTCTCGAAAGATGTGTGCTAACTTTGATAGACAAATTTCTAGGTTGTTCCTTTGCCTCCTTGAGTTCGACCTTGGGACTTGCCCAAGTAAATAAACAAAAACCACATGATTGAAAATTGAATTAATTAATGGTGGTTATTTCTTGACCGATTCCGATTACCTGCATACAACGAAATGACATTAATTTAAACTATCGATAATTCACGATAATTAACAAGGGCATCTTCACAACTCGTTAGATGGCGCCGTTGCTGGTGAAGCAAACAGCTTAGATTTTTCTAAAAAAAATTGTTTAGTTTTCTTTATTCGGGTTGTCTAACCTCCAAATCTTCACTGTATGTTTTCCATATTTTTTTCTTCTTCCTCTTTTCTGCATTTATTTCCTTATTTTATTTTTGATTTATTTTTGTGTCACTCTCTTACACTCTCTCATTTTTCTTGCGAGGTATCCAGCTTGCGTAGAGCAGTTTTCGAGAATCGACGCATCTTCATCGACTTCCGAAAAGCCGCATTAAAAATTAAGATCGAGTCGAATCGTGAGAGAGCATAGAGTCTAGGATTTATATTTCTGCAATTTTAATTTCTGTAACTATTTTCCCATTTCTAGTGGTGTCCGTTTGGACTCTCACGTGTGTAAAAAAACCTCAAACTTTTTCTATTGTGTGTCGTATCATGTTTTACTCTCCGGTGAGGGTGGGGCCTGACTTGAGTGGCGCATAGGTTAGACCTGCACATACGGCTATTAAAGCTTCTATAATTTTTGATTGTGCTCATAGAACCTAGGACCATACTTCACTTAATTGAGATGCACATTAGATCGTTCAACTTAGTCTAATTCAACACAATTCTTCCTGGCTAATAGAACTTTCTCTAGGTACGGTTTTTCATTGGCTTGCAATCAATAGATTAAATTTTCAATTTTTATATTACATCCTACATGGGGATTGCAAGGAATCACTGTAAATCTTCTATCTGAGCATGCATCATTATTTTTCGTGTGTTTCCCGAATTTCTCCCTCTTTTCTATTACATAGTTTTAAAAGAAATTGAGACTGGACGGTAGACGTGCCTTTGTGCTCACCTAAAATTTTCAATGATCACCTAATTAAAATTGGGACTGCTAAACAAAACCAACTTTAATTAACTCATAAAATCAAGAATTGGTGCGAGAGAGCAACCTCGACCTTGTATTCTTCTATCTTACAGAGAGGAGAGACACGTACACTATAGGATAAGAGCCAAGGCAGGATTTTCATATTGACTACTAATTCTACCAAAATGATTAGCTACTTCTCAGTGACGATCTACGGGTAGCCGGCAAACGGTTTGGATTTCCTTAGCATAGTGGGTGGTTTAAAGAACACTACATAAGGCTTCGTCCTTAAGTAACACGAGTAGCCATTTTATGGTATGTACTTACACCCATATTGGCTGAAAATAGGTGCAGCTAGTCGTAAGAATTTGAGCCAGTCGGTAGGGAAATACGGGCATCTAACAGCTCGCTTAAACGTTTGCAAGATTCGAATTATCACCAATTAAAATTGAAAAGATAATTATCGAACTCTTACAGCTTCATTGTGTGAGTTGGTGAACTTGTGGTTTGATTTGTGTTTGCATTGGTGTGAGTTAAATGATTTCCATGATCAAAAGCCGCACATTTGTGCCATCAATCTCCTTGATAAAAATTTCTTTTAAATATCATGTACACTTGCACCGAGATCAACCTTGTCGATTCATCATCAACTTCCTTTGACAAAGATATGACAATGGTCCGAGTACCCATCTGATCTATATTATGAAAATGAATTTGTCTCGGTAAGGCCCAAATCATCTAAACTCTCTTCTTTTCAGAATCATCCAACATTTGCGGAAGACTTTCACTCTCGGATGAATCCAGCCCTCTCGTTGAGTTCCAAGCCACTCTACTCGAATCATCTGATCAAAGTCACCACAATATCATATTCTCCCGCTCTACCACTTGTGACCGCACTGCCATCTTGGGATGACCCGACTTATGCCAGATTTCTTTCTACAACCCAAGAATTATTTCAAGAGCAAAACATCGAGACTCGAGATTGGCCGAGAGACCAAACCCAATCACCTTCATTCTTTCCTTACAATCTTGTTGGGGCAGGTCCACAATTCACAAAAAAATCAGAATCGACCTTAGGGAATAATATGATGTCCTGATCAAACCGCAAGGAGAGGAACGCACCTAATGATCAACCACAGTGGATTGACCCTAATGATCAAATCCCCATTGACCAACCTGAATACCACTCCTTCGATCAGCCTACACATACAGAGGACTAAATGGATGATATCGACACATATGAACTTTGTATGACTCCATTATTTGAGGATACGATCAATCATAACCATGGAAGTAGACTCTACTAAAACCAACATTACGTGCCTGAGTCACGGCATGTTGAGTATGAGACCTACAAATTCCCGCAAAATCCTTCCACTGAGCAGCCTCCTTCCATAATTTTTTAGGAGAAATTTTCAGAAAATAACGATCATATATTAGATATTCCAAGAGACTCTTCTCCCAGCTCATATAGGAAAATGGAAGATGAACTTATTGAATCTCAAAAATAAGAACATATACCAAGTTCTCCCAAGATTGATCATGAAAAGATTTTTGAAGGTGATATTTCAAGGACAAATAAGAGATTTGATTTAATGGAGGATAGTTTTAGAAAGTTTGCCGACCGACTAATTTCACTCTCCGGTAGCTCGGATATAAAAATGGATGAGTAAAAGATTGGATCTCATGTTGAAAATTCTATGGATATTCAGAAACCCCCAGACTACGATCACTCTAGGGACGATCCTGACAGCGACACTTCTACCTATTATTCCCCTAGGGATCACTATGAATCCGATTCAGCATATCTAAGCTCCACCTCATCTGGGGAACACAACTCATCCACACACCACAAAGAAAATACCAAAAAATTGAAATATTCAAAAACAATCAAAAAATCGAAAATCTCGAAAAATACATAAAAATTGAAACTAAAGAAGATCTGAAGAATTTGGATCCTGCTTTACGGGAAGCACTGAAGAAAAGGTTGATTTTTGAACTTCACTTTATACAGGCCATTGAACACTTCCCTAATCTTAAAGGATTTGTAATGGAAAAATTAATGATGAAAAAGTCGGGCAGGACAAGAACAAAGACTGAAAGATATATTTTGTCAATGGCCACCTCCTTGGTGTTGAGGGGAAAAACCAAGAGCCGCATAGTGAAGCGGTTGCCCATATTTGACTGTGGAATCAAAGACATAATATTTACCCATGCTCGAATCGATGACGATTCACCAATCAATATCCTACCGACCTCTATATTTAACGAGCTCAAACCTGGACCTATCAAGAAGATACAATGGATCGTTAAATTGGCTGATCGATCGATAAATCAGTTGAGAGGAACCATTTCGGTCATAATTACATTCCAAGGTGCTCCGCTCAAAGTTGACTTCACGATCATTGAAATTGAGCATCAAGGAGAATTCACCCAGTCTTCAATTATTCTTGGAAAGTTATTCTTAGCATTGCCTAAAGGAATTGTTGAGTGTGAGACTCGAGAAATCAATTTTACAGCATTGGAAGAACTTCGATCTTCCCAGTCTTTGAGGAACCATGATTTTCTAAGGCAACCCACGAAGTCCTCAACAGCCGTAACCATCAAGCGGTGGAAGATCGCTACCCCATTGCTACACCTGAGATAGAGGTTGTTGATGATTCTATTGGATTAGAGACTCTCCCCCATGTTCAATTCCCAGCTGCTCTCACCATGGAAAATCAAATATATGACTCATATGATCTTGAGACTTATGCATGGGCGCAACCTGAGTCGACCAAAACCTTCTCTGACTACCTTGATCAAATCAACCCGACACAGGAATGCTCCAACATTAAGTCAATTAAGAACGAACATGCAGAGACTCTCCGCACTGTTCCTTTTCCTATGGATCTTACCATAGAAAAGTGTTTCTTATATGATCCTGAGACATATGCATCGGCTCACCCTGAGTCAACCTACTCTGACTACCTTGACCAAATCATTCCAACTTAGGAGTGAACCAACATTAAGAAAACTAAGAATAAATATGTGGGACATACACCGACCAAGGAGAAAAAAATCAATGGTTATTTATTTAGAGACTCAAGTGTCAACACCTCACTCCCAGGACCAGCACCTTCACGAAACATAATGGTTGATCCTTCATCTAAAAAGAAAGCCACCTTTGACCTTCTGGAAGAGGAATCGTCTGATGATCCCTCATCAGGTCCAGAAAAGGTAATCTACATGAGTGAGGTATGTTCAGCAGTTCGAAAACCCTACCTTCGCAAGAATCCAAACTTCGATTCCCGTTGGACATCTCTCGTTCCTCACTATTATTTGTCCAAAGATGATTCTCCTAGTATCATTAAATATACTGGAATAATTTCTTATGATCTAACTGAGACCGGTGCTTCAGAGTATTCATCCGAGGATAAATCGCTTGATCCCAAGAAGGAACGAATTCTGAGAAAACAACTGAAGAATTTAAAGAACAAGAACATATGGAGTGCCTCCACTTTCAAATACTATTCCTCTGAGGATTACTCCGATGATGGTTATCTTTCATTTGACTCATACGCTTCATCTACTATCCAGCGTGATTTCTATAAGGATAACACTGATAATAGTGGGGAATCATATGCTTCATCTCCTTCTTATCATTACGATCTCCCACCACATGCTCACAAGAAGATCGGCAGAAAACCACCTTAATCATCGGCTACCCACCCTCCCCCCCGACCCCATCGGTCTCCTTGTACATCTTCTTCCTCTACTTAGGCCAAGGCTTAATTATAGGGTGGACCAATGCCATATGTACATACCATTCTCTCCTTCTCACGATCACTTCATTTCCACCCTTCTTCTACACTTAGGCTGAACAAAGCCTAAGTATAAGGGGAACCGATGTCTATCTATATATAGTCTCCTCATTCACTTAGGCTTAAGTATAGGGGCGCGTGCTGATCTTTCTTTTTCTTTTTCACTCTCTTACGCTTAGCCCGAGCTATGTCTTCTTTACGCTTCTTGTGCTTTGAGGACACATCACTTGCTAAGTATAGGGGTGTGTGTATATATACTGTATATATATTTTACCCATATCTCGTACTTTCATGTAAGTCTATATGTATTTACGGGGTGGGTAACTAACTTAAAAAAAGAAGTTTTGCTACTAACACTGACTGTGTCCAACCAAAAATTCTTGGAAAAAAATGGCTTCTTATTCTTTTTTAAAAAAATCCTTGCATAAAAAATAACATCACAAAAGTCAAAAAAATCTGCATACCTGCATTTCATTCAGCATTACATTCATTGCATTTGTGAATGCCCTTGGGTTTTGAACCGAGTTATGAGCAGAAACTGAGAGTGGTCTGGACTTGACCTTAATCCACCTAATTTTCAGAGGAACTTCACCAAGAAATAGGATTTTAGAAGCTTCAGGTCTTTGACTTAATTCTTTGAGTTCCACATGACAATGTGCAGCATTTGACTCTTAGTGTCTAACCTGGTCTCTTCATTTTGGGTACGACTCTGGAATAGGGAATTAATTTGTACTCTCACACTATGCACTTAGCTCAACTCAGACGTGATGTTGGAGGATTGTGTGAGTTTCTTTTCTGGTAGCGTGGAAATCTAAAGACCGAAGTATGGGTTGAAATAAAGCTTCAGAAAAGGGATGGACGGTTGTATGCACAATTTTTTCTAAGACCCCAAAACATGACGGAAAAAAAGATTCTATATATGTATGGGCACAATAAGATACATACAGAGCTACCCAAAAATCCAAATACAAAGAAGCCACTAACAAATAAACATTTGACCAAAAAGATCCAAGCTTCAAGAAAACCTGCAGATCTTTGTGTAGACTTGGCTAAATTGGTCTGCTTCACAAGGAGAGGTGACTACACTGGCCACCCTCTAGTTCTTTTCTCCTTCTTCTAATTTCTCCCTCTATTCGATTGTGAACACAGCACGACAGACCTTAGAACAAAATACCTGACTCCCCGAGGACAAGTTACTGGAGAGGAGGTTTGCATGGTAGTCCAACATTCTGGATGGGAAGAGCTAAAACCTTTCACACACATGAGTCGATTGTTCAATGTTCATGGAGTATGCTTTGGGAGGAGGATTGATCTAAGATGAATTCTAACCCAAAACTGTGACAATGATGTGTAGAACTTGAAGGCTATTGATTTTAAAATTCTAAGTCTCACATAAGTTCTGCAACACTAATAATCCAAAGGTCGAGTCTAGTTTCATTTTCACCTTCAGCTCATGGTCTTGGCATGGAACCCAATCTCATTTCACCTCATTGCATTGCTTTTGATGCGCAAGGACAAGCATGGTTTAAGTATAGGGGGATGATGAATCTCAGATTCATCACTCTAAAAGTCATTAATTAAGCTCTAATCCCTAAAATTTATTGGCATTTCTTCATTTATTTTGCATAATTAGCATTCATGCATGTTTTGATAAGAATTGCATTTTATCACTTATTATTGCACAAAATAAGAAGCCAAAAATCCCAGTCCAATTGACCTGTAAATTAGCCTAACTTCCCTGATTTTTAACTAATTCATATAAGTGGACCAAAAACCCAAACCCTAGTTCTAGGATTCTCGGACTAAAACATTGATATATTTCCCATCCAGTGTCTGTTTTGATCCTACTCACTTTTGAACTAATGTATGTTCAAATACATTGAAAACAAGATCAAGTTCAAGTGAATCGGACCTCATATGTGAAAGTTGGGTTTTGGGCTTCTTTTGTACATTTTGTATTTTAACGGTTTTTGACCTATTATTTTATTTACATAATTGACTCGTTTTATTTTATTTCTTTTTCGTTTGTCTTCTTTGATAAAAGTTTTATTAAAAGTACGCAAAAATCCAAATCCAAACCTAAGCTTGAAATCAAAGAAACTAATTGAGTCTGAGTCTCCACTAGTTGTCTGTACAAAAATTGTCTTTTTCATTTTTTATGTTATTTCTTCTTTTTCTTACTTAATAAAAACCCAAAAAATAAATTAATGTGTAAATATTTATCTTTGATTTTATCATATTTTTTCGATTTTTATCTCGATTAAAATGACAAAAAAATATAAAACCCAAAAATTAAGGTGCTCTATGTACATATAGTACCCAAAAAATATCAATTTGTGTAATTTTGGCTTTGGTCCATTCATAAAAGTTGTAGATCTCATCGAGATGAGTATTTTTTGTGAAGAAACTTTTTTGATCCAAGGTCATTTGCTATTTATTCCATAATTATCTTTCTATTTTATTTTTGAATTTTCTAAGACTGACACGTGGTAGCTCCTGGAGCAGCCATGTGTCACCCATTTTGGGCTTTTTAATTTCGTTTTTATAAAAAAAATTAATTAAAAGCCCCGCACGTGCACCACACGTGGCTCCTATACACACACACTACACGTGCCCGATCATCTCCCACCTTTCCCAATCGGGAGGCGGTGCCCCCAAATCTCGTCGTCTTCGCGATCTCCTCCTCCGCGATTCTCGCCATCGAATCCCACGCGCTGCCACGCGCGGATCCTCCGCCACCTTCCTTCCAATTCCGCACTGTTGTTCTCGCTCAAGCGCGCGACTGCCTCCAATCTCCTTCCATCTTGGGCACGACCATCACTGATATCAGATCTCCCAAATCCCGATTCGTCTTTCATCGTGAATCCCTCTCTGATCCCGATCCGACCATCTCCTATGCTTATTTAAGAGCACCGCCGCACATGATCTCACCATCCGTTGATTACACATCAACTTCAGTCACACGGTTGTGAAAGCACCATTGTCCCCTCTTCTTCGATGAGATTCGAGGATCAAGCATCCTCGTTGTAGTTGCCCTCTCTAGTGATTTGCTCCACTCTGGCCTCCTGCGTCCGTAGAGCCAACTACGAAGGTTGGAACCTCAGCCGCTCTCTACGCGCCCAGATATTCGTTCGTTCGCCAACGACTCAGCTCTGTCGCTGCGCTCCATCTGCTGCACCATCGACTTCGACTTTGTCGCCACGCTAGGGCTCCCTCCTCCGGGTTCATCTTTATCTGCTCGCCTCCATCACCAGGAGTCCAGCAATCGCCCGTCGCCTCCCGCAGAAGACTCCTTCCGTCGGTCAACTTCTTCGAGCTTCGTTACCGTGCCATCATAGCCATCGTCCCACATGTATCGTAGCTCCACCGAAGAGGCCATGTCCCATCTGCTTGTTGTGCCTCGCTTCCTCGGCCGAGAAACCAGCACCGACCGTGCCTCCACCGACTTCGCCCCTCCCTGTCGTCGGGCGCAGAGACACAAGAGTCCCCTCACGTGCTCAGCACGTGTGAGGGAGGGAAAATTACAGAAAGCACCTTGAAGGCCCGCCTATTCACGCCGAAGTCCAAACCTAGGGGTCAGTGCTATGCACGTGCCTACTTGGGTAAGTTGCGGAGGAACCCTTGCAAGATCTCTTATTCACAAGCTGCACTCACCGACCAGGGGGCACATGCGACGCACGTGTCCCTATGGTAATTTTGCATATACCTCCCCAGGGTTCTGGTAATTACTATTCAGTTTACATTGCATTCTCTTTATTTTTTAAATTAATATCATTGCAGTTAGACCCCTGTGTTCCCCTTTTGTGGTTGTCACAAGATGTTGAACGCATTATGGAGTGGTTCAACATGAAGAATGGGAAATCTGTCAGCACGTGTCACGACCCCAGCCACCAGATCCTCCCATATCCGTATCCGAATACTCAACAATAATATATTCAGCAATCAAAACCAACATTCAGAAACATATTGCAATTAAAAATACTCAGAAGGAAATATTTCAACACTTTTCCATTCACAAATAAAGTTCATATGATACATTATATCGCTATAACCAGTTACATGTACATCAGCTGGAAAGGAAACAGACAAAAAGATTACTAACTACCTTACAAAGTAAAGCTACTGTGGCTGGCTGCATGACTATGTTAGTGGGATGGATTATTAAAGTCCTTATGCTGGCTCACCGACACCTGTTGGGTTTTCCATAAATCATAGGATAACAATTAGCGAGTGCTAAGCAACGAAGAAGATAAAAAGCAAACAAATTTATAAATTTTCAAAACTTGTTATCACAAAAAGATTCATTTATTCTCATTAGTTTAATTCCTATTCCTTTCTATTCCACGTCAGGGATTAGTCCAGGGAATTACATCACCAATATATGGACTCTGAAGCTGTGGATACTTCGGGATTGGATATTACGTTGATCTGGTGAGCTTATGTCGCCGCACGTCGCCTCAACCAATCTTCCAATACTACCCCGATAATTTCCTTTTCTTTTATTATTCAGGGTCTCAAACCCTCAACTTGGCAACAAAGAAGCACACCGTCCTCAAGGACTCGGTAGCTTAAAACCTCAGGCTACATTTAATCACATAAACCATCGGCTTTAATTACATGTTATCGTAACACATCAATCAAACCACCCGTGCCTCCACATGGCACGGCAACATCTTCCATTGTTCAACCCGAATATATTGGCGCCCGGTACCATGCATTGCAAATCATTCATTTTATGTATACATATCAAAACAAGCGAACCATGTACCACCTAGGTAGGTTCACACCAATACGAGTTCCTTCCGACAAACCTACAAGTTGTATGCCCGACCTGTAGTTCTACTCCCAGTCATTTTCTTAATGTAACACGCGATCCTTTTCAAGATCCAACTTAATACGCATCAATTCCCATGATGTAATTCTATCGTTAATTCTTTGATTTGCATAATCATCAATTGAGAATAGCCTCGCATATATATTAATTCATATATTTATATACTCATATTTATGCTCATTTTAACTTCGAAACCCTAACTTTCCAAGCCACTGCATCATTTTGATGCTTAGACTTTATTTTAGTTGAAATCACAAAGCAACTTTTCAAATTTTCTCAAAAATAGCCAAATTAGTGTTTTTAGTAATGAAGAACATAAAATCAAGAATCTCAACTATCTCATATGAAAATCCAACAGCAAAAGGAAGGATTTCGTTACCTAATAGAGATCTCTCTCGCGTATGGAGTGCTTTTTCGTGATTCTTTTTCAAAAAGGATGATTTATAGCCCCTGAAACGATCGAATTTCATTTTCGTATCAAAAACACTAAGAACGTGCCAAGAACACGAAGAACGAGCGAAGAACAGGAAGAACACATGAAGAACACGAAGAACGTGAAGAACAAATTTTTCTCTTAAAATTTCAGTAGAGCTTCCCCTTAAACTGGTGATATTTATAGGAAAATTTCGGTAGAGTTTTCCCTTATATCGGGACATATTTCTATAAAAATATTCAGCAGAGTTTCCCGTTATATCGGGATATATTTCTATAAAAATTTCGGCAGAGTTTCCCCTTATATCGGGACATATTTTAAAAGAAAAACAGAAAGAATTGCCTTTATAAAAACTAGAGGGAATTGATAAACGTGAAATTCGATGGTCTTAAGTTCAACACAAAGCGTGAACTCAGTCGAAGTGTCGACCAATCAAAATCCGCATTTAATCAACAATTAACCCACACTAAGATCAATGAATTAGAACTAATGCGGAGTTAAAAATTTATTTTTAACTCTACATAAAAGATGTATAGGTGCAAGTATGTAGAGAGTTCGAACACAGGGAACAAGCAGGGTAGTTTAAGCAAAAATGCTAAAGTGTGTGTGTGATGTGTGGAGTGTCTACACTAAGCAAACAAGCAATTGAATTTTTGTGGGTTTTTAATTTTTTTTTCATTTAATATTTTTTTTTATTATTTAATTTTTTTTTAATTTTGTATTTTGATTTTTAATTTTCTGATTTTTATATTTTATATTTTATCTATTTTTTATTTTTCTTTTCAATATTGGATATTAAAGACAATATAATAAAAGGCAAGCTAAAATGTTTATAAAAATGCACAAAAATAACCAAAAATTCAGAACTAAGATGTTTTTGGTATTTTTAAAATTTTTTACTGTTTTTGTGATTTTTGGGAATTTTTCAAGGTATTTTTGATATTTTTAAATACTGAAATAAGACAAAACAGTGGAAATAAGGCTGGCTGTGAATAAAATGCAAATTAAAAATAGCAACCAGTAACTCAAAATTTTCACACTATTTTTCTAATAAAAAGAACAAAATAAGGAACAAACAGGAACTGAAATTTTGATTTTTGGAGTTTTCTACTATTTTATATATTTTTTTGAAGTTTTTGAGTGTTTTTTAATTTTTAGTGTTTTTCTTTTGAGATTTTTAGTGATTTTTGGACTGACACTAAAATAGGATAAAATAGACACTAGGTGAATTTTTTGGAATTTTTGAAGGTGTTTTAATATTTTTTTGGTCTTTTCTAAACTAGACAGTGCACAAATAGCAAGTTTTTTATTTTTAATAAATATGAAAATAAAGTAAAATCAAAAACTAAAATGGTGGCGTGAAAGTTCAAGGTAACAGGAGCCTAACCCTAATTTTGTGGAATTTTTGGACTTGAAATGATCATTCAAATAAATACAACAAGCATCCAAACATTAAACAGTCCTGGCAGGGATATATTTGCAATATCTAAAACATCCAGGGGCATACATGCAATTTTCCACAAAACTACACTGAATATTCAATTTTTAATACCAAAAAGCAATTACAAAAGCCGCCTGGGCCTCTTAGCAATTTCCCCACCAGGGCGCGTGACTTGCACGCGCCTGGGAAGGACTGAAATGTAATTTGTTGAAACCCTGGGGGCCTACTTGCAAAACAACCAAAAAGTTTACACGTGCTGCAATAGTTTTAGGACTAAAATAAAATACACAAAAGACCGAGGGTATCCTTGCAAAATGCCCACCCCCTCACGTGTACAGGTCACGTGAGGTGACGTGGCGAAGGACCTAAGTGTGAATAAGCAAAGTTCAGGGGTCTCTCTGCAAATATTACAAAATTTTTACACTACAGACAAGAGTTTAAATACTAATAAATAAATACAAAAAGGGTCGAGGGTGAAGTTGCAAAATACCCTCGGCGCGCCGATCGAACGGTTGTGGGTCTTCACTTAAACACGTGTCGTCGATCGGACGGCGATGGCGCTTCGTGGATGCACTGCGGAGATTAGAATGCTCGAAGACGATCTGACGGCTGAGGCGTGGTGCAATCCAACGGCTACTGCTTGATCTGGGCGCTCCACCTCGATCCAACGGTGGCGAAGCCCGGAGCAAGAACAGGGACGAACTCCGGCGAGCCGAGGTTCGCCGAGGTCAAGCTCCGTCTCCGGCGAGCGGTTTGGCTTCAAAAGCGAGCTGGAGCTTCCTGGGGTCGTCCTCTATCTCCTGGGGGCTTCAAAATCGCACGGCGTTGGCCGTGCCGCTCGCAGGTGGTCGGCGGAGCTGGGGAGCTCGTCTGATCTCCGGCGAACCTCAAAAACGCGCCCAGGCACGAGTCAATGTGCTTTGACCCTGCAAAAAGCGTTAGAAGGTCCAGGGCAAAGTGCCTGGACCTTGGGTGGACCTAATCGATGCGCGAGGGGGAGTGGTCGACGGTGGCCGGAGGTGCGCTCCGGCGATGATGCTTGGAGTGGCGAAATACGCAATGGAACTTAGAATTTTTTTTTGGGGTTTTTGAAGCTTAAGCTAACAGGAACTAAAGGCAAGAAAGAACTAAGCGGGGGGATGCCCTCGATGGCCGGAGCCAGAGGAAAAAGGGTACCTCGACGCCGGCTGTTGGCGGAGGTGGTGGAGCTTCCCTCGACTTCGCGCGCCTTGGCTGAAGGGCTGGCGGTGGAGCTGTCACCTCCACGGAGCTCAGGAGCTCGATGATGGCGCTGAAGGGTGGACCAAGGGGACTCGAAAATCAAAAGGAAAGAGGGGGGTCGGTTTTAAGTGGTTTGACCCTGAGTCGCAGGGGCTAAAAGATCAATGAATATCTTGCAAATCTTGGGTCCAAAGACCAAGATTAAGCTTGGGCGAGTGAGATAGATGGTGGGTGAACAATGTTGCAGAAGGATGCAACACGAAATCATGAAAGAAACGGCTGGGAAAAAGCCACAAAGATGGCTCAAAAACCGAGCCTGACACGGGCTACAGGGGGTAGGTCAGACTGTTGACCTAGGTCAACAGTCCTGGCCTCCTGGTTGGTCCACGTGGACCAACCAGGAAAAACCCTGGAAAAACACTTTATTAATTAAATTAAAAATAATAAATGGCCGAATTAATTAAAAGTTATAAAATAGAAAATGCTTAGAATTTTATGTAGTATTTTATTTTGATTTTTAATTATTTTTAGGAGTTATATTTTTACAAGTCACCTTTTTAACCCTATATAGGTATAATACCTATGTATTTTAGTATTTTATTTTATTTTGTGTATTTTATTTTTATTATTTTTATTTATGATTTTATAAAATTATAAAATACTTTTATGTACACAAATATATTTTTATTTTATTTTTCTGATATGTTTTGTATATTTAATAAAATACAAGTATGTTTTGTATAGGTATATATATAGGTAATGTACCAATGTGTTGACTATATACAAATATTTTGTATTTTATTTATGTTTTTCTTCTGATTTAAATACACATAATTATTATAAGTAATATTCACAACATTATAAAAATATAAAATTATAAAAATAATAAATAAATAATAAATTGAATATTTTAATATGTACAAGTATACAACAGGGGTCCAAAACTCAACTTTCAAACCGTAGCTCCGCCAAATGCGAAACCACCGCCATTGGATAGATTATTTTATTCTATATACAATTAAAGGTGAGTTTGCTACATTTGGAGTTGTCAGTTGTGAGATACGGGTCTGGAAAGTTGGGAATTTGGATTCTTATTCAGATCATAACTTTTTATCTGTATATTATTTTTCTGTGAAATCAATTTTGTATTTTTCTTTATTAAATTATCTACAACTTTCATGTACAAAGTTTCTTTATTTGATGTACAAAAAGTGGAACCAAAAGTAGGTCCCAAAATAAATAAAGAATGAACAGGAAGTATAGGTATTATATTGTATTTCTGACCTTATCTCCCCCTACTTTATTCCTTGTCGACCTATTCATCAAGATGCCTAGGTCTCGGGGGTTTTGGGTCATAAAATATTTACAATATTTTATTCTTTTTCTTTTCTTTATTTATTCTATAATTTTAGCCTTAATTACAGTAATTTATACACTGTTTAGATGCACATGCATGAATGCTAAGATGCTCTATTTAAGGGTATTTACAGGTATTTGCTAGGGTTTTTGGTGCCAAAATGATAGAATAAAGATGATGAAATGTGGATTCATCATCCCCCTATACTTTACCTTTGCTAGTCCCTAGCAAACACTTATGCAATAAGTGCAAAAAAGAAAAACAAAGAAAAAAAAAAGAACTTGGATTTTATCTGATTGTCAAACTTGTCTTCACAAAATCAAAGTTTGGAGCTTAAGTCGGACCTTTGGAATTTTAGTGCGGGCGGAACCTTAGTGAGACCCGTGTTTGAAATCCAACAGTCCTTGAGAATCCCAAAACTCTGTCCAAGTCTCCTCAATAGCCAGGTCAGAAATACTTCAACTCATACGCAAACTCTTGCGACTATGAATCTGACTTGTACCGTGTAAGTGATGGTGGCTCTCCCCAACTAGAATGACAACGACACTGACTTCTCCAGTACGACAACCCAATGATTCCCCAATCCAGCAACTCCATCCTCGAGGAGCGGGGTATTCCCTTCTAAGTTCAAGTGGCAACCAGCTCAAGAGGAGGGGGTGAAGAGAAGAATGGACGGTAGCCAGTGTAGCTACCTATCCTTGGATGCAAGACCAGTGTAGTCAAGTCATCCTGCTGCAGGCTCACATATTTGACTTTGGAACTCAAGCTTGCTTATTGACTTTGTACATACTTGCAGGCTTTTTATTTTTGTACATGCCTGAACACACTTTTTTTTTTTTTGAATACTATATACAGCAGCATTTACATAAGGAGTTTTTCCTCTTGAGCCAGTAGACTATCCCTCTTTTGAAGCTTTATCGCAACCCACAGCCTCCTGTCTTTAGACTTCCTAATCACTGGACGGGTTGGGGTGCACTTCCCTCCCTAGAGGAGGACAAATGTTTCCACTTGTGTGCGTCTCATACCGGCAAATCCAATCCCCTCACCACTCCAACTGAGTTGAGCCATGTGAAAGGTGCAGGTGTCCAAGTTAGGTCATTATCAACAAGAGTCGTGCGTGTGCTCCGAAATACTCTACTTAGGCAGTCAAGAATCCATTGAACCAAGTCCCGTGATCCTCAAAGAATTAAGTCAACTAGACCTGAAGTACCTCAAACCTGGTTCCTATAAGGTTCCTGTTATTAGGTAGATTATAAGGTCCAATCAAGCTCCAATCTCCGGATTTTACTTAGACTCGTTCAACTATCAAACTCAATCCGAAAAATGCGAATGCTATGCAATGCAATGCAGAAATATTTTTGTGATGCAATTTTCAAGATTTTGAACTTTTATGGATTTTTGAAAAGATGATGCATGCAGATGCAATTTTTTGTATTTTTCAAAGAAATTTTTCAGATGTTTTTGGATTTTAATTTTGCAAATGTTTTTGGGATTTTTGATAACAAAAAGTTTTTGGCTGAAAACTAGGTTAAAATATGTACACGGGAGTGCTTCTTATATATACAAGAAGTGGATTTTAAGAATTTACAGGGTAAGTGGTCAATTTTATACATGTATATATATAGTGGATTTTGGTGTGATGTGAATATTCCTCAAACTTATTTGAAAACAATTTACACACAATTTTTGAAAACTATAGTCCAAAATAATTTTTACAAACATTTTACACACATTTGAAAATCATTTTGCAAAGGCTTTCAAAACAGTATATATAGGTTTTTCAAAACATTTTTGCAACCATTTTTCAAACCATTTGCAAATCATTTTTCAAAAATTTTATTTCACACAAAGAAAAGATGTTTTACAATCCACACATTTTGACACAGGTTGAAAACACGAAACAAATATTTTCAAAATAGTTTTCAATAGATGTTCACAAAGATTTTCAAACTATTTTTCAAACATTTTGCAAAAAACATTTTCACCTGATTTATTAATCAGTAAATACAAACAGAATTTGAGGAATAATCACATCTTTTTATTAAGAATTTTTGTGAATGTTAAAGAATTTTTAGCCATATTTATTAAGAAAATACGAAAGTACGAGTTATGGCTAAAGTATATACGTAGTATATACGACCCCCCTATACTTAGCTTGAGCTATGTCCTCATAGATCGGAGAGAAAAGAGAAGACATAACTCGTACTAAGTATAGACAAGTCTAAAGAATAAATGAATGAACCAATGAGAAGTTGACCGTCCCCCTATACTTAGGATCAAATAATCCTAAGTATAGCAGACTGTACACAAAGTAGGGAGGGTCAAGGGTGGGAATGAACAGATCGTACTCAGATTGTCTCCCCCTATACTTAGGGTAAGATATCCCTAAGTATAGACAAGAAGAGGAGACAATGGAGAGGATCAAAGAATGGAAATACTCGGGGTGCACACCCCCCCTATACTTAGGACAAAGTACGTCCTAAGTATGGAAAACTGTCTACAAGGGCGGCACCTTTTTGATAGATACAGAAAATAGAAAAGGAAAAGAAGAAAAGAAGAAAATAAGAAAATAAATCGACAGACAACAGGGTGATATGAACAAATGGATTTGTACAGCGGAAGATGGAATTTGATCACCATGTATGAGACGTAGATGATGAGAGTCCAAGGACACATTTCATACCAGAAGAATGGGGGCAACGTCAATGGTCGGTGGATCATGATCAAGATATAATTTCAAGCGTTGACCATTAATGCGGAAGGTAGAAGAAGATGACGGTTCGGATATGTCGATGCTGCCATTGTCATGTACCTTCCTGACCACATACGGTCCTTTCCACTTGCTCTGCAATTTCCCTGGGAATAATTTCAGCCTGGAATCAAACAACCATACTCTCTGATCTGGCTCAAACTATTTATGGCTGATATGCGAATCATGCCATGTCATTACTTTCTCTTTGTACTGTAGGCTGTTGGAAAAGGCTGTATCTCTCAATTCTTCCAGGGCTGCCAATTCTGCTCTTCTCTGGTCTCCTATACTCTCGGGATCTAGAAGCAATTCTGTAACTGCCCAAAAAGATTTGTGCTTGATTTCCACTGGCAAATGGCACGGCTTGCCATAGACGAGACGAAAGGGAGACGTTCCCAATGGATTCTTGAAAGAGGTCCGATAAGCCCACAAGACCGAGTCCAAAAGCTGTGACCAATCCTTTCGGTCTGGGCGGACAACTTTCTGCAAGATAGTCTTTATCTCCCTGTTCGATACTTCGGCAAGACCATTAGTCTGAGGGTGATAAGGAGTGGCTACCCGATGGTCAATGCCGAACTCGTCTGCAAGGGCCCTGACTTTGTCATTGATGAAGTGAGACCCCCCGTCTGAAATCAAGACTCTAGGTACACCGAACCGTGAAATGATATTTTTCCTCAAAAATTTGCAAACGGTTTTAGCATCTGCGGCTCGGGCGGGGATGGCCTCAACCCATCGGCTGACATAATCTACAGCGAGCAAAATATGCTCGAATCCCTGACTCTTAGGAAATGGGCCCATGAAATCAATCCCCCATGCATCAAAAACCTCACAGAAGTGAATGGGTTGCATGGCATCATGTCTCTCTGTCCGCAGGTTCCCATTTTCTGACAGTCAGTACATCTCTTCACGAACTCATCAGAATCCTTGAAGAGAGTAGGCCACCATAGGCCGGATTGAAGCACCTTCTGTGCTGTCCTTTTTCCAGAATGATGTCCTCCTGCCTCAAGCTTGTGGCAGTATGTGAGGACGCTATGCTGCTCTTCTTGAGGAATGCACCTCCTCCAGATACTATCCCCTCCTTCATGATAAAGGACGGGATCCTCCCAATGGTAAAACTTGGCCTTAGCTAGGAAGGTCTCAAGTTTCTGCCTGGGCCAACCCTGAGGGACTGTCTTGGCAACAAGATAGTTTACAAAGTCAGCATACCACGGGAGTGAGGTGACAGACAAGATCGCCTCGTCTGGAAATGTCTCAGTGATAGGTGCGCTGGGCTCAGATTCCTCAAGATTCTCCAATCTGGAGAGATGATCCGCCACCACATTCTTGACTCTAGGCTTGTCCTTAATTTCAATATCAAATTCCTGGAGTAGAAGGATCCATCTGGTGAGACGTGCTTTGGCATCCTTCTTAGCCATTAAGTACCGGATGGCGGTATGATTAGTATAAATGGTCACTCTAGATCCGAGAATATATGATCGATACTTATCAAGAGCAAAGACTACGGCCAGCATCTCTTTCTCAGTCATAGTGTAATTCCGCTGCGCGGCATCCAAAGTCTGGCTGGCGTAGTGAATGGCGAACGGTAAACCATCCCTCCTCTGTCCAAGCACAGCCCCAACGGCAAAATCTGAAGCATCCGTCATGATATCGAATGGGAGAGACCAATCGGGCGGCTGAAGGACAGGAGCTGAAACAACCATCTTCTTGAGAGTCTCAAATGATTCAAGACACTTATCATTAACAATAAACTCGGTGTCTTTGGTGAGCAAGTCAGTAAGCGGTCGGGCAATTCGACTGAAGTCCTGAATGAACCGTCGGTAGAAACCGACATGCCTCAGAAAAGACCGTAACTGATGCAAATTGGACGGCGGATTGAGTTTTCTGATGATATCCACCTTAGCCGGATCGACCTCCATGCCCCTGTTGGAGACGATATGACCAAGGACCGTCCCTTGAGTCATCATGAAATGACTCTTCTCCCAGGATAAAACAAGATTGACCTCAATGCAGCGCTTCAGCACACGGTCTAGGCAATCAAGACAAGCATCGAACCCGTCGCCATAGACCGAGAAGTCATCCATGAAGACCTCTAAACAGTCACCCACCATGTCCGAGAAGATGGACAACATGCACCTTTGGAATGTTGCCGGAGCGTTACATAGACCAAAGGGCATCCGTCTGAAAGCATAAGTCCCAAACGGACAGGTGAATGTCGTTTTCTCTTGGTCTTCGGGCGCAATGGCCACTTGATTATATCCAGAGTACCCATCAAGAAAGCAGTAATGACTCTTCCCGGCTAACCGCTCGATAATCTGATCAATGAAGGGAAGCGGGAAGTGATCCTTCTTGGTGGCCTCATTCAATCGTCTGTAGTCCACACAGACCCTCCAAGAAGTTGGTACTCTGGTAGCGATCTCCTCTCCAGACTCATTGACAACTGTAGTGATACCCGTCTTCTTGGGTACCACATGTAACGGACTTACCCATTTGGAGTCGGAGATGGGATAGATGAAATCGGCGCTCCACCACTTGGAAATTTCTTTCATGACCACATATCAAAGATTCGGGTTCAGCCGTCGTTGGAACTCACGCGATGGCTTAGCGTTATCTTCAAGATAAATGTGGTGAGAGCAAAGATTTGGGCTCAGCCCTTGGAGATCAGCTATACTCCAACCGATTGCCTTGCGGTTTCTTTCAAGAACCTCCATCAGACGAGATTCTTGTTCTCCAGTCAAATCTGCTGAGATAATGACTGGGTGCATTTCTGGCTCTCCAGCAAGGAATCTGTACTTCATTGTCTGCGGCAGAGGTTTTCGTTCTGGACAACTGGGAGGTGGCAGATCTGGCTTCTGATATGTCTGTGTAAATGCTACCAGGTCTGCATGTGAGAACTCTCGCTCTGCATGAATTTTGACGAAGGGCGGCCTTCTGAATCAACGATAAACTGCACCGGCTCGCACTCTGTCATGGTTGTTGGCTCAGTAGGAATCAGACAAGGTAAATAGTCATCAAAGTCATCCCAGTCAATGTTTGAATCCGAGGGATCAGAAGACGATGAGCAAGATTGAAATTCCTCAGCACCGCTCATCACAACACTGTCAGCCTCAGAAATATCCCCCTCCAGGGATGTGCTCTCCCGGCTCTCGACTGCCATGAGCTTGAGATATAGAGAATCTGTAGGCAAGGCGAGGGTCGGTGCTACGGGATCTTTCCAGTTGGATTCATCATCAGTCATCTCGAAATCACAAACCTGGTGGATGTCTAGCTCCTCCTCTGTCATCTGCTCGGCTTCGCTGGACTGTTCTGAGCATTCTGCCTCTCTGGCTCTGATTTCTTCGATCGTCTCTATTTGTATGGTTTCGCCCTCTACGCGAAAACATACCTTCCCACTATCATGGTCGGTCACCGCCTTGGCTGTGGCCAAGAATGGACGTCCGAGGATGATGGGGGCATCAGTTACCGACTCTGGGATCTCCATGTCCAACACAACGAAGTCCACGGGGTATTGCAGCCCTGAATGGTAACGACCACGTCTTTCAATAACCCCTTCGGCCTCTTAATCGACCTATCAGCAAACTGAAGGACGGTTCTGCTTCGAAGAAGAGGGCCAAACCTCGAACTGCTTGAGTAAGGCTGCCGGAAGGAGGTTAATTGAAGAGCCGCTGTCTAATAGAGTACGATCAAACTGCTGCTCCTGAATCTCGCATCTGACATAGGGAGCTCCTGCGTCTGGTCGCTTGGCTGGCAATGTTTTCTGAATGGCGCAGCAAGTGTCATGAGTGAGCATATGGATTTGATCTCTGTGCCTCTTCTTCCTTCTGACAGTAGTTGTTTCTTTCAAATTCTTCTTGAAGAAGGGGATATGCTCAAATGCTTCTCGTAGAGTCAGCTGAATATGAAATCTGTCAATCATCTCGTTGCCGAACTCTACCTGTTGACTCTTTTTTGGATTTTCTTTTTTACTCCCCTTCGCTCGGCGGAGTGCCTCAGGGAAGGGGATTGTAGGGGCCTCCTCAGATGGAGGACTAGGAATCGGTCCCTGTGCCTGTGAAGACGGAGAGTCCATACGATAATCATCATTCACCACATATGGATTCGTAATTTGAACAGAAACCTTTCCTTTATTCATATTTTTGTTTTTGTTTTTGTTCCCACAGTCTCTAGATACAAAATGTGGCAACATCACAGATGGTTCAACAAAAGTGGATGTGGTGGCCTCAGTACCACCACTAGCACCTGTCTTCGCGGCATCAGCACCGCGCTCTGGTTCATCATCCAAAATGGTGGCTTCAGCACCACCGTCTGCACTGGCATCACAACGGCATCAGCACCATTGTCCTGGACTCCATCATTGGTGGCATCAGCACCACCGTCTTCACATCATCTGTAGCGGCATCAGCACCGCTCCTCTGCTCCTCTGGCGCTCCTGATTCTGCATCTGGCTGTCGCTCAGAAGAGGCACCGCCGGCTGGCATCCTACCGCTCCTAGTAGTAACAAATCAGCATCATAATAGGAATAAGACATGTCACTCAAATAATCACTAGGAGAGGTATCCTCTGTGGACTCTACCTGCTCAGATTTTCTTTTTAAATTATTAGGGTTTGGTTCGATCTGAGCGGGTATGGCGGCTTTGCCTTTGATGATGTCCCGCATTTCCTGCCGGAACTCATCCATTTCTTGCCTGAAAGATGCTCGCTGTTCAGATAGCAAGTGGGCAAGATCATCAAGAGCAGGGTTCTCGAAGGCTGGACCCTGAGAACCGGACGTCTGTCCCTGCTGGAAATGGGGCTGCTGCTGGTGGTGGTGTTGCTGAAACTGGGGGAAGGCTGGTGATAAGAATGCTGAGGCGGTTGACGCTGCCTCCACTGTTGTCCCTGATAGGCGGGACGAGGACCACTCTGGTATTGTTGTGGCTGGGCATACTGGGGCTGCTGGTTGTACTGCTGTGGCTGGCTGTTCTGCTGTCCTTGAGCAGGGGAATGCTGTTGGGATGAGGAACCACCATTACCCCAACGGAATCCGGGATGATCCCTACGAATTGCGGGCTGAGGGTATCGGTCATACCAAATCCCGTTGACTTCCATCAACGGTTCCTGCTCGAAGGAAGGTGGAGGAAGAACTGCCAGTGGCTGCTCCGGCTGATACACCACCATCTGCGTCTCTTGAGATGGCGGTTGCTCTGGATGGTACTGCAACAATGGAACCGGCTCCGCCTGGATATGGTTCACCTGGCGGTATGAGGTGGAGGCCTGGTTGGGATTGTTGCTGCTGGAAGCACCCTGTGACCTGGGAGGCTGTTGGAAATGGGCTTGTGCCTCCTGAATACAGAGAATTTGAGTCTTCAGGTCACTCATTGTTTTGGTGAGAAGGTCCATCTGGGCTAGACCTTGGTTCTGTTTCTTTTCGAGGATCTCCATGCGGTCCAGCTTTTCACTGATAATGCCCATGTCGGCTGCTGCTGATTCGGCTTGTGCTGCGGCTACCGACGTTGCGCTGGGGACCGGCATCGATGCGAGCGATCCTCTGAAATGATCCCGCTCCTTGCGGGGGCTTTTGCTGTGTGTAGACTCTGGCTTGGGTCATCACTGTAGAGTTTTCTGCCATACCTTCGTAGATGGCCCATACATCGTCTTCACCTTTAGAGAAATATGATCCACCGCAAGAGGCGTTCACAAGCCCCTGCAGCTCCGGTGTCAGCCCACAGAAGAAACTCTGCACCAGGTGGGGCTCGGAGATATCGTGATGTGGACACCGGTCTATGAGCTCTCTGAATCGATCCCATGCTTCATGGAACTGTTCATTTGGGATCATGACGAAGTTGCTGATCATGGCTCGAGCTGCGTTGGTCCGGCCGAGAGGATAGTATTTCTTCAAATATACGGACCGGAGATCTGCCCAAGTATCGACGAATCGCCCTAGATGCTTGAGCCAATATGCGGCTCGATCAACCAATGAGAACGGGAAGGCGATCATCCTGATAGTGTCCTTGCTCAACAACCGATCGTGGATAGTGCTGCATATCATTTCAAACTCTTGGAGATGGAGGTGCGGCTCTTCGGTCGGCAGCCCGTGAAACTTGGGTAGCAACTGAATCGTGTGGTGTCGAAGCTCGAAGTCTCCGTGGATTGGCGGGAGTCTGATCCACCGGTGAGTGAGGGACGAAGCTGGGTTGTCAGTTCCCTCATGATGGTCTGTGGCGGTCGCTCACCGTCTGGATCGCCTCCTCCTGCATCAGGTCCTCCTCCTTCTCCGCCACCGCCTCCTCCAGGTCGGTTCTCTCTCAGCTGTGCGATTTCTCTCATAAGGTCACCCATGAAAGTGCCCTGGTCTCGGATCTGCCTCTGCATAGTCTCCAGGGACGCTAGCAAGGAATTGTTGATGGCCACTTGGTCAATAATGAATGGAGGATAGTCGTGGTCATCTGGGTGCTCGCCTCTGTCTGCCATTACTGGATTCTCTGAAAATGCAAAAGAGGCCATTTCAGGTGCTGTTGAATGAGCTGAACTCTGTGATGCACTGAATTCTGACACAATCAGACTGAGGGAAGGAGAATAGGAAGGGTGGTCGAGGGGGAAAAGGGTGGATGTAAACTCGGGCTCGGAGAGCGGACTCTCCGAGGCATTCCTAGATGAGTAAGGAGGAGTGCTAGATAGCGGTGCCGACAAGATCGGCCTAAGAGATCTCCGTCCCATCATCTTGATTATTCGGGAAGAGCAGGATAAATGCAAGGGAAGAAGAAGATGAGATGCAACAAAATTGTGCACAATCGTGCGGTATTTTTGATCTTGACCTTAATAAATCTAACAATCAAACACAAAGCAAGGGTAAGTTCACCAACTCAACTCGTGAAGCCGTGAAGGATCGGCTTTTATCTTGTCAGTTTTAGCTTGTTTTCAGGTATTTATCTTTTCACGAGTCCTTAGAGCGCTACGCCTATAGGAGCGAGAGTACTGCCAGGAAAGTGTCCCCGTACTTGTCCTCCTCCTGTGTAACCTGTAACTTGCGCTTTTTGAGGTCCTTGTAACCCTTCCTGGATCCCTACTCAGCCAAAGAAATAGAGGGAGGAAGCCGATAGGCGAAACCGATACTTCGGACCTCGCTCGCAACGGAATCACCCGTGAGCGTACAAGGTCCTACTCGGACGCAGCCGGTGAGACAGACACACCCGTGAAGGCGTGGCCTAAGCTCGGTACTTCGGACAAGGTCGGTGCTCTCACAATAGAGAGTCACCAATGGCGACCAAGTCCTACACGACTACGTACGATAGTAGCGCCAATACTTCGGAAATCCAGGCGATACACAAGGCAGCCACAAGTTGGGTTTTGGGCTCTAATCCTTACGAAGCGCTCACCTCACTTGGAAGGAGGCCTTCCCATGCAACCTGAAGACAAGTGAGGGTGTTACTCTCCCCAAGCAATGAATCCAATTACCAATTTTATTTTGGTCAAGTTTTCTTTAGCAGTCCCTTTTTTAATTTTTTTTTGGTGTTATCGCTTCTTTCGAGTCAATTCAAACAAGCGCCTAACGGTTTTGTATTTTTCCTTTATCCTACTTTGTTCCAAAAACAGAGGGAGAATAGAGTCGGAAAAGCCGTGCAAGTCGACACCAAGGTGGAAATCTCACCTTTGTGCCTAGATGATGCGTGCAAAGTAAGAGGACTTACAGCGAATCCCAGCTCTCTCCATGTGGGATGCAAAGCAGAATATTTAAACCTATGCTATATGGCGAAATGCAAGCGGAAATCGTCCTAGAACAGGCAGCTGCTAGCGTGAAGAACCACAAGCTAACTAATAACTCCTAATCCGAGTGTCCGGTCTAGGCTCACCCCTCCTCTGCCCAACACATTTGGGGTAGGAGAAAGCGCTTGTTCGGGTGTGAGCTCGCGGCGCGTGGATTTGGAAGCTACTAGATAACTGTTTGATTATTCTAAGTCCAAATACGAATCTATAGGAGCATGCAAATATAATTAGGTGTTTGGACCTATTCTAATCGAATCAAGCAGAACCTAGAACTAAGAGCTCAATCCACAAAAGAAAGTGAAAAATGAAAACAAAACCGGAAAATGACAGTGATAAAAACGCGATAAAAATCCGCGGTGAGCCCCCGGGTGAACAAACACCCGGAAATTAGGCCCGAATGTCTAAGTGTCCAAGTCCAAGTGTACCTGTATTATTACAAATTAAATGAATCACTCTCTCACCAAAAATAAATGAAAACTAATCTAATCACTCTCTCTCTCACTCCTTGCTCTCTCCTGTCGGCTTGGCTAAAGAACAGCCGGCTCCGCTTCCCAAGGATGCGTCGGATCACCTAGGCGATCCGCCTTGCTCCGCGGTCCCTCGCAAGAAGACAAACAAGAGTGGTCAGATAGCTCAACAAGATATATCAAAATGTAAGAGATGAAAAATGTTATGATAACAATCACACAATCAATCAAACAAAATATGAACTACTCGCTGTTGCTCCCCGGCAACGGCACCATTTGATAAACGCGAAATTCGATGGTCTTAAGTTCAACACAAAGCGTGAACTCAGTCGAAGTGTCGACCAATCAAAATCCGCATTTAATCAACAATTAACCCACACTAAGATCAATGAATTAGAACTAATGCGGAGTTAAAATTTATTTTTAACTCTACATAAAAGATGTATAGGTACAAGTATGTAGAGAGTTCGAACACAGGGAACAAGCAGGGTAGTTCAAGCAAAAATGCTAAAGTGTGTGTGTGATGTGTGGAGTGTCTACACTAAGCAAACAAGCAATTGAATTTTTGTGGGTTTTTAATTTTTTTTAATTTAATATTTTTTTTATTATTTAATTTTTTTTAATTTTGTATTTTGATTTTTAATTTTCTAATTTTTATATTTTATATTTTATCTATTTTTTATTTTTCTTTTCAATATTGGATATTAAAGACAATATAATAAAAGGCAAGCTAAAATGTTTGTAAAAATGCACAAAATTAACCAAAAATTCAGAACTAAGATGTTTTTGGTATTTTTATAATTTTTTACTGTTTTTGTGATTTTTGGGAATTTTTCAAGGTATTTTTGATATTTTTAAATACTGAAATAAGACAAAATAGTGGAAATAAGGCTGGCTGTGAATAAAATGCAAATTAAAAATAGCAACCAGTAACTCAAAATTTTCACACTATTTTTCTAATAAAAAGAACAAAATAAGGAACAAACAGGAACTGAAATTTTGATTTTTGGAGTTTTCTACTATTTTATATTTTTTTGAAGTTTTTGAGTGTTTTTAAATTTTTAGTGTTTTTCTTTTGAGATTTTTAGTGATTTTTGGACTGACACTAAAATAGGATAAAATAGACACTAGGTGAATTTTTTGGAATTTTTGGAGGTGTTTTAATATTTTTTTGGTCTTTTCTAAACTAGACAGTGCACAAATAGCAAGTTTTTGATTTTTAATAAATATGAAAATAAAGTAAAATCAAAAACTAAAATGGTAGCGTGAAAGTTCAAGGTAACAGGAGCCTAACCCTAATTTTGTGGAATTTTTGGACTTGAAATGATCATTCAAATAAATACAACAAGCATCCAAACAATAAACAGTCCTGGCAGGGATATATTTGCAATATCTAAAACATCCAGGGGCATACATGCAATTTTCCACAAAACTTTACACTGAATATTCAATTTTTAATACCAAAAAGCAATTACAAAAGTCACCTGGGCCTCTTAGCAATTTCCCCACCAGGGCGCGTGACTTGCACGCGCCTGGGAAGGACTGAAATGTAATTTGTTGAAACCCTGGGGGCCTACTTGCAAAACAACCAAAAAGTTTACACGTGCTGCAATAGTTTTAGGACTAAAATAAAATACACAAAAGACCGAGGGTATCCTTGCAAAATGCCCACCCCCTCACGTGTACAGGTCACGTGAGGTGACGTGGCGAAGGACCTAAGTGTGAATAAGCAAAGTTCAGGGGTCTCTCTGCAAATATTACAAAATTTTTACACTACAGACAAGAGTTTAAATACTAATAAATAAATACAAAAAGGGTCGAGGGTGAAGTTGCAAAATACCCTCGGCGCGCCGATCGAACGGTTGTGGGTCTTCACTTAAACACGTGTCGTCGATCGGACGGCGATGGCGCTTCGTGGATGCACGGCGGAGATTAGAACGCTCGAAGACGATCTGACGGCTGAGGCGTGGTGCAATCCAACGGCTACTGCTTGATCTGGGCGCTCCACCTCGATCCAACGGTGGCGAAGCCCGGAGCAAGAACAGGGACGAACTCCGGCGAGCCGAGGTTCGTCGAGGTCAATCTCCATCTCCGGCGAGCGGTTTGGCTTCAAAAGCGAGCTGGAGCTTCCTGGGGTCGTCCTCTATCTCCTGGGGGCTTCAAAATCGCACGGCGTTGGCCGTGCCGCTCGCAGGTGGTCGGCGGAGCTGGGGAGCTCGTCTGATCTCCGGCGAACCTCAAAAAACGCGCCCAGGCGCGAGTCAATGTGCTTTGACCCTGCAAAAAGCGTTAGAAGGTCCAGGGCAAAGTGCCTGGACCTTGGGTGGACCTAATCGATGCGCGAGGGGGAGTGGTCGACGGTGGCCGGAGGTGCGCTCCGGGGATAATGCTTGGAGTGGCGAAATACGCAATGGAACTTAGAATTTTTTTTGGGGTTTTTGAAGCTTAAGCTAACAGGAACTAAAGGCAAGAAAGAACTAAGCAGGGGGATGCCCTCGATGGCCGGAGCCAGAGGAAAAAGGGTACCTCGACGCCGGCTGTTGGCGGAGGTGGTGGAGCTTCCCTCGACTTCGCGCGCCTTGGCTGAAGGGCTGGCGGTGGAGCTGTCACCACCACGGAGCTCAGGAGCTCGATGATGGCGCTGAAGGGTGGACCAAGGGGACTCGAAAATCAAAAGGAAAGAGGGGGGTCGGTTTTAAGTGGTTTGACCCTGAGTCGCAGGGGCTCAAAGATCAATGAATATCTTGCAAATCTTGGGTCCAAAGACCAAGATTAAGCTTGGGCGAGTGAGATAGATGGTGGGTGAACAATGTTGCAGAAGGATGCAACACGAAATCATGAAAGAATCGGCTGGGAAAAAGCCACAAAGATGGCTCAAAAACCGAGCCTGACACGGGCTACAGGGGTAGGTCAGACTGTTGACCTAGGTCAACAGTCCTGGCCTCCTGGTTGGTCCACGTGGACCAACCAGGACAAACCCTGGAAAAACACTTTATTAATTAAATTAAAAATAATAAATGGCTGAATTAATTAAAAGTTATAAAATAAAAAATGCTTAGAATTTTATGTAGTATTTTATTTTGATTTTTAATTATTTTTAGGAGTTATATTTTTACAAGTCACCTTTTTAACCCTATATAGGTATAATACCTATGTATTTTAGTATTTTATTTTTATTTTGTGTATTTTATTTTTATTATTTTTATTTATGCTTTTATAAAATTATAAAATACTTTTATGTACACAAATATATTTTTATTTTATTTTTCTGATATGTTTTGTATATTTAATAAAATACAAGTATGTTTTGTATAGGTATATATATATAGGTAATGTACCAATGTGTTGACTATATACAAATATTTTGTATTTTATTTATGTTTTTCTTCTGATTTAAATACACATAATTATTATAAGTAATATTCACAACATTATAAAAGTATAAAATTATAAAAATAATAAATAAATAATAAATTGAATCTTTTAATATGTACAAGTATACAACAGGGGTCCAAAACTCAACTTTCAAACCGTAGCTCCGCCAAATGTGAAACCACCGCCATTGGATAGATTATTTTATTCTATATACAATTAAAGGTGAGTTTGCTACATTTGGAGTTGTCAGTTGTGAGATACGGGTCTGGAAAGTTGGGATTTTGGATTCTTATTCAGATCATAACTTTTTATCTGTATATTATTTTTCTGTGAAATCAATTTTGTATTTTTCTTTATTAAATTATCTACAACTTTCATGTACAAAGTTTCTTTATTTGATGTACAAAAAGTGGAACCAAAAGTAGGTCCCAAAATGAATAAAGAATGAACAGGAAGTATAGGTATTATATTGTATTTCTGACCTTATCTCCCCCTACTTTATTCCTTGTCGACCTATTCATCAAGATGCCTAGGTCTCGGGGGTTTTGGGTCATAAAATATTTACAATATTTTATTCTTTTTCTTTTCTTTATTTATTCTATAATTTTGGCCTTAATTACAGTAATTTATACACTGTTTAGATGCACATGCATGAATGCTAAGATGCTCTATTTAAGGGTATTTACAGGTATTTGCTAGGGTTTTTGGTGCCAAAATGATAGAATAAAGATGATGAAATGTGGATTCATCAGGAATCAACAACGAATATGAAAGAATATAATCAAACTGCAAGATATGAAGAATCGATAGACACCACGCATCTTAGGTGAGTGAAGGTGTGACGAATCACAGGGTTCATTGACGTGCATAGCCATCTGTATCTAAGTAGAGTAATACATAGATTTCTCTATCAAAATAACTAGAAAAGCATAATAAAAAGAATAGAGCCATAAACGATGGAGAATCGATAGACACTACGCGTCTGAGGTGAGTGAAAGTGTGATGAATCACAGGGTTCACTGACGTGCATAGCCGCCTGCACCTAAGTAGGGTGTTACACAGATTTCTCCTCGAATCACAACAGAAAATGAATCGAAAAGAAAGATGAATCGAAAATAAAGCTGGTAAAAGAAGATGAATCGAAAACCTAGCTTATGAAGTAAACTAAGAGAGGATCGTACCTTCCTCCTCCTCTTTCTTGCAGCAGCGCATTGCTAGCGTTCCTTACCCGATTCCCACTCCTCCTCCCAACCTCTCGACCCTAGCCCTTGGGGTGGTGGTGTAGTGGAAATCGTAGAGAATGAATGGGGGGGCTATTTATAGGCTCCAGAAAATCGCTAACCATGGTTAGAAAACCATGGTTTAGACCTTAACCACCGTTGGCGGCCCATGGTTTTGGCCAAAACTTATCCAAAACTTAGGGCTTAAGTTAGAATTATCCAGAAGACTCTAGATTCTCTAATGACGCTTAATTACCACTAATCGTGATTAACTTTTACTAATCGTGATTTAACCTTCGCAGCTTATGCTTAACTTTTGCTAACCATTGATTAGTATTCGCTAATGGTCATTAACGATCCTCAATCCATCATTAGTTTCTTTAATCGTGTTTAATTAGTCTTAATGATGGTCATTAAGGTTTAATGATATCTTAATCCTCCCTACTTCTCTTTCCTCTGAAGATCATAACAAACTGAAATGAAGTCTGATTCACACAAAACAAATTCCGTTGTTTTCCTCTTGACGAATCAGCTCTTATGATATATGATCAGAGAGACAACCAAGTTCAAGGCGTTACAATTATAACAACCTTAAAGGAAGTCTCGTTCTCGAGACTTACAGTGTAGGCATAACAACCTTAAAGAGGATTGAAACCATAACAACCTTAAAGAAAATGAAAGTCATTTCGTTTCATTTTTTATGAAGGTACACACAATACGTACTGTTATCACTCAAACAAGTAGGGGTATTTTTCTCTCATTTCTACCTCAGGTTCCCATATGGCTTCTTCAAACTCTTGGTTTCGCCACAACACTTTAACTAGAGGTACCTTTTTATTCCTCAACTTTTTAATATCTCTATCTAGTATTTGCAAAGGTATTTCTAGGTATGTCAAGTCTAGCTCAACATGCAGATCATCATAACTTATCTTATGCTCAGGATCATTAATATACTTTCTCATTTTTGATACATGAAAAACATAATGTATTACCGAAAGATGTGGAGGAAGTGCAAGTCTATATGTGACATTCCCAATCAGCTGAATAATTTAACAGAGATCTACGAACATGGGTGCTAACTTCCCATGCAAGCCAAACCTCTAAACTCCCTTCGTAGGCAATACTTTTAGGAATACAAAGTCACCTACCTCAAACTCAAGGTCTTTTCGCATGGTATCATTATAGCTTTTCTGGCGACTCTGAGCAATTACTAGTCTTTTTCGTGCAAGCTCTACAGCTTCTCATGTCTCCTGGAGTCTATCTGAATCATAAATATTCTTTATCCCAACCTCGTGCCAATACAAAGGAGTAGTACACCTTCATCCATAAAGTGCTCCAAACGGTGCCATGCCAATACTTGCATGGTAACTATTGTTGTAGGTGAATTCTGCAAGAGGCAAATATTTCACCCATGATCCTTTCCATTCTAAGGCACATGCTCGCAGCATATCCTCTAGCGTCTGAATCGTACATTTTGATTGACCATCTGTTTGCGGATGATATGATGTGCTCAAGCTTAATTGTGTGCCTAAGGCTTTCGTGAAGTTCTCCCAATAGTGTGAGGTGAATCGTGAATCTCGATCGGAAACTACATACTTTGGGATGCCATGGATCACATACGTAATATATAACTCAGCAAGCTGGTCTGGAGTAAAAGATACGCTTATTGGAATAAAGTGGGCTATCTTGGTCAGGTGATCTATTATAACCCAGATACTATCTTTACCACCAGTTCTCTGAGGTAAGACAGTAATGAAGTCCATGGAAATGCTTTCCCATTTCCATTCAGGTATAGGTAGGGGTTGCAACAATCCTGGCGGCTTTTGGAGTGAAGCCTTTACATGCTAGAAGGTAAAACATGAATTCACAAACTCAGCAACATCCTTCTTCATTCCTGACCACCAAAGTTTGAACAAAGATCCTTATACATCTTCATAATTCCTGGATGAATGGATAATCTTGAACAATAAACCTCACGTAAGATTTCCTTCCTCAAGTCGGGTGTGTTTGGTACATAAACTCTGTGATGGTTATATAGTAACCCAACTTGTATATGGAATCCCTCTACCTCATTCTTCTCATGTTGTTGTCTCAAGTCTTTAAGTACTGGATCATCCTCCTATCCTTTCTTTATTCTATCCCAGATCTCTGGTTTGTATCGGTGAGGAATAATTATAGTGTCGATACTACTATCAAATGATTTTCATTCACTCAACGTTGATAGTAAACCCCAGAAGTGGATAGCACTCACCAACCTAGGTGAATAAGTTCTTCTGCTAAGGGCATCTGCTACGGCGTTTCCCTTACCAAGGTGGTAGGAGATGGTGCAATCATAGTCCTTTAACAACTCCAGCCATTGTCTCTGTCTCATATTAAGCTCCTTCTGATCAAACAGATATTTCAATCTTTTATGATTGGTGAAGATTTCAAAAGTAATATCATAGAGGTAGGGTCTCCATATATTTAAATCGAAGACTACGTCAGCTAATTCAAGGTCATGTGTCGGTTAGTTCTTCTCATGTGTCCTGAGCTGTTGTGATGCATAAGAAACTACCTTACCATGTTGCATAAAATTGCTCGAAGTTCTTCTTTAGATACGCTAGTGTACATTGTAAACCCTTCACTCTCAGAGGGTAGAGTAAGGATAGGTGCAGATGTCAGGCATTCTTTCAGTGTCTGAAAACTAGCTTCGCATGCGTCAGACCATATGAATGGAACTTCCTTCTGAGTCAGCCTAGCCATTGGCAATGCTATTCGTGAGAAGTTGATGGCCGGCTCTGAACACTCGGGTAAAAGGTCGTCAATGGTCGTTGCGACCCAAGCAATCAGACTCGATCAATCAAGAAAAAGAGACCACCAATTTAAGATAAAATCAACTCGAAATCAATAGCGGTCTTGCTATTTTATTAACCTGGTATAGCGACCAGGGTCGAACTCAGGGAGCACGAAATGGCCTTGCGGCCTACGAAGTAGTCAAAAAGAAAATAAAAGAAAAGAAAAGGGGATTTTTGGTGGTTTTTAATTCTTTTTATATTTTTTTGGATTTTCAATGTATTAAGAAAATAGAGAAAACTAGACAACAAAGCAATTCAACTGTATTTAATGCACTAAAAATCAACCAAAAATTCAAATAAAAATGTTTTTGTGTGTTTTATAATTTTTACTGTTTTTAATGAATTTTTGGGATTTTTCTGATTTTTATTTAATTTTCTAAAAATCAAACAGTGCAAAAAGATAAAAACAATGTCCAGCCAAGCTTAAGGGGTTTAGATAAAATATCTAAAAACCCCCAAAAAGCCTAGAGGTAATTTTCCTGTATAGTAAACACTACAAAGAAAATTTAGCCACTGGATTTATGATTTTTGGATTTTTAACGTATTTATTAGAATTTTTATAAGTTTTTAGGTGTTTTTCAATTTTTATGAGTTTTATGTAATGAAAAATAGCCAAAATTGGCTAGAAAATAAAGCAGCCAAAACAAACAGTAGCTAATTTTTTTGTAATTTTTAGATAGGTTTTAATATTTTTTGTGATTTTTAAAGTCAAACAGTAATGAAAATGGAGGTTTTTGAATTTTTAAAAATATCAAATCAAAACAAAATTGTCTCCAAAAATTCTAGAAAATTTTACACTATAGCAGGAGCCATGTGTCCAATTTTCATAGGATTCGGAGTTAATTTGCTATTTTATTCAAAAATAACAAGTAGGTACTGTGCATAGGTACTTGAGTGCAAATACCAAGAGTTCTGGGGGGTCCGGTGCAAAATACCCAGGAAAACACGCGCGTAACGCATGCCTGGGGCACTCAGGGACCCAAATGTAATGAAAACAAGTTCCAGGGGCTATTTGGTAACAAGTACCAAAAGTCCAAGAGCTTGTTTATAAAATACCCAATAAAAAACGCACTTGTACAATTAATTCACGCACAGGGGTATAAAAGCAGTTATCCAAAAGTTTTCATTCATTTCAGAACCAACCAGAACTACAGGTCTACTGACGCAAAATACCCAACAAAGCACGTGTCGATGCACGTGTTATACCATACACAGGGGCATATAAGCAAATAAAATAAAGCGTAGGGTCCTCAGTGCAATTGTACCAAAAATAAAACAACTATCTAACTTATTTACAGGATTAAATGCTAAATAAAATAAAAGGCAGGGCCTAAGGGTAAATTACCCTTTATTAATGAAGACGGCTGGATGGGCGCCACGTGGTGGATGGACGGCTGAGATGCGGGTGGCGCCCAACGAAGGAAGATCTCGTCCTGATCGAGCAGTCCAGGTGCAGCCACGTGGAAGATCGAATGGCTCTGAAGCAGTGTGGGAATGCGCCTCTGATCGGACGGTATGGATCGCCTCTCCAAAGATCTGACGGTGACGGGACCTCCTCAGATGGACGGGCACGATCAAGTCTGGAGCGCGGGGGCGATCGGAATCGACGGTGGTCGGCGACGGGGCGAATTGGGGGTAATCAGAAATTAACAAAAAAGAAAGGGAAATGGGTCTACCTGGGTGGAGGGTTCGACTGTGGGTGAGCAGGGGATGCTCTGGGTCCTCGCCTCGAGGAGCGTCGACGTCCGAGTCTTTGGCTCCGGCTCTGGGCGGAGCACGGCGGTGGTGGCTCGCCGGATCAGTGGCCGCTTGCTCCCTCCTCGCTGCAACACCTGCAGGAGCAAGCTGTCACTCTCACCAACACGGTGGAGGTCACAGGTGGTGAAGCAAATGAGCCAAAGATGGGAAATGGAGTGGCGGAGCTCGAGCTTTATACGGTGGAGGGTCCAGGAAGACGTGGTCGGGTAGGGCAATGGGATGCGCGGATCCCGAGGCGGACACTCCGGCGAGGGTGTCGGATGTGTTGCGTGTGGAGCGGACCCGGGGTTTAGGTGATGGATGATTGGGTTTAGATGGGAAAAGTTCGAGAAACCGGGTCGGGCACCAAGGACCCGTGGAAGGTGGTCCTGGGGGGAGTTGACCGGGCGGTCAACAATCCCCTGGACCAATAGGAAGAGGCCATTTGGAAAAGATATGTAAAATCATTAAAAAATAGTAAATGGCCGATTTATTAAAAAGTCAAAATATGAAATATTTTTGTTTTAATTTTTTCTATTTTTTAGTGATTTTTAATTAATTTTTCAAAGTAAAAATAAGGTATTTACATTATAGTACTATACATAGGTATATATACAATATAGGGTTTTTAATTTTGATTTTTAATTTGTTATTTTTATACAATTTTATTCCCATTTTATATTTTATTTATTTATATCATAAAATAAGGAATAAAAAGATATTTTTATTTTATTTTTATTATTTTTATACATAGGTGAAATGAATAGATATGTACATATATATACATGGCATATTTACAATATTATTTTTGATTTTTAATTTTGTTATTTTTATTTTGTTTTAATTTTAATTTATTTTATTTATTTACACAATAAGACATAGAATATGTACAAGATTTTTGGAAATTAATTTTATTTATTTATAAGGCTAAATAAATATAAGATAAATGGACTATATACATGGTGACCATGTACATGAGTGATGTTTTTGTTTTCTTTTTAATTTTTCTATTTTTATCTTGATTTTATCTTTATAAATATATACAAATATTTACAAGCCTATTTTAGTCTATTTTTGGAAGGAAAATATTTTTATTATATTTACATATATATTTACACACATGAGCCCCTATCTCCCTCTACTTTGGCTTTTATGCGGTCAGGCCCATGCTGAGCCCTCCCTTGGGTTAGGTTGCTCAATATTTATTCTAAATATTTCCCTCTTTTTCTTTTTGATCTTTATTATTTTATTTTTGCATAAAAACATGCTAATTATTACTTTTTACACAATGCATGCTTTTGGTAATTATTTATATTTACAACTATATACATGCATTTGCAAAGGTTTTTGTAGCTAAAATATAAGAATAAAGAGTGATGAATGAGTATTCATCACCCCCCTATACTTAACTTTGCTAGTCCCTTAGCAAACACTTATTTGAAAAAGAAGTGAAAAAGCAAGAAAGAAAAAGAAAAAGAGAATGTACATGGATCAAGGTTGATTATTAAACTTGCCTTCATTAAATGAAGGTATGGAGCTCGATCAGATCTTTGGATTATTAATGTGTCGGAACCTTATTTGGACTTAAGTTTAAAACTCAACAGCCTCTAAGTTCCACTAATCTATAACCAAGACTCCTCAATGCTCCAGATCAGAACAAGTCATCAATCACAAACCCTGAAGACCATGAATCTTTTCTTGTCCTGTGAATGTGAGGTCTAAGCTCTCCACCTCAGAATTGGCAACTTGACAACCCTCCCCAACAAGGTAACTCTATGACCTCAATCTGGCCACTCTTTCCTCGAGGAGCGGGGTATTCCCTTCTAAGTTCAAGTTCAACCGGCTCAAGAAGAGGAGGAAGAAGAGAATGGGTCAAGGCCAGTGTAGCCATGTACCCTTGGGAGCTTGACCAGTGTAGCCAAGTCTCCCTGCTGCAAGCTACATAAAGTGGATCATGAAACTCAAGATTTGCTTATTGCACTCTATATACATACTCCGGTGGGATTATCATTTTCTATCAGACCCACCACTTTTTTGGAGTGATTTTCTTTTTGCATTTTTTTTCAAGTGCATCTATACAACATATACATGTGCAGCATATATACAAGGAGTTTTTCCTCTTGAGCCAGCAGACTATCCCTCTTTTGAAGCTTTATTGCAACCCACAACTCCCGTCGTTAGACCTCATGGCAACCAGACCAAGTTGAGACGCACTTCCTTCACTAAAAGAAGAAGAGAGGTTCCGCCTAGAAGTACTACCCTCATATGCTACCCCAAGTCAAGGAAGACTGCCTCCTCACCACCTCATCCGTAGAGAGCTCGGTGCAAAATGTTGGTGTCCAAGTAAAGCCATTGTCTATATGAGTCATGTTTTGTTGTTAAGTGCTCTACTTAGGCTCAATGAGATGACATGTGATCATAGCCTAGTGGACTCAAAGAATTAAGTCACCATGGACCTAAAAATCCTTAAACCTAAGCCCTATAAGGTTCCTCTTGTAAATTAGGTGGATTAAGATCTTAATCAAGCTCCATTTCTCAATTTGATTCCAGGCTAGTTTAAATGTCAACTATCATCCAGAAAAACTATATACATATGTACAAAAGATGCTATTTACACAAATTTTACAAACATGCAAAATTTTTGAAAAATGTTTTGAAATCATGAATGGATGATGCATGAAGTGCAAGTTTTGCAAAAAGTATTTACACACATTTACACTAGATTTTTGCAAACTATTGATTTTCAAAACATTTTGGAAAAATTTTGTATTATATACATAATTTTGATAAGAAAATATTTACACAAACTTTACACAAAAGATTTTTGAAATCATTTTACAAAAATAATTTGTACATTAGCTATTTATGTGCAAATAAAAGAATGTTTATGTACATAAAAATTTTAATTTTTGTGATTTTTAGGGTTTTTAGCCATTTTATTTATTTACACACTCACGCAAAGTACGAGTTATGGTTAAAGTATATATGAAATATATACACACCCCCCTATACTTAGCTCGAACAATGTCCTCAGAGTCAAGAGCGATGAAGAAGAAATAACTCGTGCTAGGTATAGGGAAGTGAAAAGAAAGGCTATATACAAAGACAAATGAATGAATAGAAAGTCAAGAGGGTCTCGGGTCTTCCCCCTATACTTAGGATCAAGTAATCCTAAGTATAGCAGGCTGTACACCAAGGGAGAACCGAGTGGAGAATGTACAGGGTCTACCCCCCCCCATACTTAGGGTGAAATATCCCTAAGTATAGGCAGCAAAAACAGGGGTAGAAAGAAACAAAAGAAATACCCGAAGGTCCTACATCCCCCCTATACTTAGGGTAAAGTGCACCCTAAGTATAGCATAATCAAGAGATGAAGAAAGGGATGTGGGACTAAAGAATGTAATGATATAGACATCTGGATCTATACAAGGCTGAAGATCAGTGAAACTCAGGCGCGAAATGCATTAGATGTGAGCCAAAGACCACATCTCACGCAAAATGAATAGGGGCAAGATCAACGACCCGTGGCTCATGATCTAGAAATGGCTTGAGCCGCTGACCGTTCACTCGAAAGGTACTCTCAGAAGACAACTCGGATATATCAATGCTACCGTTGTCGTGTACCTTTCTCACCAAGTAGGGTCCCTTCCACTTGCTGTGTAGCTTCCCTGGAAATAAATGAAGCCTCGCATCAAACAGCCATACTCTCTGACCAGGCTCAAAATGCTTGTGGCTGATATGAGAATCATGCCACTCCTTCACTCTCTCCTTATACTGTAGGCTATTTGAGAAGGCGGTATCTCTCAACTCCTCCAGGGCTGCTAACTCTGCCCTCCTCTGGTCTCCTACACCATCTGGATCCATAAGAATCTCTGTAACTGCCCATAGTGACATGTGCCTCAGCTCAACAGGTAAATGGCACGGCTTTCCATATACGAGGCGAAAGGGAGATGTGCCCAATGGCGTCTTGAAAGACGTCCTATATACCCACAAGACCGAGTCCAAAAGCTGTGACCAATCCTTTCGGTCAGGGCGGACGACTTTCTGCAGTATAGTCTTGATCTCCCTGTTCGACACCTCGGCTAGACCATTCGTCTGTGGATGGTAAGGTGTAGCAACACGATGGTCTATACCGAACTCGCTAGCAAGGGCCTTCACCTGGTCGTTGATGAAATGAGACTCCCCATCTGAAATCAGAACTCTAGGAACCCCGAACCGCGTGATGATGTGCTTCCTCAAAAATCGGCAAATTGTCCTCGCATCAGCGGTTCGGGCGGGGATAGCCTCAACCCAACGACTAACATAATCAACGGCCAACAGAATGTACTCGAATCCCTGACTCTTAGGGAATGGACCCATGAAATCGATGCCCCATGCGTCAAAAACCTCACAGAAGTGAATGGCCTGCATCGGCATCATATCACGTTGTCCACAAGTGCGCATCCTCTGACAGTCAGTACACCTCTTCACGAACTCATCGGAGTCCTTGAAGATGGTAGGCCACCACAAGCCGGATTGGAGCACTTTCTGTGCCGTTCTCCTCCCAGAATGATGTCCTCCTGCCTCAAGCTTGTGGCAGTAAGTGAGGATGCTATGGTGCTCCTCCTGAGGAATGCACCGACGCCAGACGCTATCCCCTCCTTCGTGGTAAAGGATGGGATCCTCCTAGTGGTAAGACTTGGCCTTCGCAAGGAAGGTCTCAAGCTTCTGTCTGGGCCAATCTTGTGGGACTTTCCCAGCAACGAGAAAGTTCACAATATCGGCATACCACGGGAGTGAGGCGATAGCAAGGATCGCCTCATCTGGGAAGGTCTCACAAATGGGATCAATCTGCTCAGACTCCTAAGGCTGCTCTATATGAAAGAGGTGATCCGCCACCACATTCTTGACTCCAGGCTTATCCTTGATCTCAATGTCAAACTCCTAGAGTAGAAGGATCCATCTAGTAAGTCTGGCCTTGGCATCCTTCTTTGCCATGAGGTACCTGATGGCGGTGTGATCGGTGTACAAGGTCATTCTAGATCCAATGATATAAGATCGAAACTTATCTAGGGCGAATACTACGGCTAGCATCTCCTTCTCTGTGACGGTATAATTCCGCTGCGCTGAATCCAAAGTGCGGCTAGCGTAGTGGATAGAAAAGGGGACTCCATCCCTCCTCTGTCCCAGCACGGCCCCCACGGCAAAATCAGAGGCATCCGTCATGATCTCGAATGGGAGAGACCAATCAGGCGGCTGGAGAACAGGAGCCTCAATCACACACTGCTGGAGAGTCGCAAAGGATGAAAGACACTTGTCATCGACAAGGAACTCGGTGTCTTTCATCAAGAGGTCAGTCAACGGCCGGGCAATCTTGCTGAAATCATGAATGAATCTCCGATAGAAACCAACGTGCCCCAGGAATGACCGTAGCTGCCTCAAATTGGACGGTGGTGCGAGTTTTCTAATGACATCAACCTTGGCCGGATCAACCTCCATGCCCCTGTTGGAGATGATATGGCCAAGCATCGTCCCTTGAGTCACCATGAAGTGACTCTTCTCCCAAGAAAGCACCAAATGGACCTTTATACATCGTTGGAGTACCCGGTCTAGGCAGTCAAGACAGGAGTCGAATCCGTCGCCGTAGACCGAAAAATCGTCCATGAAGACCTCCAAACATTCCCCTACCATGTCCGAAAAGATCGACAGCATGCATCTCTGAAATGTCGTAGGGGCATTGCATAGCCCAAATGGCATGCGTCGGAAGGCGTATGTGCCGAAGGGACAGGTAAAGGTGGTCTTCTCCTGATCCTCAGGAGCGATGGCCACCTGGTTGTAGCCCGAGTACCCATCCCGGAAACAATAATGGCTCTTCCCTGCCAGTCTCTCAATGATCTGGTCAATAAAAGGCAGGGGGAAATGGTCCTTCTTGGTGGCCTGGTTGAGTCTCCTGTAGTCAACACAAACCCGCCAAGAGGTGGGTACTCGTGTAGCAATCTCCTCTCCCGACTCACTGATCATAGTTGTGATGCCCGTCTTCTTGGGCACCACATGCAAGGGGCTGACCCACTTGGAGTCGGAAATGGGATAAATAAAATCTGCGCTCCACCATTTCGAAATCTCCTTCATGACGACCTCTCTCAGGTTGGGGTTCAGCCGCCGCTGGAACTCACGCGACGGCTTCGCCCCCTCCTCGAGATAGATATGGTGGGAGCACAACGCTGGACTAATCCCATGGAGATCTGCTACGTTCCATCCGATTGCCTTGCGGTTCTTTTCAAGAACTCCCATCAAACGGGATTCTTCCTCTCCAGTCAGATCGGCGGAGATGATGACTGGGTACATCTCAGGCTCGCCCGCAAGGAATCGATACTTCAGCGAAGTAGGGAGCGGCTTCAGCTCTGGACAGCTGGGTGCTGACAAATCTGGCTTCGGAAGAAGATGCGTGTATGCTGCCTAGTCTGCCTGGGAGAATGAAAACGAACTCTCACAAACTGGATCTGGAGAAGGCTTCTCAACTGAACTGTCTCTGATCTGCTCGGCATCTACCTCCTCCTCAGCTGTAGGCTCTGTGGGACTCAGGTCTGGCATGTGATCCTCGCAATCTGCCTAATCAGACTCTGAATCCGAGGGATCTGCATCAAACAAGGTGGCATCAGTACCACCGTCACATAAGGTGATCTCAGTACCACCATCACTAAACTCCGTGTCGCGATCGAGAACCGGCTATGCTGCCTCTGAAGTATCCTGAACCAGGGTTGTGCTCTCCAAGCTCTCCTCTGCTATCAACTCGGCATCAGCGGTGTATGGAAATGAGAGGATGGCCTGTGCTGCAGGGTCTGCCCATGCTGCCTCATCGTCTGTGATCACAAAATCACAGTCCTGGTGGATGTCTAGCCCAGCATCTGTCAGTTGCTCTGTATCTGTACTGGTCTCTGAGCATGCTCTGTCTCTGGCTCTGTAGTCCTCGACCGTCTCTATTTGTACACTTTCGCCTTCGACGCGAAAGTATACCTTCCCGCTATCATGGTCAGTTACCACCTTGGCTGTGGCCAAGAACGGACGATCTAGAATGATGGGGGTATCGGTCACTGAATCAGGGATCTCCATGTCCAACACTACGAAGTCCACGGGGAATTTCAGGCCCTGAATAGTGACGACAACGTCTCGTAACAACCCCTTCGGCCTCTTGACAGATCGATCAGCAAACTGAAGGACTGTCCTGCTTTGTCTAAGAGTGCCCAACTCGAAGCGGTCGAGAAGGGCTGCCGGAAGGAGGTTGATAGACGATCCGCTATCTAGTAGAGTCCGGTCGAACCTCTGCTCTCTAATGTGACATCTGACATAAGGGGCTCCTGAATCTGGCCTCTTGGTCGGCAAACGGTTCTTGATCGCGAAGCACGTGGCTTTCGTCAGCACATGAATCTCTGAATGGTGGTTCCTCCTCCTCCTCCTGACTGTAGTCCTGTCTCTCAAAGAATGCTGAAGAAGGGGGATGTGCTGTAAAGCCTCCTGAAGGGTCAGCTGTATATGGAATCGGTCAATCATGCTCTGGTTGAACTCCTCCTGCTCTCTCTTTTTTGTATCTTTTTCTTTTTTCTTCCCCTTCCCCATCAGAAGGGCTCTAGGGAAGGGGATCACAGGGTCCTTCTCAGATGAAGGACTAGGAATAGGTCTAGACGGCTCGACGGCCGGATCCGCACATACATCAAGCACCACAGTGGGACCAGAGTAAACTAAACCTTTTCCTTTATTCACAACATTTTTCTGAGGTACATCAGAATGAGGAAAGACAACAACTCTCTCAGAATGAACACCGGTGGCCTCAGTACCACTACGGGCTGGCTCTGCTGGACGTCTCGCGGCCTTAGTACCGCGCTCTGGCTCGGCATCTCGGGTGGCGTCAGTACCACCTCCTCGAACTGGTGAAACGGCGGCCTCAGTACCGCCGGTGGAATCAGCATCCTTGGTGGCATCAGTACCACCGTCATCATCATGAGCGGCCTCAGTACCGCTCTCCTCCTCCTCATCTGGCGCCCTGGATGTATCCTCGTGCTGTCGCTCAGACGAGGTGCCGCATGCTGGTGCCCTACCGCTCCTAAGTGTGACAAAATCAGCATCAAAAAGATCTGAAGACATATCATCAAACGGATCACTAGGAGTGGCATTCTCAGTGTAAACTACCTGCTCAGACTTCTGCTTCAGGTTGTTGGGGTTCGGCTCGATCTGGGCAGGAATAGCGGCCTTCCCTTTCACAATGTCCTGCATCTCCTGGCGGAACTCGTCCATCTCCTGTCTAAAAGTAGCCTGCTGGTCCGTAAGGAGGCGGGCTATGTCGTCCAAGGCGGGGCTCTCATATGGTGGACCATGGGAGCCCGACGGGTAGCCTCTCTGGTAGTGAGGCTGCTGGAACTGGTGTTGTTGCTGCTGAGAGGGGTAAGTGGGAGGATGCTGCTGCTGGTGTGGCTGGTGAGGCTGCTCTCGCCTCCAAGACTGTCCCTGCTGATAGGGACGAGGAACGTAGGATGACTGCTGCTGTGAAGGGTAGACTGGGGGCTGCTGCTGCTGGTGATCCCTCTGTTGGCTGTACTGGCCTCCCTGACCAGATGGCTGCTGCTAGGGCTGGGCACCTCTGTTCCCCCACCTGAATCCGGGATGGTCTCGTCGGATCCCAGGCTGAGGAAGCTCATACCAAATCCCGTTGACATCCATCAACGGCTCTGCGTCGTACTGGGCTGGCGGGAGTACTGCCAGAGGTTTATCCGGCTGGTATACCACCATCTGCAAGTCTGGAGATGGTGGTGACTGGTAGGAGGGCTGTTGCTGCTGGTACGGCTCCTCCTGTACAAGGTGAACCTGTCTAGGCTGCTGGTGTGAGCTGGAGCGCTGGAACAAGCTGCTGCTGCTGCCGGTATCGCCTCGCGACTGAAGACGGGGCTGTGGAGCCGTCTGTGCCTCCTGGAGACACATGAGCTGGGTCTTCATGTCGCTCAGAGTCTGTGCCATCTGCTCCATCTGAGTGATGCCCCGGCACTGCTTCTTCTCGATCAGCTCCATCCGATCCAACTTCTCACTAATGATGCCCATATCCGCAGCGGATGACTCTGCCTGTGCTGCTGCTACTGCGGATGAACTGGATGGACCGGCATCGACCCGTGCTATCCTCTGGTACTGCACGGGTCCTGGTTGTTGCTGGGGTCTGCCCTGAGTGTACAACCTGGTCTGGGACATCACCATGTAGTTCTCGGCCATCTCCTCGTAGATGGCCCAGACCTGGTCGTGATCCTTGGCGAAGTAAGACCCGCCACAAGAAGCATTCACCAAGCCCTAGAGCTCTGGTGTCAGCCCGCTGAAGAAGCTCTGCACAAGGTTGGGCTTCGAAATGTCATGGTGCGGGCATCAGTCAGTCAGCTCACGAAACCTCTCCCATGCCTCATGGAATTGCTCGTTGGGGAGCATGGATAAGTTGCTGATGAGGGCTCTCGCTGCATTGGTCCGCCCGAGTGGATAGTACTTGTTCAAGTACTCGGTGCGGAGCTGCTCCCAGGTGTAAACAAACTTCTCCAAGTGCTTCAGCCAGGTGGCTGCTCTGTCGGCCAAGGAAAAGGGGAAGGCAATCATACGAATCATATCCTGGTCCACCTGACGGTCGTGGACAGTACTGCAGATCATAAGAAACTCCTGGAGGTGGAGATGGGGCTCCTCAGTAGCGAGTCCGTGGAAGCGGGGGAGTAACTGCAAAGTGTTCGGGGGGAACTTGAAGTCCCCCACGATGGCTGGAAGTACAACCTAGTGGTGCGTCAGCGTCGATCCGGGGTTATGTAACTCCCGCATCGGTCTCGGTGGTCCTCCTGTCGCGGCTGCTGTGGCTGCTGCTGCTGCGGCTGCTGCTGCATCTGCATCCTCTGGGATCCTCAACCCGTCTCTCCTCTGCTCTCTCTGCTCTCATCTGCTCCATCTCTCTCCTCATGTCGAGCATGAATGCTCCCTGATCCCTCAACTGCTGCTGAACGGTCTCTAAGGAGGCGATCAGGGTGGAGTTGATCGCGCCCTGGTCAAGCATAAAGTGCTCAGGCTGTGGACCTCGGGAGCAATCCTCGGAACTACTGGCCATGGCATCTGCAAAATCAAATGAGCCAAACTCAGGTGCTGACAAATCTGCTAATCTCTCCTCTGGCTCATGTCTCTCAGAACCGAAAGAAAGGGGGTCGAGGGGGAACAGGGCGGAGTCATACTCGGGCTCGGAGAGCTGGTCTCGGCTATCGCGGGCCAACCTAGATGAACGGGTAGACGTGCCCAAAAGCGGTGCAGCCAAAGGCTGCCTAAGAGATCGTCTACCCATCATCGTGATCTGGCGAGTAAGGCGGATGAGATCTGGAGAAACTATGATCGGCAACCAAACCCTCTGTTCACCAACGCAACGCGAGCTGAAGACCGTAAAGGCTCGGTCAAATTATCTTGTCAAATTTTATTAGGTGAACAAACAATCTATCAGAGCGCTTACGTGACCTGTTGGGATACCCGATGCTACCCCAACCGACTGGCCCACACGGAAAAGTCGGTAATCAGTCGGGAATAGCACCGGAGGGCTCTACCTAGTGTGTGGGTCACTCTCTCACGCAATCAAACCAAACAATGAGGGGGTTGCTCTCCCCAAGACAAATTTTTAAGTCAAGTGTCTTTTAGGGTCAATAGCTTTAGCAGTCCCAATTTTATTGTTTTTCTTTTTAATATTTTTCAATAAAAACAAAGGCCTAATGAATTTTTCGGTTCTCCTGGTTATTTAGTCAAAAACAAGGGGGGAGAAGACGAAAAAGCCGATGCGTGATGAAATCAATGATGCATGCAGAGATAGAAATGCGTACCTGTCTCCAGCACTCTACATGCAAGTAATCCGTGCAGAAATGTAAAGACAGAAAATAAACTACCTATATGGTGCAGCGATGAAAACCGAGTCCTAAACAAGCAAGTCTACTCGAAGAACCGTCTAACTGGTCACCGATCCTTCAAGCCAAAGGTCTGGTCTCGGTCTACCCCTCCTCCTCCTGACACATCGGGTTCAGGAGCAGCGCTTGGCAGGGCAGGCTACGGCACGTAGGCTACGAAGGGGATGAGTCAGTTATTTTTATTAGTGAGTTATTAGTAGGTCCAATTAATCGCACTATAGGAACAAGCAAGCAATTAGGTGTGGGGATCCTACTAATTACGGCATAGTCAAGCAGAAAATACTAAGTCTAGGGCTCGATAAAAACCGCGTAAAACCATAAAAGGCAGCGAAGAAAACAAAAGCCACGAAAAAGCCGCGAAAAAACTAAACTAGCTACTGGGTCCCCCGAGCACACCGGTGCTCGGCGAAACAGACCCGAGAAAGAAGTCCACAGTCTCTGAGTGTCCCTGTATTATTACAATAATAATCAAATGAATAATAATAAAAAAATCTAAACTAATCCTACTCTAATCCTCACCTACTCAACCTCTCTCTCACGCTCTCCTGCGGCTCCGTGTAGAAGGGAGCCGCCTCCAAGTCTCGCGGTTGCGTCTGCTTCTTGAAATCAGCTGCCTCGGTCCTCGGGCCCTCGCAAGAAAGAGACAAGTGTCAAGCCCAGATAAGATGAGCAAATATGAACAATAATTAAAAACAGAGGTATATGTGCAAAATGGCAAATAAAATAAACAAACAAAACTCAAACAAAAACAAAAATAAAAGAAAATAAAATAATACGAAATAAAGAAAAAATAAAATAAAAATAAAAAGCCGCGAAAAGCCGCAGACTCTGAAAGAGCCGCGGAAAGCTGCAAAAAAGAAAATGAAAATAAAAAAGAAAACTACTAAGCCGTGCTCCCCGGCAACGGCGCCATTCTGATGGCTGGCTCTGAACACTCGGGTAAAAGGTCGTCAATGGTCGTTGCGACCCAAGCAATCAGACTCGATCAATCAAGAAAAAGAGACCACCAATATAAGATAAAATCAACTCGAAATCAATAGCAGTCTTGCTATTTTATTAACCTGGTATAGCGACCAGGGTCGAACTCAGGGAGCACGAAATGGCCTTGCGGCCTACGAAGTAGTCAAAAAGAAAATAAAAGAAAAGAAAAGGGGATTTTTGGTGGTTTTTAATTCTTTTTATATTTTTTTTAGATTTTCAATGTATTAAGAAAATAAAGAAAACTAGAAAATAAAGCAATTCAACTATTTATTTAATGCACATAAATCAACCAAAAATTCAAATAAAACTGTTTTTGTGTGTTTTATAATTTTACTGTTTTTAGTGAATTTTTGGGATTTTTCTGATTTTTATTTAATTTTCTAAAAATCAAACAGTGCAAAAAAGATAAAAATAATGTCCAGCCAAGCTTAATGGGTTTAGATAAAATATCTAAAAACCCCCAAAAAGCCTAGAGGTAATTTTCCTGTATAGTAAACACTACAGAAAAAATTTAGCCATGGGATTTATAATTTTTGGGTTTTTAAATTATTTATTTGAATTTTTATAAGTTTTTAGGTGTTTTTCAATTTTTATGAGTTTTATGTAATGAAAAATAGCCAAAATTGGCTAGAAAATAAAGCAAGCCAAAATAAATAGTAGCTAATTTTTTTGTAATTTTTTGATTGGTTTTAATATTTTTTATGTGATTTTTAAAGTCAAACAGTAACGAAAATGGAGGTTTTTGAATTTTTAAAAATATCAAATCAAAATAAAATTGTCTCCAAAAATTCCAGAAAATTTTACACTATGGCAGGAGCCATGTTTCCAATTTTCATAGGATTCGGAGTTAATTTTCTATTTTATTCAAAAATAACAAGTAGGTACTGTGCACAGGGACTTGAGTGCAAATACCAAGAGTTCTGGGGGGTCCGGTGCAAAATACCAAGGAAAACACGCGTGTAACGCGTGCCTGAGGTACTCAGGAACCCAAATGTAATGAAAACAAGTTCCAGGGGCTATTTGGTAACAGGTACCAAAAGTACGAGGGCTTGTTTATAAAATACCCAATAAAAAACGCACATGTACAATTAATTCACGCACAGGGGTATAAAAGCAGTTATCCAAAAGTTTTCATTCATTTCAGAACCAACCAGAACTACAGGGCTACTGACGCAAAATACCCAACAAAGCACGTGTCGATGCACGTGCTACACCATACAAAGGGGCATATAAGCAAATAAAATAAAGCGCAGGGTCCTCAGTGTAATTGTACCAAAAATAAAACAACTATCTAACTTATTTACAGGACTAAATGCTAAATAAAATAAAAGGCAGGGCCTAAGGGTAAATTACCCTTTATTAATGAAGACGGCTGGATGGGCGCCACGTGGTGGATGGGCGGCTGAGATGCGGGTGGCGCCCAACGAAGGAAGATCTCATCCTGATCGAGCGGTCCAGGTGCAGCCACGTGGAAGATCGAGTGGCTCTGAAGCAGTGTGGGAATGCGCCTCTGATCGGACGATATGGATCACCTCTCCAAATATCTGATGGTGACGGGACCTCCTCAGATGGACGGGCACGATCAAGTCTGGAGCGCGGGGGCGATCGGAATCGACGGTGGTCGGCGATGGGGCGAATTGGGGGTAATCAGAAATTAACGAAAAAGAAAGGGAAATGGGTCTACCTGGGTGGAGGGTTCGACTGTGGGTGAGCAGGGGATGCTCTGGGTCCTCGCCTCGAGGAGCGTCGACGTCCGAGGCTTTGGCTCCGGCTCTGGGCGGAGCACGGCGGTGGTGGCTCGCCGGATCAGTGGTCGCTTGCTCCCTCCTCGCTGAAACACCTGCTGGAGCAAGCTGTCACTCTCGCCAACATGGTGGAGGTCACAGGTGGTGAAGCAAATGAGCCAAAGATGGGAAATGGAGTGGCGGAGCTCGAGCTTTATACGGTGGAGGGTCCGGGAAGATGTGGTCGGGTAGGGCAATGGGATGCGCGGATCCCGAGGCGGACACTCCGGCGAGGGTGTCGGATGTGTTGCGCGTAGAGTGGACCCGGGGTTTAGGTGATGGATGATCGGGTTTAGATGGGAAAAGTCCGAGAAACCGGGTCGGGCACCAAGGACCCGTGGAAGGTGGTCCTGGGGGGGGGAGTTGACCGGGCGGTCAACAATCCCCTGGACCAATAGGAAGAGGCCATTTGGAAAAGATTTGTAAAATCATTAAAAAATAGTAAATGGCCGATTTATTAAAAAGTCAAAACATGAAATATTTTTGTTTTAATTTTTTTTCTATTTTTTAGTGATTTTTAATTAATTTTTCAAAGTAAAAATAAGGTATTTACATTATAGTACTATACATAGGTATATATACAATATAAGGTTTTTAATTTTGATTTTTAATTTGTTATTTTTATACAATTTTATTCCCATTTTATATTTTATTTATTTATATCATAAAATAAGGAATAAAAAGATATTTTTATTTTATTTTTATTATTTTTATACATAGGTGAAATGAATAGATATGTACATATATATACATGACTTATTTACAATATTATTTTTAATTTTTAATTTTGTTATTTTTATTTTGTTTTAATTTTAATTTATTTTATTTATTTACACAATAAGACATAGAATATGTACAAGATTTTTGGAAATTAATTTTATTTATTTATAAGGCTAAATAAATATAAGATGAATGGACTATATACATGGTGACCATGTACATGAGTGATGTTTTTGTTTTCTTTTTAATTTTTCTATTTTTATCTTGATTTTATCTTTATAAATATATACAAATATTTACAAGCCTATTTTAGTCTTTTTTTGGGAGGAAAATATTTTTATTATATTTACATATATATTTACACACATGAGCCCCTATCTCCCTCTACTTTGGCTTTTATGCGGTCAGGCCCATGCTGAGCACTCCCTTCGGTTATGTTGCTCAATATTTATTCTAAATATTTCCCTATTTTTCTTTTTGATCTTTATTCTTTTATTTTTGCACAAAAACATGCTAATTATTACTTTTTACACAATGCATGCTTTTGATAATTATTTATATTTACAACTATATACATGCATTTGCAAAGGTTTTTGTAGCTAAAATATAAGAATAAAGAGTGATAAATGAGTATTCATCAGAAGTCCTTCACAAATCTTCTATAATACCCAGCTAAACCCGGAAAAGATCATATTTATGTGATAGTCTTTGGGCGTTCCCAACTCATCACCGCACTAACATTTGTAGGATAAACTGATATACCTTCCCCATAAATAATATGGCCTAAGAAAGATACTTCGGACAATCAGAAGTCACATTTGCTATATTTAGCATATAGTTTGTTCTTCCGTAGTGTTCCAAGTGTCTGCCAGAGATGATGTTCATGCTGGTACTTATCCTTAGAGTAAATAAGCATGTCATCAATAAAGACTACTACAAAGTGATCTAAGAACTCCCTGAATACTCTATTCATGAGATCCATGAAAGCTGCTGGGGCATTTGTTAGTCCGAAAGGCATAACTAAAAATTCATAATGTCCATATAGTTTGAAAGGCTGTCGTGGGGATATCTGCATCTTTAATCTTCAACTGATGGTATCCAGATCTTAAGTCAATCTTAGAATACACAGTTGAACCCTACAACTGGTCAAAGAGATCATCTATTCTTGGTAGAGGATACTTGTTCTTTATTGTCATCTTGTTTAACTGTATATAGTCAATACACAACGGCATTGACCCATCCTTTTCCTTACAAACAAGACAGGTGCACCCATGGTGAAGTAATAGGATGAATGAATCCTTTATCTAATAGTTCTTGTAATTGTACCTTGAACTCTCGTAACTCAGTTGATGCCATCCTATATGGAGGGATAGAGAGGATGATTATCAGGTGTGAGAGAATTTCAAATTCGATCTCTTGCTTAGGTGGTAATCCAGGTAGTTCCTCTGGAAATACATCAGGAAACTTGTACACTATAGATACATCTTCTATCATTTTGTTTGACCCTGATGTAGTGGTTACATAAGCTAAATAGCCTTTGCACACTCTCTCTAACACCTTTTGCGCCTTCAGAGTCAAGATGTGTTTGACATTATCATTGGATGTCTTTCCAATGAACTGGAACTCTATCGAGTTAGGAAGGTGAAAAGTTACTGTCTTCTGGAAATAGTCAAGGTATGCATGATGTCTTTCTAGCTAGTCCATCCCCAGGATGAGATCAAAATTATTCATATTTCAATAAGTAGTAGAGAAGCTGGTAAATGATGTCCTACAATCTATATCACATAGTCATCTAATATCTCTTGGATTATGAATACTTGACCTCCTTGTCCTTTAATCAAATAATGATTTTGTATTTCTATCGAAATCTTATACTTATGGTAGGATTCAAGCAATTTTTTTCTGCCTAAGGAGGGCCTCCTACATGGCTCCTCCGACAGGAGTAGGGGTCTACTTTATGGAGTTACGTAACTAGATTCTTCCTAAGAAGGATGAACATAACCCTTAGCTCTAGCATTCACGGTCTAGATGACTTTGATCTCTCATTGTGGCATTGAGTCTCTGCTCTAATGCATGCTACCTTTGCCCCATCTCGTGGAGCATCATCATCATAGATTTTAATTGCCTAGACACATCTTGGTCTGCCATTGGGATCAGTCAAGGCTAAAGGTTACAACCTACACATCTTAGCATGATGCACATAATGGACAATGACTTGTGAAAGGTGCTTCAATCACTTATTAAGATCAAAGGATCTTAATACAACCTTAGTTTTTTAATACCTCTCATAGTTATCCATTATTGAGTAAATTACTAGAGTAACCGGACTCTGATACTAAACTGTCACGACCCCAATTCCGGGCCATCAGATACTCCCATACTGGATCTGGTTACTCAACAATAATTTATTCAGCAACCACAACCAACATTCAGAAATAGAATGCAATTAAAAGTACTAAGAAGGAATACTTCAACACTCACAAATAAAGTCCACATGATATATTGTCTCACTATAACCAGTTACATGTACATCAACTGGAAAGGAAATGCACAAAAATATTACTAACTACCTTACAGAGTAAAGCTACTACGGTTGGTTGGATGAGTATGTTAGTTGGTTAGATTATTAAAGTCTTTGTGCTGGCTCACCGATACCTGTTGGGTTTTCCATAAATCATAGGATAACAATTAGCAAGCTAAGCAAGAAGAGGAGAAAAGCAAACAAATGTATAATTTTCAAAACTTGTTATCACAAAAGACTCATTCATTCTCATTAGTTTAATTCATATTCCTTTCTATTCCACGTCAGGGATTAGTCTAGGGAAATACATCACCACTATATGGACTCCGAAGATGTGGACACTTCGGGATTGGAGATTACGTTGATCTGGTGAGATTATGACGTCGCACGTCGCCTCAACCAATCTTCCAATACTACCCTGACAATTTCCTTTTCTTTTATTATTCAGGATTTCAAATTCTCAGCCGGGCAAATAAAGAAGCACACCGTCCTCGAGGACTCAATAGCTTAAAACCTCAGGCTACCTTTAATCACATAAACCAACGTCTTTAATTACATGTTATCGTAACCCAGCCGCTATCAAACCACCCGTACCTCCACATGGCACGACAACATCTACCATCGTTCAACCTGAATATATTGGCACCCGGTACCACGCGTTGCAAATCATTCATTTCGTATGAACTTATCAAAATAAGGCAATCGTGTACCACCTAGGTAGGGTCACACCAATACGGGTTCCTTCTGACAAACCAACAAGTTGCATGCCCGACCTATAGTTCTACTCCCAGTCAATTTCTTAACGTAACACACGAACCTTTTCAGGATCCAACTTAATATACATCAATTCTTATGATGTAATTCTTTCGTTAATTCTTCGATTTGCATAATCATAAATTGAGTATAGCCTCACATATATATATATATTAATTCATATATTTATATACTCATATTTATGCTCATTTTAACTTTGAAACCCTAACTTTCTAAGCAAATGCGTCAATTTGATGTTTAGACTTATTTTAGTTGAAATCACAAACCAACTTTTCATATTTTCTCAAAAATAGCCAAATTAGGGTTCTTAGTAGCGAAGAACATAAAAATCAAGAATCTCAACGATCTCATATGAAAACCCAACAGCAAAGGGAAGGATTTCGTTACCTAATCGAGCTCTCTCTCGCATATGCAGTGCTTTATCATGACTCTTTTTCAAAAAGGATGATTTATAGCTCCTGAAACGATCGAATTTCATTTTCATATCAAAAATGCTAAGAACGTGCCAAGAACACAAAAACGAACGAAGAACAAGAAGAACACACGAAGAATATGAAGAACGTGAAGAACATATTTTTCTCTTAAAATTTCAACAGAGCTTCCCCTTAAACGAGATGATATTTATAGGAAAATTTCGGCAGAGTTTTCCCTTATATTGGGACATATTTCTATGAAAAATTTGATAGAGTTTCCCTTTATATTGGTATATATTTCTATAAAAATTTCTGCAGAGTTTCCCCATATATCGGGACATATTTTAAAAGAAAAACGGAAAGAATTTCCTCTATAAAATCATCAAGAGGGAAACAATAACGAATATGAAAGAATATAATCAAAATGTAAGAGATGAAGGATCGGTAGAAACCACACATCTTAGATGAGTGAAGGTGTGACGAATCACAGGGTTCATTGACGTGCATAGCCGCACGCACCTAAGTAGGGTATTACACAAATTTCTCCATCAAAATAACAGAAAAACATAATCAAAAGAATAGCACCATAAGCGATGCAGAATCGGTAGACATCACACGTCTTAGGTGAGTGAAAGTGTGACGAATCACATGGTTCACTGAAGTGCATAGCCGCCCGCACCTAAGTAGGGTGTTAAACAGTTTTCTCCTCGAACCACAATAGAAAATAAATCAAAAAGAAAGATGAATAAAAACAAAGCTAGAAAAAGAAGATGAATCAAAAACCTAGCTTATGAAGCAAACTAAGAGAGGATCGTACCTTCCTCCTCCTCGTTCTCACGGCAGCGCTTTGCTGATGTTCCTTCCCTGACTCCACCTCCTCCTGACCTCTTGACCCTAGCCCTTGGGGTGGTGGTGGTAGTGGAAATCATAGAGAATGAATGGGCATGGGTGCTATTTATAGGCTCCAGAAAACCGCTAACCATTGTGTAGACCTTAACCATGGTTAACGGCCCATGATTTTGGCCAAAACTTATCCGAAACTTAGGACTTAAGTTAGAACTATCCAGAAGACTCTAGATTCGCTAATGACGCTTAATTACCACTAATCGTGATTAACTTTTACTAATCATGATTTAACCTTCGCGGCTTACACTTAACTTTTGTTAACCATTGATTAGTGTCCGCTAATGGTCATTAACGATCTTTAATCTATCATTAATTTCTTTATTCGTATTTAATTAATATTAATGACGACCATTAAGGTTTAATGACATCTTAAACCTTCTTACTTCTCTTTCCTCCGAAGATCATAACAAATCGAAACGAAGTCTAATTCACACAAAACAAATTCTGTTGTCTTCCTCTTGACGAGTCGGATATTATGATATAGGATCCGAGAGACGACCAAGTTCAAGGCTTTACAGCACGCCCCTTGCTGCTCATTTCAAGTTGACGAAAGAGACATGTCCGTCTACTTCTAAGAAGAAAGCTGAGATGACCAAGATTCCTTACCAGTTCGTAGTTGGCAGCCTTATGTATGCCATGGTTTGCACCAAACCCAACATTGCTCATGCCGTGGGCGTAGTGAGCAGATTCATGTCGAATCCAGGGAAGGATCACTGGGAAGCTGTGAAGTAGAATCTGAGATACTTGAGAGGGACCTCAAGTATGTGTCTGATGTTTGGGAGGTCAGATCCTAAACTCTGTGGATACACATATGCTTACATGGCAGGACATATGGATCAGAGAAAATCAACTTTCGGATACATTTTCACTTTTGTAGGGGGAGCAATTTCGTGGCAGTCCAAATTGTAGAAATGCATTACACTCTTAACGACTGAAGCCGAGTACACTGAAACAACATAAGCAGGGAAAGAAGTGTTGTGGTTACAATGATTTCTTGGTGAACTTGGATGCAAAGACAGTGAGCCGATTGTCTTCTGTGATAGCCAGAGCATCAATCATCTGAGCAAGAGCATGATGCACCATGCTCTCACAAAGCATATAGATGTGTGATATCATTGGCTAAGAGATGCTATAAACAAGAAGCATCTCATTCTAAAGAAGGTCCACACAAATGAAAATCCATCAGATATGCTAACGAAGGCCATGACTCGTGGCAAGTTGCAGTTCTGTAGAGAGCTGAGCAGTGTCACCTCTCAGTGATCATCTTCTTGGTGTCACCTCCCCATTGGGACCGGAGGGGGAGGTTGTTGGTTATTATCTGTTCCCAAAAATAAAAATAGGAAGAGAGGCTGTTGAACAATTATTCCCTTGGGATCCTATTTGTAATAGAAGTAGGACTTGTGTTTCCTATTCCAAATAGGACTAGGAGGTGAGACAGAGAGAGAAGAGTAGTATAAATAAAGCCACATGCATGGCATTGGGGATCATCCAAACTCAAGCATCTCTCACTCTCTTCTCTCTTAGTTCTCTCTCCCCAAGCAAGAAGAGAAGTAGCCCACGTAAAGCGTGAGGAGAAAGTCCACAAAAGAAGCGAAGAGTATCCCGTAGGGATGTGAAGAGAAGCCCGCAGAGGAATGAACTGCATCCGTACGAGGAATAATCGTGCATGAGGAGGGACAACTCATGAAAAAGAGAAGCATCGGTATCGTGTTCTCCAAGTACAAGTCATCCTTTGCGACAGGTTAAGGGAATCCCTCGATTTCCCAACACACCACTTATAGCACTCTATTCATAAACCCTAGATTTAAGAATCCTAGGGCCCCATCTACCTCAGAGAGCATAATTACCCTCCAACTGACGAATGTAATACCTTGAGATGCATTAGAACATCCAAAAGAAGTGACAAATCAGACACTTGATTATATCACACACCAGCAGGAAGCAATCTAGACAAGATGAAAAAAGGTTAGGATCACAAACAAAACTGCCTTCAAAAGCACAAGATGACCACCTTTCGACAGACAAGTGGCCTTCCAACTAGGCAACTTGTGCTCCAACCACTCCACCATAGGCAAACAATTACCCTAGTGCAAAAGGCCATAAACCGAGGGTAGCACTACGTAGCTGATAGGGAGAGAGCATTGCTGGATCCCAACTAAATCTTTCAGTCCTTTGTCTCTACCTCCTCCATACCGAATGGAATGTAGGTAGACTTATCCCCAATGATCTTAAAGTCCAAGACCATACCAAAAACATCCAAAACTGTAGCAAACCCGACGATCTCAAGCTTTGCACCCTCCACAAAGAAGATAGTGTCATTTGCATATTGTAGGACGAGGACTGAGAAGTCCTCAAAATGGAAACAACACAAAATCCTCCTCCCTCAACATAAGAGATTGTCCAGGCCAACATATCTACAACTACAACAAAGAGCAATGGCCCCGTAGGACATCCATGTCTCACCCCACTATAATTGGAAGTATCCCTCCTCCAGTGACAGGAACAATAAAAATATGAGAACCTTATATGATGTAATGTAATTCAGCTAGGAAAGCTCATGCTTGGTGATCTCAATTTGAGCTCAACTCGATAAGAACTCATGAGCCAATATCTAAAAGCTATTCAGTCTAAGTTCGAGTTGGGTAAGTAACTCGTTAGAATTATTGAGTCGAGTTCAGTTGAGTCGTGCTCAACTCGTTAACTTGAGTTATCTGATGTTTACCTAATCTCTCTCCTAGTCTTAAATTATCTCTACTTGCCATGCAAATGTGATTAACAGAATACTATCCCTCTTCCTATGGCCTATGGTTCCCCCTCTCATGTATCCATCATTCTCTTAGTGCACATCCTCACAATGTTCCACATGGAATGCGACCATGCGACGAGGACCGATCCTCTGTTGTAGTGCAATAGGTGTTGTACTTGCATAGTCGTCCGATGTGGATCGTACGGCCATCATGGGGGGTCGTGTATGAGGGTCGTCCGATCTCCATCGGACGACTCCCATAAGTACAACCCCTGCTGCACTACAGTAGACGATCTACTCTATCATGCGACCACACCTCCGACATCGCTCGGCCCGACGGTGATGCCAACGACACTGCGAGACTAATATCATGAATCTGTGAAGTCATCACCACCAACAATGTCTCCTTTTGTTTCTTTCCTTATCCTTTCCCGTGATGCTGCCAACAATCCACCATTGTGACACTGTCAACGTCACAACCATTCGAAGGTTGCTCCTTATGTATCCATCCCTTTCATTCCCATGATGTTGCAAATTTATAAGTCTTAAATCTATGGATTTTAGGGTCAAACTACTCAATACGTGCTTGCCTAGATTGGATGACATGTTAGTTGTTTTATATGTCAATTTTTTTATGGTTATTATCAAATATACATGAATAAGTATATTTATACATATTATTAGAAAAACTCAAACATTATTATTAATGAGATTCCTAACAACTTTATTTAAAAAAAAGTTTAGAAACAAGGGATATTAAATTAATGTACAAAAGATTCGTTAAGAGGCTCGTGCGTCAACTAAAACTCAACAATTTAAGTTCGAGCCATCAATCTTGGATTCAAAGCTTATCGAGTCCAAGATTGGTTATCGAGTTTGAGTCCGAGTCATGATTGACTCGACTCATTCAACTCGATAGAGACATCTAGTCATCCATGGTTTGCGGGATGGGACTGAAAAGGCCTCAAGACAGAAACCAACATAGAAGCCCCTGGCCTCAACACAGAAGACCATCTGGGCCAACGCATCTGCGACTAAAACAAAGCAATGGCACCATAGGGCATTCTTGCCTCCAACTATGAATTGAAGAATCCCCCCTCCAGCAGCTGGAACAATGAAAATATGAAAACCTTGTATGATGTGTTGTAATATGGTTAGTGTTGGAAAATTAAGGACAATTTGCCAGAAATACAAGTTAGCAGACACGCTCGTGCACACCAAGTTAGGCTCAGAATTGAACTCTGGTGTGCATTGAATTCCAGGAAGAGTTGGATGAGTAGAATCCTTAATGATCGAGGTACTTGCCTCTTTATTTCTCATAAGGGGTTGCTTAGGGTCACAAGCACAAAAAACGCACCACCACAAAACGCATCCTCAATGGGGGTGGACTGTTAGAAAACTATGAACATCATGTCAATAGCCCATGCACATATTGTGGAAGGCATCGTTTCTCCCAAGGTGAGCTTCATTTTGCTACCTCAATTTCATTTTTTTCCCAATATCGTTTTTAAATAATATTTTTAATAGCAATTGTTTAATTTGGATTTGATGATACGATAGACATAAACGCAACTGCAATATGTCACATCGATGCATACATTACAATCAACAAACGATAATCGCCATCATTTAGTCTGGAACACTGGGCGATGCATTCATCAGCTGTGGCCGTTTCCATAACTACCATTAGGGGTGCACATGGATCGGATAAAATCCGTAATCCGATCCAATCCGATGTCATCGGATTGGATCAGTTTGGATTTATAAGTTTAATGGATCGGATCGGATTAGAATTTTACAAATCCGTTCATCTATGGATTGGATCGGATTATTGTCAAAATCCAATCCGATCCAATCCGCTAATCCGTTAAAATAATATATACTAATTTATTTATTCTCATTAAAGTATATTATATATTAAATTTTATTTGAAAGCTATGTGTAAATATCCAAGCTACTCTCTTTATAACTTAAACCTATTCCAATTCAAGTTTTACCACACACAACTTGTCGGAAAGCCCCTTATCTCACCCCACTAGTTGGTTTAGAAAAAAGTAATACCTACCCGCAATGCTCTTCAGGTCCTTCCAATTTTCCAAACAAAACATCCTTCTAAAAATACTAATACACAAACCTAAATCCACTTGGGACCCATTCCAAACAAAACACTCACCCGCGCCACACACATATCCACCGTCAGATGCACAAATCTTCTTTAGATGTCGTCCTTGTCCTAGTTGTGCGCATGCGCAGCCAGATCTTCCTTGCGCACGTGCAACTAGACCTCATCCTCTGCTCTCACATACCTCCCTAGCGCGTGTGTAGCCAGATCTCGTCCCCAGCTGCTATGCCTTCCTTGTCTCCAACTATGCACACGCGTAGCTAGACCTCCCTCTTGCATGCACGTCCAGACCTCGTCTTCGGCTCTCCCAAACCTCCCTCGCATACAGGCAGTTAGGAACCTCAAATACATCTCTCCCCACCATGTAGTCACCCATGATTCTTGTCCCAAACCTCCCTCGCGGACGGTCATCCATCCCGCACCACTTAATTCCTATTTGATATATACAAACTTGCAATTTTATTCAAAGTCGTTGTGAATCTTCTATGATTTCTACAGATCACAAGTATGTTATTTTTATTTAGGTATACAATGATTGTTTGTAATAAATCTATAACAAGCATATATGTTTTTGCTTTCCAAAAAAATTATTCCAAAAATTAACTATTCTTTTCTTTACATTTATCCATAATCTCAATTTTAGAACCATGATTCGAACATCGAGGTCGACTATGCTACAAACTTAATCATAGATTAGGTAAGCATTAAAAATCCGAACCAATCCGATCCAATCCGTAATCCGGTGGATTGGTTTGGATTGGATTTGCATGTTTAATGGATTGGATTGGTCTGGAAAAATAAAAAATCCGTTATGTATGGATTGGACATGGATTAAGCCAAAATCCGATCCAATCCGATCCATGTGCACCCCTAACTACCATTCATTAAGAATCACAATGAACAATAAGGCAATATTTTCGAGCCAAAATGCATCAATGTTGTATCACTATCCATCACAACAAAGACTAGACATCTACTCCTTTCTCAACAAATTACAGGGAGTTCCCCATTCCAAAGTGGCCCTCCCAATCTGAAATTTAAGTTAAACAATCAGTATAAACTATAAAAACCCCACAGGCAATCTCAAACAAAGTGCTCAGTTGGGTACTCATGTTCGTATCCGTTGTAGTCGTAGTAGAGCCTCTCCCCTTTCGATATGTCCCTGATAGCAATCAGCAACACCCTGCACTCCCCATCCACATCAAACCTCACGCACTTGAGATTCTGCTTCTTCTTTCCATCAGGCGTGTGGTTGTTGATCCCACTGATGAATCTTGCGATGTTGCTCCGATTGTCCGGGCATATAACCAGGCTTGCCAACGGATCCTTCGCCGATAGTAGTGTCATCATGCTGTCACCGTCGTCATCCTCCCGATTCTTTAAGTAGTCAACGTCTCCCGTGTACTCGGCGACGATGGTCAGGTCCTTGATGCATCTGTCTGCTTCTACTGTAAAACTGTTCAGATGGGATCTCTGTAAGAATTAAGCAGGAAAGCAACCGGATTGATCAATGTGAGAGCTTACCCTTCAAGGGGATCAAAGACAACCATCAAAGGAGCACACTGCCCGATATCCATCATCCTCTTGCAGAGATTCAATGTCTCAGCGTCTTCTCTTGACAAGACCTGGAAGTGGTGATTAAAACAAAGAATTTTCAATTTTGATACGATTACCAAATTGTGCGATTCTTGAATCCAGTGTATTTACCTGCATTCCTCCACGCTCGAGGGCTGATGAATTCGCGGACCTCGGCGCCATGCCGGGAACATAAGTTAGCTCGTCACTGAACACCGTCCCAGATGCGGTCAGTGCGGTCGCGAGAGATGCCATTTGGCGCAGCCGGATCTCCGGGTCCTCGCAGGGCCTGAACGGCAGCAGCTTCCTGCTCTTCTTCTTCGCAACAACGATCCCCGACGCCCTCTTCTTCCTCTTCTTCACGCCGCAAAGCTCGGTGGGCGACCTCTTAATGCGGAAGAAGTCCACAATCTTGGTCTGGATGAGTGGGAACTCTGCGAAACCCACAAATAGAAAATGTGGTCATGGGATGAGAAACCAATCAGAGAACCGAAAAGGAGGAAGGGAAGAAAGTGGGTACGTGTTGGTTTCTTGGATCGGGAGCATTGTGGGCAGAACCAGTGGGATTTAGGGACGGAGGGGAGGATGGGGCGGAGGCAGAAGGTGTGATAGGCGGCGTTGCACTTGTCGCAGAGGAGGAGGAGGTGTGGGGAGTCGCCGGAACCGCAGCGGGTGCAGTAGATGGTGGAGAAGGGGGGGTGGTGTATGGAAGAAGGGGGCACCGTTCTCCTGCGGAAGAAGGTCTTCGGGGCCATGAGATAGACGAGATCTCGGTAGGAAGATGGACGAGAAGGAACCCGAAAAGAGGGATTAAGAAGCCAATTTTATGGAAACGGTTCTCGCGCGCTGTTGTGTTATTTTAGCGGGAGAGGGAAACGGGAATCTCCATATTATTTTGGCGCCAGAAGGAGGGGACTGTGCCGCCTCCCTCCCTTTTTTGAGTTCGATTGAGTCGGAACGGGTTAGTCCAGATGCTGGTCGCTGCTTGGTGAGAATAAATAATTTATAACAATATCCATATTTCGGAACAAATGGAAGCTTCTGTAAAATTGGACATGTGAATTAATGTTCCTTTTGGAATAGTGCCTTCAACGTACAACTAATTCTGATTGATCTGGATTTCGACGGACCAAAAGAGAGAATTTGGTAGGAGTTGAGGACATTATGGGAAAAAGAGGGAATTAATGGTTGAAGCCTCAGTGAGAACTGGAATGGACTCCGTTTGTTTTGAAGGAGTTATTACAATGAAATAAAAAATGGAATGGGAAAGAATGATTTTTCATTTCATTGTTTAATTCACTTTGTGAATGCAAATTACAATTCTTTTATATGTATTTTTATTATATGAACAGAATTGTTATCTTCTTTAAACTTAAATTTTTTCCAGATATTTGTTATATTTGATACAAGATTTATCAAATTAAAATTGAGATCTTTTTTCTAATTGTGATATAATATTAGAAAGAAAAAATAACCACCATGTCATGGGAATTCTCAACATCAGTTTTAATATGTGAACAAACGTATGCATTCGTATCTGATGCTACATATGTATCTGGATACTTATTTATAACCATATTTTTTATAACGGTTGCTAGAAAAGTATAGCTCGTATATTCGTTTCTTTTGCATATGCCTTGTACCAATTTTAATTTATAAATTGATGTCGGTACATCATATTGAACATGTTTTATACATCTTTTAAGATCTCATGTATCCATTTTTAAAGGGATATGTATGTGTATAAACATTAGTTTATATCCGTACATATCTATATCAAAATCTGTATATTCATTTTAGGGATCGATGGGATGCCCCAATGGGGCAGCCTACGGGCTACCCCGCATCATTTTCTCGTAATTTTTTTTAAAATATAATCACGTATATTCATCTATATATCCCTCCAATATATCAGTCAAATAGCGTCAGAAATGGATATTCTTATACCCTTCAGTCTCCGTTCATTATCCCCATCGAAATTAATTTAAGCATTATGTAAATACAACATAATTTTTGGACATTAAGGATATCTTAACATAAAAGTTTAAATTAAGATGATGGGTTTGAAAATATTACCATGTGATTTAATGATATCAAGAACTAAACAACTATATGTAATATATATATATATGTTCAATTTTTTTCTATTGATAAAAAATAATCTATTATGATTATTGAAGCTATCAAGTCATACGAAGTTGACAATAAGTTATTGGCACCGACTCGAACCAAGAGATCGTAAAGGCCTAAAGGGCCAACGTCTTCCGGAGACGTGAAGTAAAAGATAAATCCTCTACAGTGATAGGTACACTATCATGTTATGTATTGTTTATGAACCGCTTGTGCCGGCAGTAAGCCATCAAAGCCACCTAAGAACTAACAATCAAGCCACTCTAAACATGAAAAATGTCATAGGCATATGTGCAATATATGTTAATATTATGTGCATATACGCAATTATGTTACTGTTATGGACATATGTGTAACTTCTGTTAATGTTAAGTGCACGCGTGCAATTTATGTTAATGTTATGGCATACATGCAATTATGGTAAAACTTACAGGTATATGCGCAAGTATGTTATGTGATATGCATTAAATAAGTTGATTCATGATTCATATGATAATGGCTTTTGTGACCGAATTTCTATGCTAGTCGGCTTGACCCCAACTCGGCACATACTGAACGTTAGGCTCATAACATGTGTTGTTACTCTTTTCAGGAGAATGTGAGGATTAAGTTATTTTTTCTCAAGGGTGAATTCAACATCTTCAATAAGTAGGATCAGTATGAAACTATCGCTGGTTTGTTTTGGAAGGACGTCTTTATGCCCACTGGAATAAGGAAATCGTGGATACGATTTCATCTAGTTTATTTATCTTTTTCTTTTTAATTAAGGAACTCTTGGAATTGTGACCTTACTATTATTATGGAAAGGTTTTATTTAAGTTGGTTCTTTATTGCTCCTTTATGCTATGATTGATGCTATGAGTAACGATCCTGAGATTGTCCACTTTATTCTCGCTTCTATATCATTCTCGGACGATCAGGTTTGTTACACGTGGTATCAGAGCAGGAGTTCCTCTAGGCATAAGATATCTGACCAAATCAAACTTAGATCCACTAGTTTTAGAAAACATAGACTTTTGACCGTAAATTTCACATTTGATCATTACAGATGGCCCCTCGTCGTGGGAATGAGGTGAACGAAGATCGTGACTCTTCATCAACCCATGACATGGCTATGGACATGTAGCGACAAATGTTGGAATTGATGACTATGATGACTCAGCAGCAAAAGCATCAAGGACATGGCTCTGGTGGATTGACCCTGAAGACTTTCATATAGCATGATCAACCTATCTTCAAGGGAGAATCTGAGTCAGATAAAGCTGAGCATTGGTTGAGGGAGATGGAATTGGCATTCGAGGCAACTGATTGTCATGAGGAAAAGAAATTGATATTTGGTACTTATCGTCTACGCGACAATGCGAAAGAATGGTGGACTTCTTGTAAAAGCATATATTTTGCTGATAAAATCACCATTGAATGAAAGGACTTTAAGAAACGTTTCACCGAACGTTACCTTCCTCAGCATGTTCGAGATGCAAAAAGATTGGAATTTATTGATCTTCGACAAGGGTGTTTGTCAGTTGAACAATATGCTTCCGAATTTCAAGAGCTGGAAAAGTATAGAAAATGGATATATGCAAATGGAAGACATTGTGCTAAGAAAATTGTGGAAGGTTTGAATTCCGGCCTGTGCATGAAGGTGCTCACTAATGGTCCTTGATGAATGCCCATTCATCACTCTTTATTCTTATATTTTAGCTACAAAAACCTATGCAAATGCATGTAGATATGTGTAAATAGGAAAAGTTAGCAAAAGCATGCATGTTTGTAACTATAGATAATTAGCATGTTTTTGTGCAAAAATAAAAGAATAAAGATGAAAAAGAAAAAGAGGGAAATATTTAGAATAAATATTGAGCAACCTAACCCAAGGGAGGGCTCAGCATGGGCCTGACCGCATAAAAACCAAGTAGAGGGAGATAGGGGCTCATATGTACATATTTGTAAATAAATAAATAATATTTTCCTCATCCAAAAATATGTTGTAAATATGTGTATATATCTTGTACATAAGTTATTAAAAATAAAACAAAAAGATAAAAATCAAAAATCCAAAAACATCTCTTCACCATGTACATAGACCACCTCCTTTATTTATTTCACCTTGTAAATACCCTAATTTATTTTCAAACCTTTTTGTAAATATCCCTTTTTATGTTTTGTGAATAAAATAAATAAAAAGAAACAAAACAAAAATCAAATAAAAATTACAAAATTAAAATCACAAAAGTATCTTGTATATATACCATGTATATAATTGTACATAAATAATTATTTCCTCTATATATATATAATAAAAATAAAATAAAAATAGCCTTTTATTCCTCATTTTATCCTATAAATAAATAAAATATAAAACAGGAATAAAAATGTATAAAAATAAATAATTAAAAATCAAAAATCAAAAATCAATATATGGTATATATACCTATGTATAGCTATATTGTATATACTTTATTTTTATTTCCAAAAAATTAATTAAAAATCACAAAAAAATAGAAAAAATTAAAACAAAAATATTTTGTGTTTTAAGTTTTTTAAAATTCGGCCATTTAAAGGCCCAAAAAAATAAAATAAAAATTTCAGCCTTAGCGGGCTCTGATTGGTCCACGGGGGATTGTTGACCCCCGGTCAACACCTCCCCCAGGACCACCAGAGCCGCGGATCTTCTTTTGGACCCGATTTCTTGATTTTATCCCCACCAGATCCGACCTCCGAATCCGCTAACCCCGGGCTCTAATCCGAGCCTGATCTTCCCTGATCCACGCCCGGGGTGGGTTCTTGGGATCCGCGCTCCAAGCTTCTCGCCCGACTCCGATTTAGCCGGACCCCTAGCACTATATATCCCGAGCTCCGCCGCACTCCACTGTCATCTTTGGCTCCCCATTCTCTCTCCAGTGACCTCCATCGCAACCAGCAAGGTGACAGCTTGCATTTGCCGGTGTCGCAGAGAGGAGGAGGTGCTCGGACCATCGATCCGGCTGCCTCGCCGCGCGTGCTCCGACGTTCAACCGGAGCTCGAGCCTCGGGCGTTGACGACCCTTGAGGCAAGGACCAGGAGCTAGCTAAGCTCCAGCATAGTCTCCAGCATCACCCAGGTAACCTTCGTTCCTTCTTGTTTAGTCTAATTTTAAGTTACCCCCAAATCGACTCCTTGCTGTGTTCCTCTGAATCCGACCATCACGCACACTATCTCGATCATCGGAGCACACTACCATCTTCGCCGTTCCCCCACGCACGTTCTTCGCCCACTCATTCAACCCAACTCGCCCCGGAGCTGGGAGTCGAGCTCCACCACCTGTCGCTCGCCGGAGCTCATTCACCCCGCCGCACCGTTCACCCTCACGATGCTTCTTGGGGTCGAGGCACTTTGCCCTCGACCCGCGAAGCTTTTGGTTTGCTTTGCAGGTCCAACGGGAGGCATCTGAGCCCCTCTTACATTCCAGCCAGGAGCTTCGCGCCGCCAGCCTCGCCGGAGCCCCTCCAGGGCTCGGCCGGGCCATCGAAGTCCACAACCAGCTGCGGAGCTTCACCGCGGAGCCGTTCCGATCATCAGGAGCAGCTGAGGAGGAGTACAGCTCACGCACGAGGCCGACGAAGTTCGCCGGCGTCGTGTTCTTCCACCATCCTCCAGAACCGTCCGATGACGCCTCCGCTCCAGTTTTGATCTCAGCCGTCCATCTTCCGAGGAGCAGCGACCGTCGATCACTCCGAGGAGTTCATCTGGACCGTTCGCAGCAGAGGAGAGAGGTACCTGAGCCCAGAACCGCCCGATCTCCCACGTGTCCTCGCCTCCACCGTCGATCGAGCCCCCGAGCTGAAGAAGAGACGCGCCCCCCATCCAGAGCCGACCGATCTTCCACGTGGCGCGCATCTGGCCGTCGACGAATAAAGGGGTAATTTACTTAGGGCCCCCTCTTAGTTTGTCTTTTTCATCTTAGTCCTGTAAATATTTTTAGAACTTTATTTTCGTAGGGTAAATTGCATTGTGGACCTCGTGTTTGTTTAGATTTGCATGTATGCCCCTGTTTGTATGAGACCACGTGCGTCGTCACGTGTAGTTTAGGGTTATTTGCATTTCTTTCCCTGTAGTTCTGGGCTGTTATGTAATGAATAGAAACTTTTTGGTAATTGCTTTTATACCCCTGTGAGCCTGTTATTCACGCATGTGCGGATTTTAGTGGGATATTTGCAACCATACCCTTGGACTTCTTGGTACCAGTTACCAAAAGGTCCAAGAAGAAGGTTTTTATTACAAATAGGCCCCTGAGTGCCCCAGCCACGCGCCACGCGCGTGACTTGCTGGGTATTTTGCACCTGGGCCCCCCAGATTCTCGGGTATTTGCACTTACGTCCCTGTGCACAGTGCCCCCTTGTCATTTTTGAATAAAATATCAAATCACCTCCAAATCCAATGAGATTTACACATGGCTCCTGCCATGATGTAGAAATTTTAGGGATTTTTGAGGACATTTCTGATTTCATTTAGTATTTTTAAAAATTCAAAAACCTATTTTTTTAGCTTCTGTCTAGGTTTAAAAATACCAAAAAATATAAAAACACCCCCAAAAATTCTAAAAAAATTAGGTTCTGTTGTTGCTTGTTGTTTGATTTTCTAGCCAACTTTGGCTATTTTTCATCACTTAAAAACCCTAAAAATTGCAAAACCCTCAAAAAACTCATAAAAATTATAATAAATAATTTAAAAATCCAAAAACAATAATTAGGGTGCCTAAATTTTCCTTATTCTTTCTAGATTACAGGAAAATTACCTCCAGGGCTTTTGAGACTCTTAGATATTTTATTTTTGAGTTTCAAGCCTTGCTGGACAGTACCTTTCATTTTTCGCACTGTTTGATTTTTAGAAAATAATTTACCCATTAGAAAAATCTCAAAAATTCACCAAAAAACACTTAAAAACTTAAAAAACATAAAAACAATTTTTCCTTAATTTTTGCATTATTTTTGGTGTGTTTAATAAATTGTTGAAGTTGCCTAGATTTTACTTTCTTTTACTTTCTTTATAATTTGAAAATCCAAAAAAAATATAAAAATTCATAAAAACCTCTAAAAAAACATTTTCTTTTATTTTTATTTCATTTCACTACTTCGTAGGCCCTAGGCCAATCCGTGCTCCTTGTGTTCGACCCTGGGAGCTATACCAGGTTAATCCTATAGCTAGACCGCTCTTCTTTCGTGCTTGATTATTTTATCTGTTTGAGTGGTTGATTCTTCTTGATATACGTGGTCTGATTGCTTGGGTCACAACGACCTGATTTTTGTACCTCATACCCTAGTGATCAGGCCTGTTATCAGAATGGCGCCGTTGCCGGGGAGCACGGCTTAGTAGTTGTTTTTGAGTTTTTATTTCATTTTTGTTTTCGCGGTTTTTCGCGGCTCTTCGGAGCTCGCGGCTTTTCGCGGCTTTTGTTCATAGTTCCTTTTTGATTTATTTTTGTTTTATTTTGATTTTCTTTTCTTTTTATTTCTGTTTTATTTTGTGTGAGTATTTTGTTTCCATTTTTGCACATATACCCTTGTTTTTATTTTCATTCATTATTTGATTATTTTATTGGTCTGACCACTCTTATGTCTTTCTTGCGAGGGCCCGAGGACCGCGGAGGCAACTTTCGAGGAGCCGGTGCAGCCGCGAGACTCGGAGGCGGCTTCTTTCTCTACGAAGCCGCAGGAGAGAGCGAGAGGAGAGAGTTGAGTGGAGTGAGGCAGTAGGATAGAATTTTATTCATTTATTATTAATTGTAATAATACAGGACTCTGAGACTGTTGGACACTCTTTTAGACACTTAGACCGTAGCGGGTCTGTTTCGCCGAGCACCGACGTGCTCGGGGGACCCATTAGGACCTGCGGCTTTTTCGCGGCTTTTTACGCGGTTTTCTTTTTCTTTTCTTACTGTCATTTTCCGGATTTTTCGCGGTTTTTGCTCGAGCCCCTAGACATAGGATTTTTGTTGGTTGTGACGTAAGATTTTTAAGGCCCAACACTTAATAGAATATCTGTTCCTATAGAACGTAATTGGACCTTACTAAAATTCACTAAAAAAGTTAGTTTAATTGGATTTGAGACCACGTGCCGTTAGGAGTCACATACAGCGCTGGCAGGACCCGTTGTGGCGGGCACCGAGTGACTCCCAAGATCGGACTCCGGACTCGATTCGGTTAACTAACTATTGTTCTTCACGATCAATAGAAGTTGCTTGTCGTAGGACTCGGCTTTTTACCGTTGCATCATATAGCTTAGTTTACTTTTCTGTCTTTATTTTATGCGCGGATCACTCTGCATGTAGAGAGCTGGAGGCAGGTACGCTTTTCTGACTTTGCATGCATCATTGATTTCTCGTGCATCGGTTTTTTCGACTTCTCCCCCCGATTTTGGACTTAATAACCAGGAGAACCGAAAAATTCGTTAGGCGTTTCTTTTTATTAAAAAAATATCTAAAAACAAAAACAATAAAATCGGGACTGCTAATCATACTTGACCTAAAAGACACTTTACTGAAAATCTGTCTTGGGGAGAGTAACCCCCTCCTTGTCTGGTTTGGATGAGCGAGAGAGTGATCCGCACATTAGGATAGAGCCTCCGATCTTTTCTTGACTGATTACCGGCTTTCAGTACAGGACAGTCGGTTGAGAGAGATTTGGACACCTATTTACCTCACGTAATCGCTCTGATAGACTGGATGATCACCTAAAATAAAATTGACAAGATAATTGACCGATCCCTTCGGTCTTCAGCTCTGGGTGCGTAGGTGAATTGGGGGTTTGCTTGTTCATCTTGTTTGATTGCCAGATCCCTTCTATCTTGTTCCCCTCCCTCACCTCCCTTCATTTCTCTTCTCCTTTACCCCTGGATGATGGACCCCCCTCACTTTGAGCCGACTCTTACGGCTTCTTCTCCGTCCTCTGACCATCACTCCAGTCCACCTTCTAGGGAGGTCGGATCTCCGACTAACCTCCCGCTCCCTCCCTCCCTTTCATCTCATCACTCTGGGCATGCTGTGCTAGACGTCCGAGGATACCAGTTCGAGCAGATGCGAGACCCGGACGATGCTGTTGCTGAGTTGAGAGCGCACTCCGTTGGTGGCCAGAGAGAGCAGTGGAGATTAGCAGACATATCCTATTCCAGAAGGATGGAGGAGCAGATAGCACATGGAGCTCAGTCAGCTTCTACACTAGGTCCATTCGTCTTGGATTTGGATTACGTTCAGCGACTGCCGACATTTTCAGGAGAGGCGCACGAGGAGCCTTATCTTCACCTGTCAGCTTTCGAGGAGTTTTGTAGAGCGCAGAAATATTCAGACGTCACTGCAGAGGAGCTGATGAGCAGGACCTTCCCATTCACGCTTCACGACAGAGCCATGAGATGGCACCGACGATTGGGGAGGACATTCGAGAAGTGGGGAGAGCTACGCCGAGAGTTTCTACAGAGATACTTCCCTCCACGGCGAGCAGAGTTTATGCGGTCTTTGATCATGGACTTTTCAGTTGACCCCCTAGAGCCATTGCACGAGGCATGGCCGAGGTTTCTTGACCTCTTGAGGAGATTTCCAGAGCACGGACTTCCACTTACAGACTTGATAGAGATCTCCATGCGGGGGATGACCGCAGAGCAGATAGCACTGGTGATTACCACATGTGGCGGTTCACACCGCAGTTCCGACATTCACTTCCTGGATACCATCTCGAGGTCACTGTCACAGAGATCTTCTTCGCGAGATGCCATGGTCGGGATAGCACATGCGGATGATGCTGTACCAGTGCGGTGTGTCACTTTGCACGATGATTCAGCTTCTACACACCAGTCCGAGAATTTGGATGATGCCGCACCATTGACAGAGGAGATGACCGCGATAGCAGAGGTTCGGACCCAGAGTCTACTTGAGTTCCCGTTGGCTTTCCAGTTGGAGTTCGAGTCAGCCCCAGAGTTCTCTGTTGACGAGTCTTGGATATCAGATCTTCTGATACTCCAGGAGCCGGAGGAGCCCCAGCTTTTGCAGCCATTGATCCAGACACTTCATCTTCCAGTCCCGGAGGAGTCAGTCTCCTTTCTGCAGAGACACTTCTTGGATGCAGACAGTCACCAGGACTCAGCCCAGCAGCCACAGCTTGAGGAGGGACAACACTTTGAGAGTACAGACATAGAGAGTCCCGTCTTCGAGCCTTTTGTCCTCCACTTCGTTGAGATAGATACACTTCCTGAGGACCAGCTGACAGCCAGCATAGCCGCAGAGCGAGGATCAGCTGCAGACACTTTGCCAGTTTCTGCGGTGTTGACGAGTTCCTTCTCCTGCTTCAAGATTGCCGAGACTTACACTTCAGATGATGATGTAGCTTGGTGCACTGAGTGGACACTTGATAGCAGCACAGATGCCTACCTAGATCTTGATCCTCTTCTTCTCACTTCTGATCCTGCATCTCTCCCCGAGGGTTATCTGCGGGAGGATGCCACACTCGATGAGTACTCGGTTTCACCTGCTGAGAGTGTTTCCGATCTGGCGGAACACGAAACCGAGTCTTTAGATCATTCTGATTCTGATTCTTCTCACCTCGACGACCCTCGCGAGGATGAGCCCATTATGGAGATATTCGATGATTTGCTTGATCTTCTTCCATTCTATTCATCGGATATCAGTCTTCTTAGAAAGTCTCCTGATCTTGATTGTCCATACCTGCGTGAGACGGTGATTGACGTGGAGGATTCCATAACTGATCCATCCTTCTCCACGTTTGATTTCCTCGGCTCTACACTTCCACTCCAGTCTGAACCAGAGCCGATGATTTCTTTTGTGCTACCGGATCCCGATCACTTATTTCCATATCCTTGGCCAGTAGCAGACACCCGCCTGATTGCATACCTGGGTGTCTTACTTTACACTGTTGAGTTCGTCGTTGTTCTCCCACCGAGACTGCGACGACAGTACGGCATTCGCCTTACCGATGCCGTCCTGAACCTTGATACGGCATTGTCCTAGCCTTTGCGCCCAGCTAGGGGCGTAAAATCTAGCGCTTGTTGAGAGGCACCTCAACATTGTACTCTTTTGTATATACGTGTTTCGTCTTATTTTGATCCTTCTTTCTTCCGTTCTTGTTTTCACCCCAGGTCTCGCTTAGGATTATCTTTGCTATACTTAGGATATTCCTCATCCTAAGTATAGGGGGGTGAAAACACCGGGTTGTTCTTCGTTCTGTTCCATCACTCCTGTTGTTGCCTATACTTAAGGTTCTCCACCTTAAGTATAGGGGGAGTGATGTCCTCCTTCTTGTATATATTCGTCATTTTCTTCGTGTCTTGCTACCCCTGTTTTGCTGCCTATACTTAGGGGTATTTCACCCTAAGTATAGGGGGGGGTAGACCCTGTACATTCTTCACTCGGTTTTCCCTTCGTGTACAGCCTGCTATACTTAGGATTACTTGATCCTAAGTATAGGGGGAAGACCCGAGTCCCTCTTGACTTCTTATTCTCCTTTTGTATAGCCTTCCTTTTCACTTCCCTATACATAGCACGAGTTATGTCTTCTTCATCGCTCTTGACTCTGAGGACGTCGTTCGAGCTAAGTATAGGGGGGTGTGTATATATTTCATATATACTTTAGCCATAACTCGTACTTTGTGTGAGTGTGTTAATTAATAAAAATGGCTAAAAACCACAAAAATTAAAAAATTTTCATGTACATAATCTTCTTTTATTTGCACATACATAGCTAGTGTACAAATTATTTTTGTAAAAATGATTTCAAAAATCTTTTGTGTAAAGCTTGTGTAAATATTTTCTATATCAAAATTATGTATATAGTACAAAATTTTTCCAAAATGTTTTGAAAAATCAAAAGTTTGCAAAAATCTTGTGTAAATGTGTGTAAATTCCTTTTTGCAAAACTTGCACTTCATGCATCATCATTCATGATTTCAAAACATTTTTCAAAAATTTTGCATGATTGTAAAATATTGTGTAAATATGCATCTTTTTGTACATATGTATATAGTTTTTTCTGGATGATAGTTGACATTTAAACTAAGCCTGGAATCAAATTGAGAAATGGAGCTTGATTAAGATCTTAATCCACCTAATTTCTAAGAGGAACCTTATAGGGCTTAGGTTTAAGGCTTTTCAGGTCCATGGTGACTTAATTCTTTGAGTCCACTAGGCTATGAGCACATGTCATCTCAATGAGCCTAAGTAGAGCACTTAACAACAACACATGACTCATATAGATTATGGCTTTACTTGGACAACCGCACTATGCACCGAGCTCTCTACGGATGAGGTGGTGAGGAGGCAGTCTTCCTTGGCTTGGGGTAGCATATGAGGGTAGTACTTCTAGGCGGAACCTCTCTTCTTCATTTAGTGAAGGAAGTGCGTCTCAACTTGGTCTGGTTGCCATGAAGTCTAACGACGGGAGTTGTGGGTTGCAATAAAGCTTCAAAAGAGGGATAGTCTACTGGCTCAAGAGGAAAAACTCCTTGTATATATGCTGCACATGTACATGTTGTATAGATGCACTCGAAAAAAAAATGTGAAAAAGAAAAGAACTCCAAAAAAGTGGTGGGTCTGAGAGAAAATGATAATCCCACCGGAGTATGTATATAAGTGCAATAAGCAAAGCTTGGTTTCATGATCCACCTGTTGTAGCTTGCAGCAGGGAGACTTGGCTACACTGGTCAAGCTCCCAAGGGTACTTGGCTACACTGGCCTTGACCCATTCTCTTCTTCCCCCTCTTCTTGAGCCGGTTGTACTTGAACTTAGAAGGGAATACCCCGCTCCTCGAGGAAAGAGTGGCCAGATTGAGGTCATAGAGTTACCTTGTTAGGGAGGGTTGTCAAGTTGCCATTTCTGAGGTGGAGAGCTTAGACCTCACTTTCACAGGACAAGAAAAGATTCATGGTCTTCAGGGTTTGTAGTTGATGACTTGTTCTGATCTGGAGCATTGAGGAGTCTTGGTTATAGAATAGTGGAACTTGGAGGCTGTTAGGTTTTAAGCTTAAGTCTAAATAAGGTTCCGACACATCAATAATCCAAAGATCTGATTAAGCTCCATACCTCAATTTAATGAAGGCAAGTTTAATAATCAACCTTGATCCTTGTACATTCTCTTTTTCTTTTTCTTTTTCTTTCTTTTTCACTTCTTTTTCAAATAAGTGTTTGCTAAGGGACTAGCAAAGTATAGTATAGGGGGGTGATGAATGCCCATTCATCACTCTTTATTCTTATATTTTAGCTACAAAAACCTATGCAAATGCATGTAGATATGTGTAAATAGGAAAAGTTAGCAAAAGCATGCATGTTTGTAACTATAGATAATTAGCATGTTTTTGTGCAAAAATAAAAGAATAAAGATGAAAAAGAAAAAGAGGGAAATATTTAGAATAAATATTGAGCAACCTAACCCAAGGGAGGGCTCAGCATGGGCCTGACCGCATAAAAACCAAGTAGAGGGAGATAGGAGCTCATATGTACATATTTGTAAATAAATAAATAATATTTTCCTCATCCAAAAATATGTTGTAAATATGTGTATATATATTGTACATAAGTTATTAAAACAAAACAAAAAGATAAAAATCAAAAATCCAAAAACATCTCTTCACCATGTACATAGACCACCTCCTTTATTTATTTCACCTTGTAAATACCCTAATTTATTTTCAAACCTTTTTGTAAATATACCTTTTTATGTTTTGTGAATAAAATAAATAAAAAGAAACAAAACAAAAATCAAATAAAAATTACAAAATTAAAATCACAAAAGTATCTTGTATATATACCATGTATATAATTGTACATAAATAAATATTTCCTCTATATATATAATAAAAATAAAATAAAAATAGCCTTTTATTCCTCATTTTATCCTATAAATAAATAAAATATAAAACAGGAATAAAAATGTATAAAAATAAATAATTAAAAATCAAAAATCAAAAATCAATATATGGTATATATACCTATGTATAGCTATATTGTATATACTTTATTTTTATTTCCAAAAAATTAATTAAAAATCACAAAAAAATAGAAAAAATTAAAACAAAAATATTTTGTGTTTTAAGTTTTTGAAAATTCGGCCATTTAAAGGCCCAAAAAAATAAAATAAAAATTTCAGCCTTGGCGGGCTCTGATTGGTCCACGGGGGATTGTTGACCCCCGGTCAACACCTCCCCCAGGACCACCAGAGTCGCGGATCTTCTTTTGGACCCGATTTCTTGATTTTATCCCCACCAGATCCGACCTCCGAATCCGCTAACCCCGGGCTCTAATCCGAGCCTGATCTTCCCTGATCCACGCCCGGGGTGGGTTCTTGGGATCCGCGCTCCAAGCTTCTCGCCCGACTCCGATTTAGCCGGACCCCTAGCACTATATATCCCGAGCTCCGCCACACTCCACTATCATCTTTGGCTCCCCATTCTCTCTCCAGTGACCTCCATCGCAACCAGCAAGGTGACAGCTTGCATTTGCCGGTGTCGCAGAGAGGAGGAGGTGCTCGGACCATCGATCCGGCTGCCTCGCGCCGCCGTGCTCCGACGTTCAACCGGAGCTCGAGCCTCGGGCGTTGACGACCCTTGAGGCAAGGACCAGGAGCTAGCTAAGCTCCAGCATAGTCTCCAGCATCACCCAGGTAACCTTCGTTCCTTCTTGTTTAGTCTAATTTTAAGTTACCCCCAAATCGACTCCTTGCTGTGTTCTTCTGATTCCGACCATCACGCACACTATCTCGATCATCGGAGCACACTACCATCTTCGCCGTTCCCCCACGCACGTTCTTCGCCCACTCATTCAACCCAACTCGCCCCGGAGCTGGGAGTCGAGCTCCACCACCTGTCGCTCGCCGGAGCTCATTCACCCCGCCGCACCGTTCACCCTCACGACGCTTCTTGGGGTCGAGGCACTTTGCCCTCGACCCGCGAAGCTTTTGGTTTGCTTTGCAGGTCCAACGGGAGGCATCTGAGCCCCTCTTACATTCCAGCCAGGAGCTTCGCACCGCCAGCCTCGCCGGAGCCCCTCCAGGGCTCGGCCGGGCCATCGAAGTCCACAACCAGCTGCGGAGCTTCACCGCGGACCCGTTCCGATCATCAGGAGCAGCTGAGGAGGAGTACAGCTCACGCACGAAGCCGGCGAAGTTCGCCGGCGTCGTGTTCTTCCACCATCCTCCAGAACCGTCCGATGATGCCTCCGCTCCAGTTTTGATCTCAGCCGTCCATCTTCCGAGGAGCAGCGACCGTCGATCACTCCGAGGAGTTCATCTGGACCGTTCGCAGCAGAGGAGAGAGGTACCTGAGCCCAGAACCGCCCGATCTCCCACGTGTCCTCGCCTCCACCGTCGATCGAGCCCCCGAGCTGAAGAAGAGACGCGCCCCCCATCCAGAGCCGACCGATCTTCCACGTGGCGCGCATCTGGCCGTCGACGAATAAAGGGGTAATTTACTTAGGGCCCCCTCTTAGTTTGTCTTTTTCGTCTTAGTCCTGTAAATATTTTTAGAACTTTATTTTCGTAGGGTAAATTGCATTGTGGACCTCGTGTTTGTTTAGATTTGCATGTATGCCCCTGTTTGTATGAGACCACGTGCGTCGTCACGTGTAGTTTAGGGTTATTTGCATTTCTTTCCCTGTAGTTCTGGGCTGTTATGTAATGAATAGAAACTTTTTGGTAATTGCTTTTATACCCCTGTGAGCCTGTTATTCACGAATGTGCGGATTTTAGTGGGATATTTGCAACCATACCCTTGGACTTCTTGGTACCAGTTACCAAAAGGTCCAAGAAGAAGGTTTTTATTACAAATAGGCCCCTGAGTGCCCCAGCCACGCGCCACGCGCGTGACTTGCTGGGTATTTTGCACCTGGGCCCCCAGATTCTCGGGTATTTGCACTTACGTCCCTGTGCACAATGCCCCCTTGTCATTTTTGAATAAAATATCAAATCACCTCCAAATCCAATAGGATTTTGACACATGGCTCCTGCCATGATGTAGAAATTTTAGGGATTTTTGAGGACTTTTCTGATTTCATTTAGTATTTTTAAAAATTCAAAAACCTATTTTTTAGCTTCTGTCTAGGTTTAAAAATACCAAAAAAATATAAAAACACCCCCAAAAATTCTAAAAAAATTAGGTTCTGTTGTTTGCTTGTTGTTTGATTTTCTAGCCAACTTTGGCTATTTTTCATCACTTAAAAACCCTAAAAATTGCAAAACCCTCAAAAACTCATAAAAATTATAATAAATAATTTAAAAATCCAAAAACAATAATTAGGGTGCCTAAATTTTCCTTATTCTTTCTAGATTACAGGAAAATTACCTCCAGGGCTTTTTGAGACTCTTAGATATTTTATTTTTGAGTTTCAAGCCTTGCTGGACAGTACCTTTCATTTTTCGCACTGTTTGATTTTTAGAAAATAATTTACCCATTAGAAAAATCTCAAAAATTCACCAAAAACACTTAAAAACTTAAAAAACATAAAAACAATTTTTCCTTAATTTTTGCATTATTTTTGGTGTGTTTAATAAATTGTTGAAGTTGCCTAGATTTTACTTTCTTTTACTTTCTTTATAATTTGAAAATCCAAAAAAAATATAAAAATTCATAAAAACCTCTAAAAAACATTTTCTTTTATTTTTATTTCATTTTCACTACTTCGTAGGCCCTAGGCCAATCCGTGCTCCTTGTGTTCGACCCTGGGAGCTATACCAGGTTAATCCTATAGCTAGACCGCTCTTCTTTCGTGCTTGATTATTTTATCTGTTTGAGGGGTTGATTCTTCTTGATATACGTGGTCTGATTGCTTGGGTCACAACGACCTGATTTTTGTACCTCATACCCTAGTGATCAGGCCTGTTATCAGTCCTCAGAATTTTTCAGATGCAGTTTCAGCGGTTGTGGAGATTGACTCGGCATATAAAAGGATCCAACAACAAGGTGGTGGAAAACATCCCCATTCTACTGGCAACAAGAAGGGCAAGTCTGATAAGGATCAAGGAAAGAAGCCACGAATCAAAAATGCTGCAAAGATAAGTTGGTGTATCCTTTATGCCCTCACTGTGATAGAAAGCACACTGGAGAGTGCTATAAGATTACAGGAGCTTGCCTAACATGCAGACAAAAAGGTCACTTCATTAGAGATTGTCCAAAGAAGAAGGAACATAACTCTGGAGATCAAAAGAAGCACATCAAAGGATGGGTGTTCGCTCTACCTTCAGGAGAGGAGGAAGATGGACACGCCACAGTAGAAGGTACTCTTTCTATTGCAGATCATTTGAGCTATGTTATATTTGATTCCGGTGCATCGCATTCTTTTATCTCTCACCGCTTCGCTAACAACTTGAATTTTAAGGCTATTGAACTTCCATATACACTTAGTGTGACTTCACCGATGGGTGAACACTCCACTTTGACACCTACTTGGCTGATGCACCTGTCATATTAGAAGGACACAATCTAACAGCCAGCTTGATATTATTCCAGATGAATAATTTTGATGTTATTCTGGGTATGGATTGGATTTGGGAGCACTACGCAGCTATATATTGTAGACAAAAGAAAGTGATTTTTAATAAACCACATATGGCAGAACTTGTCATTCGTGGAGATAGAAAGAGGAGTCGGATGATTATCTCGACTCTAAGAGCACAACGGTTGATAGCTACTAGGTGCACAACTTATTTGGCTAGCTTAATATGCACAAAATCCTCTATGATGCAACTTGAGGATTTAGACATTGTAGGAGATTTTCCTGATATTTTTCCAGACGACCTTCCGGGTCTTCCGCCTAGAAGAGAGATCGACTTCACTATTGATGTACTATCGGATACTGCACCCATGTCTAAAGCACCATAGAGAATGGCTCCTGTTGAGTTGGATGAGTTGAAAGAGCAGTTGCAAGAACAATTAGATAAGGGGTTCTTGAGACCAAGTGTTTCTCCTTGGGGTGCTCCTATATTATTCGTGAAAAAGGGCGGGTTCCTTAAGCTCTGCATTGATTATAGGGCATTGAATAGAGCCACCATCAAAATAAGTACCCATTACCTCGCATTGATGATTTGTTTGATCAATTACAACAAGCAGCGGTCTTCTCCAAGATTGATCTTCGATCTGGTTACCATCAACTCACGATCAGGGATGAAGACATATCAAAGACAACATTCAGGACAAGATACGTGCACTATGAATCCCTAATGATGCCTTTTGGCCTCACAAGTATGCATGCTGCATTTATGGAGTTAATGAATAGGGTATTCTGAGAATACCTGACCAAGTTTGTAATTATCTTTATTGATGATATTTTGGTTTATTCACCATATATCGAACAAATCCCAGTGCATCTTCGATTAGTTCTTGAGATATTGCAACAACACCAGTTTTATGCTAAATTATTCAAATACAACTTTTGGTTTCATGAAGTTGCATTCCTTGGTCATGGTGTATCCAAGAAGGATATTTCTGTAGATTCCGCAAAGGTGGAAGCTGTTTTAAATTGGAGTCAGCCCAAGAATGTCTCTGAAATCCATAGTTTTTTAGGACTGACAGGATATTACAGGAGATTCATCCATAATTTTCTAGGATCTCCCTACCTCTGACCCGATTGTTGAGAAAGGACATGAAGTTTGAATGGTCTCAAAAGTGCGAGCAAAGCTTTCAAGAATTAAAGCAAAGATTGATGATTGATCATGTGCTCACGCTGCCATCGGGTAATGGCGGATTTGTAGTCTACACGGATGCGTCAGGCTCTGATTTGGGATGTGTCCTCATGCAACATGGAAAAGTTGTAGCTTACGCTTCCCGGCAGTTGAAGGAAGCTGAAAGAAATTACCCGACACATGATTTAGAGCTTGCAGCGGTAGTTTTTACGCTAAAGATTTGGCGTTGTTATTTATATGGAGAGAAATTTGAGGTATTTACTGATCACAGAAGTCTCAAGTATATCTTCTCACAGAAGGAACTGAATGTGAGACAAAGGCTATGGTTGGAGTTTCTACCAGACTATGATCTTTCCATTGACTACCATCCAGGAAAGGCAAATGCAGTCGCCAACGCTCTAAGCAGGAAATATGAAGGGAAGCTCGCAAATATGAAATTGCAATGGCAGCTAATGAAAGACTTGGAAGAATTGAACCAGTTTATTGAAAGGAAGACCATAGTTATTATGGCTGGAATGAAGATCCACTCATCATTGGTAGAGAAGGTTATCTTGGCTCAGAATGATGATAATGACCTTCAAAAATTGATAATTGCTTCTCAAAAAGAAGGATCTGATTTCTCAATCGGGGTAGATGGAGCATTGAGGTTCCGTAATAGACCGTGGTTTCCTGATAATAGTGAATTAAAGCAAGAAATTCTTGAAGAGGCTTACAGATCTATGTATACCATTCACCCTGGTACAACAAAGATGTATAAAGACTTACAACAAAATTTTTGGTGGCTGAAGATGAAAAAGGATATTGCAAAATTTATATCTGTGTGTCTTATCTATCAACAAGTAAAGATTGAGCACTAGAAGCCTGCAGGTCTTTTTGCAATCTCTAGAGATTCCTGAATGGAAATGGGAGCATATCATTATGGATTTTGTTAGCAGATTGCCAAAGACAAAGAAGGGTCGCTTTGACACTATTTGGGTGATTGTTGATCGCTTAACGAAGTCTGCACATTTTCTTACCCATCAGATTGGAACAATCTATAGAGAGCCTTGCTGAATTGTATGTGAATGAGTTAGTGAAATTGCATGGTATTCCGGTATTGATCGTGTCAGACAGAGACACGAGATATACCTCTCATTATGGAAAAGCGTACATGATGCTTTGGGTACAAGTTTGAAGCTCAGCACATCATTTCATACTCAAACCGATGGACAATATGAAAGAACAATCCAAACATTAGAAGACATGTTGAGAGCTTGTACCCTAGACTTTGCTGGAAATTGGGATATACATTTACCTTTGGTTGAATTTGCATATAACAATAGCTATCATGCAAGCATTAAGATGACCCCTTTTAAAGCATTATACGGTCGATCTTGTAGATCCTCATTGTACTGGAGCAATGTCGGGGAAAAATACATATTGGGACCTGAATTAGTCCAAGCTTGTACGAAGGGTGTTGAGGTAATTTGGAAAGGACTTTTAGCCGCTCAGAATAGAAAAAAGTCTTACGCTGATCGTCGTCAGCATGAATTGAATTTTGAGGTAGATGACCATGTGTTCTTAAAGATTTCTCCTACCATGGGAGTAGTGCGATTTGACAAAAGGGAAAATTGAGTCCTAGATATGTGGGACTTTTCAAGATAATAAAGAAAGTGGGAGAAGTAGCATATCAGGTTACTCTTCCACCTCATTATTCCAAGCTTTGTGATATTTTTCACGTATCAATGTTAAGGAAGTATAACCGTGACCCATCGCATGTGATCGAGTATGAAGTTCCGGACATTTAGCCGAATCTGACGTATGAAGAACGACCAGTACGTATCGTTGACCGTAAGGAGCATCAGTTGCGTCGTCGCATAGTTCCGATGGTCAAAATACTTTGGCAACACCATCAGAGGGAAGAAGCGACTTGGGAGTTAGATGACGAAATGCGCCAGCATTATCCACACTTTTTGGTAAGTATCTTTTTACAGTATAAATTGCGAGGATGAAATTTCTTTAAGGGGGTAGATTGTAGCTGATTGTTTTTTTAGTAAAAAACAAAAGGGTATAACAAACCTTACGTCACTTTGATAGGATAATGAAAAGAAGATAGGGGATAACATATACAACAAACTATATTCCTATTATCTCTTAATTCTAATTATTGTTAGAAATAAAATAGTAATTGTGCCTTTAAAAACCTATGAGGCTCTATCAATCTCTCGACATTTTGCCTACATGTGAGAGATAGTTCTAGAGAGAGAGAAGGAAAGAGGAAGAGAGAGATAGGCCGACAACGAGATACTCAGCGTCGTTTGCAAAATCCGACAACGACCACCCTCCCCGTCGATGCGAAAGTCTTGATTGGGCAAAAAATCAGAGGAGGAGCGATGATGTTGACAACTATTCGGAGGCGGAATCAAGGTACCATTGTGGACGGATTTCTTGCCCGTCAAGGTATGTGTCGAACACATAGAATCGTTAAATGACATTTTGTATTGATCTTTGGTTTAGAACTATAATTTATAGATGTATGTGTTGAACCTTTAGGAATACGATTCAAGGAATAATAACCATATGCATACATATATACTTGATTGCGGACACTTTGTAAGATATTTGAAAATTGGACATTGTTTTCTCTAAGTTTCCGTTTCAAGTACTTACGCATCATTAACTTAGATCATCAAGTGACCTATGATTTAATTAATTATTAGCATCTAATTTCATGTATGGGGAATCATACATCTCTAAATTGTTGCATTGTTTTCTAGAATCTCATCAGAAATTATTTTTCCCTCATGGTGCTATGGTGTCGATTACATGATTGACGACCTTGATGATAACCTTACAGTCATTACCATTATTAATCACTCCATGGGTCTTAACAGAATATCCTATAGTAAGTCAACCATATTAACAGTGTTATTTCTTTATCATGTGCAACTTGATCGGTCTATGTCTTGAATCCACAAAGTAATAATTGGATTAGTTTTCATATCTTGATTACGTTGGTTCCCACTAATCTGATGATTTATTCTTTTGTTAAAGCTGAACTATTTGTCTCCTTTCATTATCCCCATCAAAATTAATTTAAGCATTATGGAGATGCAACATAATTTTTGGACATTATGGATATCTTGACATAAAAGTTTAAATTAAGATGATGGATTTGAAAACATTGCCATGTGATTTAATGATATGAAGAACTAAACAACTATATGTAATATATATATATATATGTTCAATTTTTTTTCTATTGATAAAAAACAATTTATTATGATTATTGAAGCTATCAAGTCATAAGAAATTGACTATAAGTTGTTGGCACCGACTCGAACTAAGGGGTCGTAAAGGCCTAAAGGACCAACGTCTTCCGGAGGCGTGAGGCAAAAGATAAGTTCTCTACAGTGATAGCTACACTATCATGTTATGTATTGTTTATGAACCACTTGAGTCGGCGGTATGCCATCAAAACCGCCTAAGAATTAACAATAACGACCACTCTAAACATTAAAAATGTCATGGTCATATGTGCAAAATATTATGTGCATATATGCAATTATGTTACTGTTATGGACATATGTGTAAGTTCTGTTAATGTTAAGTGCATGCGTGCAATTTATGTTAATGTTATGGGCATACATGCAAATATGGTAAAACTTAAATTTATATGTGCAAGTATGTTATGTGATATGCATTAAATAATTTAATTTATGATTCATATGATAATGGCTTTTGTGACTGGATTTCTACGCTAGCCGGCTTTACCCCAACTCGGCACATACCGAGCGTTAGGCTCATAACATGTGTTATTACTCCTTTCAGGAGAACGTGAGTATTAAGTTATTTTTGCTCAAGCGTTAATTGACCATTTTCAAGAAGTAGGATCGGTATGGAACTAATGATGGTTTGTTTTGAAAGGACGTCTTTATGCCCACTAGAATAAGGAAATCGTGGATACGATTTCATCTAGTTATCTTTTTCTTTTAATTAAGGAACTTTTGGAATTGTGACCTTACAATTATTATGGAAAGGTTTTATTTAAGTTGGTTCTTTACTACTCCTTTATGTTATGATTGATGCTATGAGTAACGATCCCGAGATTGTCCACTTTATTCTCACTTATCATTCTCGGACGATCGGGTTCGTAACAATATTCATAGTAAAATTGATGTGAATGTCGTTTTCACTTTGATAATAGTTAGATTTTTTTGTAATCCTATGTGATATAAGTAATATTATGGAAGAATAACATTCAGCTTATTTATGTCATTTGGATATCTCTAATACTGACTTTAATCTGTAATAGGATGTGGTTGTGTAACGGCTGCAATTATTTAGCCCAATCAATTTCCTTATTCTCCAATTCACAATCAAGGCAAAAAAATTAGAATATCAATAAACGTTATTTTAATTCTAATTTAATAGATTTTATTCTCCCATTAATCCCTCTTCCTTGACAGCATTAAAAACCTATATTGCCTTTAAATCTGCACCCACATCAATCTATTCCCTCCTAAGTATTTATCGGCTTAAGATTTTACGTACCAACAAAAATCATATCGGATCACAATCTGTATGTGTCAAAACTTTTAGGATAATGCATATTTTACTCAAGTCTGTATAAAATATGGTCTCTAATGACCGTACTTGAGATTTCCCATCCTTGCCGAGATCACGCTTGTTCCCAAATTGCAGAGATGACCGGACATGCTAATTGAATTAATTTTATTTCATAATTGAACTTTATGTTGACATTTTCAGATGATTTCAAAATATTTAAACTACTAGAATTTTGGATTTAGAATGCGATGGCCCTTTTAAACATATTCAAAACTACTTATAAGATTGGCTTTGGTATTGTACAAAATTGTTGATATCAATTTGATTTCAATGATTTGGTTATGCATGTTCTCTTTAGTTCGACAACGAAGCAATTTCATAAATTATACCTTGGAAATAGTACGAAGAAAAGACCTCTTATGTAACTGAATCCATTCTCTTTAGTTTTTTTGCCAGATTTCTTGCATTAATTTAAATGGATAAATATCGATTCAACGGTACCGTGAGGGATATAATTGAGATCTTTCCAATTCTTGTGAAAGATAAACCAAATTGAAGTTTCTTTACAGGCTAATTGTTAAGAAAAATGAATAGATAAATATCTTTTGTTTATACATATATACACATCCCTACCAAATTAAGAATGTTCAGTATACACGCACTTGAGATCCTATCAATTAGGGAATCGGTTAATTAGATTCTTTTGTATACTTTCTACCAAAGCTAATATACAAATCGCACATCTCACGTTAAAACAGTAATTTATACGAATTTATATGACAGAATACATCCGCATGAAGGAATTGATGTGATATAATAATTAAACATAATAAGTGCACGCTAATTGTGTATATATATGTTAGTTAACAAAAGCCCAAATGCTTTTAAAGGGTCCTAGAATTACTATATAAGGACATCATTTTTTAATGACTTACGTTAATGAAATTCTCTTAATAATATTAAGATTTTTGGCACCGACTTAGATTAAGGCTGTTATTCTCACCATCATGAAAAAATTGGATGGTGGAAAGGAAAGAATATGTATATGCGTATATAACTATTGCTTGAAAAAGGAAATGCCGTAAAAAAACTGAAATTTCCTTACGATGAATAATGACACGATAATAGTAAGCAGAGCTAAGTGCTACACCTAATGGTGGGAGCTACTTGCAGAGTCTAAATATCGCAATCCGAAAATGAACAACACCTTTCGGGGGTACACGGTTCAAGGAACCGATTGAGGCAAAAGATAAGTCCTCTACAATTGTAGCTACACTGTCATATTATGTCTATGGACCACTTATATAGGCGGTAAAGCCATCAAAGCCACCTGAGAATCTAACAATCTAGGAAACTCTAGACATTGAAAATGTTACGGTCATATGTGCAATTATGTTAATGCCATAGGCATATGTGTAATTATGTTAATGTTATTGGCATATGTGTGATTTTATTGATGTCACGTGCATATGTGCAATTATGTTAATGTCACATGCATATGTGAAATTATGTTAATGTCATTGGCATATGTGCAATTATGTTAATGTTATGTGCATATATGCAATTATGTTAATATCACGGGCATATGTGCAATTATGTTAATGTTAAGGTATATATGCTAATGCATTGAAAAGTCATGCACGAAAATAATTTAAAGAAAGAATAAAACCATTATAAGTTCTTGCAAGAAATGATTTAATAAAGTAAACCATTATAAGTCATGAAAAGTCATCTTAAAGGGTCTAGCATGCAAAGAGATTTATATGATAAAAGAATCATGTGCGTGCCATAAATTTTATGAATATGCCCCACAAGATGGAAGAAATGTGTGCATGTGCGTATGCGTATTCTTATGCATATCGCATATATATACACATAAAGGCTAAAATACACATGTTGGGGAACGAACTTAGACATGCATGAGAACAATTAGGTATGAAATGACGTTTTTCCATAGAAACTCAAGTACATGAATATAACAGCTTAAAAGACCGTTAGAATTCTCATACACGGACCTCGGTACATATTGGGCATTATGCATGTTTATTTATTCCATGTGCAAGATAATAGGGGTGCACATGGATCGGATAAAATCTGTAATCCGATCCAATCCGATGTCATCAGATTGGATCGGTTTGGATTTATAAGTTTAATGGATCGGATCGGATTAGAATTTTACAAATCCGTTCATCTATGGATTGGATCGGATTATTGTCAAAATCCAATCCGATCCAATCCGCTAATCCGTTAATAAATAAATAATATATACTAATTTATTTATTCTCATTAAAGTATATTATATATTAAATTTTATTTGAAAGCTATGTGTAAATATCCAAGCTACTCTCTTTATAACTTAAACCTATTCCAATTCAAGTTTTACCACACACAACTTGTCGGAAAGCCCCTTATCTCACCCCACTAGTTGGTTTAGAAAAAAGTAATACCTACCCGCAATGCTCTTCAGGTCCTTCCAATTTTCCAAACAAAACATCCTTCTAAAAATACTAATACACAAACCTAAATCCACTTGGGACCCATTCCAAACAAAACACTCACCCGCGCCACACACATATCTACCGTCAGATGCCCAAATCTTCTCCAGATGCCGTCCTTGTCCTAGTTGTGCGCATGCGCAGCCAAATCTTCCTTGCGCACGTGCAACTAGACCTCATCCTCTGCTCTCACATACCTTCCTAGCGCGTGTGTAGCCAGATCTCGTCCCCAGCCGCTATGCCTTCCTTGTCTCCAACTATGCACACGCGTAGCTAGACCTCCCTCTTGCATGCGCGTCCTGACCTCGTCTTCGGCTCTCCCAAACCTCCCTCGCATACAGGCAGTTAGGAACCTCAAATACATCTCTCCCCACCATGTAGTCACCCATGATTCTTGTCCCAAACCTCCCTCGCGGACGGTCATCCATCCCGCACCACTTAGTTCCTATTTGATATATACAAACTTGCAATTTTATTCAAAGTCGTTGTGAATCTTCTATGATTTCTACAGATCACAAGTATGTTATTTTTATTTAGGTATACAATGATTGTTTGTAATAAATCTATAACAAGCATATATGTTTTTGCTTTCCAAAAAAATTATTCCAAAAATTAACTATTCTTTTCTTTACATTTATCCATAATCTCAATTTTAGAACCATGATTCGAACATCGAGGTCGACTATGCTACAAACTTAATCATAGATTAGGTAAGCATTAAAAATCCGAACCAATCCGATCCAATCCGTAATCCGGTGGATTGGTTTGGATTGGATTTGCATGTTTAATGGATTGGATTGGACTGGAAAAATAAAAAATCGGTTATGTATGGATTGGACACGGATTAAGCCAAAATCCGATCCAATCGGATCCATGTGCACCCCTACAAGACAAGATTGATCATACAAAAAGGATCATGTGATGATTTTGTCTAGTTATTCGATGTGGGAACATTTATTGCATGAACATGAAAGATATTTGTATGCTTACGGGAACCAAGGAAATATTATTGTATTAGTTATTTTTCTTTTACAACCATACTCTTTTTGATTGTGTAATGATGAAACTCTTAGTTTGGATGCACTTTATCGATCCTTGAATGATTTTTTTGTATGTTCATTGATTACCATGCATTTTGTTAACGGTTTGGTCGCTCTATTGAATGTTGCATGCTTCCGCCGATCGACGCTACCTGTTCAATTACATGTTATATCTGTATATGATTCACTACCATATGCATTTTATACATATTTTGTTGTATGTATAGATGTCCATTAAAAATGATAAAAATACTAAGCCGGAATTTTCGTTACGGGGAGGCCAAATGGACCAAGAAAATTATACTTCTGAATTATATATAAAGAAATTTAAATGCATGTTATTTCTAAAAAGACAAACATATTATGATAACATAATTTATCAATTATATTTATTAGAAATCAAAATTTTATGCCTAAAGTTTTATATTAAATTCCTAATTTCAGTCTGCACTATTTTTTTGATTTCACAAGATTCCCAAAAATAAAAGGTAACCATTTTATAATTTTAAAATAAGAGGTTAGGAAGGTATATGTATAGAAGATAATATATGATATACACACATTGTCATTAAATGTTCTTGCCATTATTAGATAAGGGTAAAATGGGGTTGCCCCCTTAGTCAATTTGTTTCCCTCCTCCCAGTCCCATTTCTTCCATTTTTTATTTTTTGAAAAATAAATATGTGAAAATTTATCACTATATCCCTACATTATGTAATTCAAATTTCGTGAGAAACAGACGCTCCTCCGACCTCCATCGAGACAACCATTTTTTAACGGTCACATAATTGTTGAAATCGACCCCATCTGGATGAAGATCATATGAGTCTTTGTTTCGCATGAAATTTGCATGATATGATAGGGATATAAGAAAATCTATGGAAGTATTTCTCAAAAAAATAAAAAAATAGAGAATTAACTCCCCCTAGGAGGCAGCCTCATTTTACCCATTAGATAAAAGGGTATTCTACCATCATTTTGATGGATTCTATTTATTTATTTGAAAAAAAACTATACTCTTGTATTAAACTCTATAATATTACCATTTTATTCATCTTCTATATTTCTCAAAGACCTCATGAATTTTTCAGAATCTTTATATTCTTCTAATCATTATTCATTATCGGTAGTGATTTATATAATTTTTATTATTTTTATCCATTAATTCTTAAAAACGACACCAATATATATATATATACAAGTCAAATATAAAAATCTGATAATTCTATAATGATATATAATGTGACAGCTTGTAACATAGTATATTTTTGTAAAGTTTATTACGATTGACATCTAAAATAATCGAACAATTCTTTCAGATTGTACATAGGTTAGAGAATATTAAAGGTTCAAAATAACAGGAAATCAAATGTCATTAGTTATAAAGATAATAAATATAAATTATTTTATATAAGATAATGATAATATTTGATCAATGATAGTGTGGTGGTAATTATAAGTTGCATATGCAGAGAGAGAGAGACCACGTTTGAGAGAAAAAAAATGGAGAGATGTGTGTCAAGTAAATTGAGTTTTTCTTCTTTAAGGGTAAAATGGGGCTTGAGGGAGGTAACTTAGCTCACCCTACCTCATTTTTTCTATTTTTATTTTTTTTGAAAAATACTTCCGTAGATTGTCATAATTATATCTCTACATTATGTCATTAAAATTTTGTGCAAAACAAAGACTCCTTTGGCCTCCATCTAGACGAGATCGATTTCAACAATTCAACGATTATTAAAAAACGGATGTCTAGATGGAGGCCGTAGGAGTCTCTGTTTCTCACGAAACTCGAATGATATAATATAGGAATATAGTGATGAATTTCTACCAATTCATTTTCAAAAAAAATGAGAAAATTGAATGGGGGGAGTCAAGTTAAATCCCATGGGACGGTCCCATTTTTCTAATATAGTAAATAGATAATTTTAAAGCTTTAAAAATATTTAATTGAGGAGGCCAACCATCCTATATTATGGGAGATTTTCAAGTGACGGGGAGGCCTGGCCCCCTCCCGTTCCCCCTCCCTCCGTCCCTGCATATCGCATATATATACACATAAAGGTTAAAATACACATGTTGGGGAACGAACTTAGACATGCACGAGAACAATTAGGTATGAAATGATGTTTTTCCATAGAAACTCAAGTACATGAATATAACAGCTTAAAAGACCATTAGAATTCTCATACACGGACCTCGATACATATTGGGCATTATGCATGTTTATTTATTCCATGTGCAAGACAAGATTGATCATACAGATAGGATCCTACGATGGTTTTCTCTAGTTATTCGATGTGGTAACATTTTTTGCATGAACATGAAAGATATTTGTATGCTTAAGGGAACCAAGGAAATATTATTGTATTAGTTATTTTTCTTTTACAACCATACTCTTTTTGCTTGTGTAATGATGAAACTCTTAGTTTGGATGCACTTTATGGATTCTTGAATGATTTTTTTGTATGTTCATTGATTACCATGCATTCTGTTAACGGTTTGGTCGCTCTATTGAATGTTGCATGCTTCCCCCGATCGACGCTACCTGTTCAATTACAGTTTATATCTATATATGATTCACTACCATATGCAATTTATACATATTTTGTTGTATGTATAGATGTCCATTAAAAATGATAAAAATACTAAATTATTTTAATATCCATAAATGGTTATATCTGTCGTACATCTATTGTAATATAGACATACTTATAGGTTTATTTATAACCACATAAAACTATTATAAAATATATTTAATATGTTTGATTTTTTAGAATACATAACAATGTATGTATATTTAAGCTAATATATAGAGCAATTTTGTTTTTATATGTATCTATTTTCAAGAATAACTATGAGTATTTGTATCTACATCTGAACTTATATTATAGAACATGCAAGTAAATCATAATATCGCTGTCCATATTCATATCCGATCATTTACATACCTATATGGATATGTTTGTAAACTGGTGGGAGGAGAGTTGCTAAAAATCTAAGCATAATGCATCGCCTACATAATATGTCCTAGTTAAGATTAGGTGAGGCTCGGTTAGTGATGGTTGTGGGCAATGGCTCTTGAAGGCATCTCTTTGCCTTCAGAATTAAAAGATCCTGATTACCTACCAAGATCAATGTTTAGGGGAGCTTCTTGCAAAGAGGATTTGATGATGAAGATACACAACTTGCATAGCACTATTGAGTGATCTCTAGAATGGCTTGAGTGGAATTGATAGGAGAGAGATCATGCGCAAAAAGACTTTTTGGATGGAATAGAAGGAATAGTTAGTTAACTTAGCATGATATGCTAATGTACGGGAGTTGAATCATATAGTCTAATAAATGTGGGTCCCAAGCAGTCACGTTGAATTAATCAATAACTCACTGAGTTACAACAATAAGATATGATTAGTTAACTATCCAAGGATTTGAGGGCCATTAGATCAAGGTGATAGGGTTTCAACTATGAGGGTTAATTCAGAATAGATATCCTATTAAGTGTTTATCATGCCAATGGTCCCAAGATTTGGGTTTACAATGGCAAGACTAAATATAGTGATATTTGATTAATTAATGTAAATATATCTCTTAAATATTGTGCAATATGTTGATCTTAGAGTATAAATCGTGGTTTTAAAAACTAAATCGAACCGGTCGATTCAACCGGTTAAACCAAGAACCAGAAGAAAAGCGATCTGATCTTTATTTTTATTCGGAACATAAAAACCAGTCAAAACCCGAATGAACCAATTGAACCGAACCCCCGATTTAACCATCTATTTTTTGACAAAAAAATGATTTTTAATAAATTAATAAATGTAAACTTTTAAAAATTGTTCATAATCTAGTCTAGTTCTAACATATAATATAGTACTTTTTTTATCTCTTCTCCTTCTACATGTACCAATGGCTCATTAATGCATATCTCTTCCTACCATATGAACATTGCCTCTCTTCCTACATTGTGCATGAGGTTTTCTACTTCCAATAACAATAAACGAAGAAGACACGGTCATAGGCATACTATGATAAGCTTTTGGAAGGTTGCACTTGTTGGGTTTATTTTAGGAGATACATTGAATATTTGAAGTAAAGAAAAATACTTTTGTGTAAGCCTTACATTGCTCTATCTCTATTATTAATTGGGATTTTTCTATTGATGTTTATTATGTCTTAAAAATCAAAAACCTTTTTTGGTAGTCGTACTGTGCCCTTGTTTTCAATATTTGTAAAATAATTATAGTAGATACATTTTTAATTTAGTTTGTCACATCCAAAGGCCTTTAAAACTAATGTAACTAATTTTTAGAAATCCAAAACATGAGAAACTTTGAAAGAAGCATATAGAATAACTTTTGTAAACCATAGATATTTTGGGACGCTTGGGATCCTTATTTTTAGGCGAAAATATTTCTTATTTTTATCCCAAAATTTTAACCTAAATCATATCTTTTAGGTTCCCATATATACTTTGGTTTTCTTGTCTTATCTTTTTACCTTTTATTTCTATCTTACATACTTTGAAAATTAGTCAAAATTATCTATAAAATATGAAATTTACATATATGTATTTTATTTATTTATTTATATTTTATCGGAAAAAATTCAAATGAGACATAGTCTTTACTGAGGTAAGGAAAGCCAACCTGACTTTGTACCTTTTTAATCTACTTTTCATGTTATTTAACCTTGGATTTGATAAGTAAATTAGTACACATTTACATAAAGATAAAATTAAAATATATATTAGTATATTGGATGAAAAAATTAACTAGATATATATTTATAACAATGTTCAATTTTGCAATTTACAATGTGAAGTTTATATGTTACAAACTGTTACAAAACTTTGGCTTATTTTACTAAATTGTTGGAAGCTTTTACAAAAAAATAATGTCGACCTCCCTTAACTCAAGAAATACCTTGCCACATTTAAAGGCCCCTTATTTTATCACCTAAAAGATCAATTTTCTACCTATTTCCTTCTTCCTTATAAATATATGTATGCATGTACACATTTATGTGACCTTTGTACATCCACTCCTCTTGTATATCCTTTCGTTTCATTCTTTCTTCTCCCATTTTATTGTTCACCCCTTTTTCGATATATGCTATACTTAGGATGTACTTTATCCTAAGTATCGGGGGGTGAATGATTTGTGTTGTTTATGTTCGTCTTGTTCATCACTCTTGTTGTTGCCTACACTTAAGGATACTATACCCTAAGTATAGGGGGTGATGTTGTTCATATCATCTTTTATGTTATTTTTCGTTGTGTCTGTACATTCTCTTCATCGGTTTTTCCCATTTGTACAGTCTTCTATCCTTAGGATTACTTGATCCTAAGTATAGATGGGATCACCGACTTCTATTCTTTTCATCTTCTCTTTGAATCGTTGTAGCATAGGAGTCTTTTCACTTTTCTATACTTAGCATGAGTTATGTCTTCCTTTGACGCTCTTTGATCACTATGAGGACATAATTTGAGCTAAGTATAGGGGATGTCATATAAATTGTATATATACTTTAAACATAACTCGTAATTTAAATATGTTGGGGATATGTATATAAATTCGTAAAATCCATGTGTGTGTATAGACTTTGATCACCTTAAAAAAACAAAATAAAATGAAAAATAAAAAAACAAAACAAACAAAAAAAACAAAACAAAAAAGTCCTTGTATATACTTGTATATATTTTACTAACCCTTTTTCCTTTTTTAAAAAAACCTAAAAACTACAAAACCAAAAATCTATAAAAATTTGCATAAAAAACTCTTTTCACATGTGCATCATTTTTCCTTTATTTTCCAAAAACACATAAAAAGTTCAAAATTAGAAAATTGTTTCAAAAAAATGCTTTCTTTTTGCATTTTACATATTTCTTGCATTTGCATGTGCATTTTTCAGGATAGTATTGACATTTAAACTAAGTTTGGAACCAAATTGAAGAATGGAGCTTAGTTGGACCTTAATCCACTTAATTTCATAGGAACCTTATAAGAAATGGAGTTAAGACTTTTCAGGTCCTAGCGACTTAATTCTTATAAGACTATGTTCACATGTTATCTTGATTAGTCTTAGTAGATTATTTAACAACACATGCATGATTCTTTCAGACCGTGGCTTATCTTGGACAAGCACTCTACATGTAGCTCTTCATGGAGGAGGTAGTGAGGAGGCATAATCTTTTGGCTTGGAGTAGCATATGAGGGTAGTACATCTAGGCAGAACCTCTCGTCTTCCTCTAGGGAGGGTTGTGCATCTCAACCTGATCTAGTAGCATTGAAGTCTAAAGACGGGATGCTGTGGGGTTGCAATAATGCTTCAAAAGAGGGATCGTCTACTAGCTCAAGAGGAAAAACTCCTTATGTACATGCTGCACCTTGTATATATTTTTAAAAAAATCGAAAAAATGCGAAGTCTCCCAAAGTGGATAGGCCTTATTGAAAAGTAAAATGCATGCCGGAGTGTATATACAAGGATTAAAAAAAGAAAATAATAAGAGCTTCAAAGTAATATTTTTGTAAGCTTGCAACTGGATGACTTGGCTGCACTGGTCATGCATCCAAGGATAGGTAGCTACACTGGTTACTGTCCATTATTTTCTCCATCTCCTCTTCTTATGTTGGTTGTACTTGAACTTAGAAGGGAATATCCTCGCTCCTCAAGGAAAGAGTTGCTAGATTGGGAGACTAGAGGTATCTCGTTGAGGGAGGCTATTTCTTGCTTTTTTGAGATGGGGAGCTATTTTCACTTACACCGTACAAGTAAAGATTCATAGTCATAAGAATTTGTGTATGTAGGCTTGTTCTGACCTGACTGTTGAAGATACCTGAATAGGAGTCTTGTGGAACTTAGAGGATGTTAGGTTCTAAATACATTTCCCATTAAGGTTTTGCCACACAAATAATCCAAAGGTCTGACAGAGGTACTGCAATTTTATGAAGATAAGTTTAATATTCAATATTGTCCTAATTTCTTTATTTTTCCTTCTTTTCTTTCTTTTTCTTTTATTCACTTATTTTTTTCAAATAAGTATTCTCTAAGGGACTAGCAAAGGTAAAGCATAGGGAGATGATGAATCTGCATTTCATCATCTTTATTCATTTATTTTAGCTTAAAATCCCTTATAAATCACTAGTATATAATACTAACTCCATATTCTTACTGACTTGCATCTGTGTGTAAATATTGTGCATGTATTACTATTTTAATCTAAAATAAATAAATAAAAGAAAAGAAAAAGAAAAGAAAAAAAGAAAAAGAGAAGATTGTATATATGTAATAGATATAGGCTGACACGAACCCTGAGAAAAGGCCAAGACTTGACCTGATCAACCAGGAATAAAGTAGGGGGAGATAGGGTCCTTAATGAGAAAATCCGAAACAAAATTGTGTTGTAAATATTTGTATACTTACACTATCTTATTTGTGCATAAATTGACCTCAAATTAAATAATTTTCAAAATAAAAGGTGTAAATAAAAATGTTTCCTAAATAATATAAATGTTTGCAAAATAAAATCATGTACAGAATAAAATTAACCACTTCTGGAAAAAGCCATAAAGTGATAATTGAAAGACTAATTCCGGATCCATATGAACTCAAATTGAACCAAACTCACTTCCATTATATTCTAAATTAAATTATCTTTAAAATGACTATAATTTCATAATTTTTGGAGTTACTGTTGAAAAGTCAGTTTTCTGGGGTGATTTATTCAATTTTACCATTTATGTATACATATTGTATTTGTAAATATTTTTATTAATTATTTAAAATAAGAATAAATAATAAAATAATAAAATAATAAAACATAAAACATAAAAAACTAATTAATCATAAAAAAAATAATTTCCTTATTTAACTATGCATATAATGTACTATATGTATATAGTTTATGTATATAATCAATTCCCTTAAATAACCTTCACAAAAAATAAAAGAATTAATACTTTTTATTCAATTTAATTAAGTAACGAAAATACAAAAATTTAATTAATTATGTAAATAATTTTAATGCTAATTTCTTTTTTATCTTTATCTCCTTTCAAATTCTTTCTTATCTCTTTATCTCCATTCAATTTTTAAATTCGAATTCAAAATTCAAATTCAATTGATCCTCTATTTAATTAGCTCCTCCTCCCTCATTCTCACTTGATTAGTCTTTTGTGAGAGGAGCCTATTCTCCGAGAGTTATCTTGTCGCAGAAGGGTGCCTAACCTCTAAGTCGTCTGGTGACAGCGAGTCGGCCTTCGTCGATGCGATCACAGTCTTTTATGCTCCTAAGGTGAGATCCATTTTCTCTTTTTTTAATCAAGGTTAATCGTAGTTAATTTTCGGATTTTTATTTCGTTGACATTTTTTCTCTAGATCTCAGAATTACACACCGCGATTTTATCCGAATCCGATCTGATATTTTATCTCATTTTCTTGTTCCATTCGCTTCACGTTCTACCTCCACGATCTTCCAACTTTGGCTGCGTACGGTGGTCGGAGGCATGGATCCATTCCTCATTTTTCATCGGATCCATGTTCACGTATTCTGTTTTGATTTTGGGATTGAGCCGTTGCGCTTGCGTCCTAATTTTATTTATAAATAAAAAAATTAAAAATACATAGTTTTTTCTTTCTAACATTTGTTTTGCAGGATAAAATAAAAAAATTTAAAAAATACAAAAATTTTCTTTTGTTTCTGTTTACAAAAATAAAAAAATAAAAAAAGGTGCAGCAAGCAGGTGCCGCCGCTCATCCCACCAGCGGCGCCCGCGCCCTTCAACCGCGAAAGCGGCGCCCGTTGCCCGTCCTCAACGCCAGTCGTGCAGTTCGTCACCACCCCTCTCTACCGACCCAGCTCTGTCGCCTGGAGGCGTGCGTCCCATCATTGTCGCTCCGCCTTGGTTCCTCCATCATCCCGCGCAAGGACAACCACCACCCACCACACAGAGGGCGTGTGTCTCCAACCTTCTTCACCGTCATTCCTGGAACAATGTCGTACACCATTGGAGCATCTCGTACCACTACAGCGACTGGAGGAACCTCGAGCTCGTCCGCCTGGACCAGTGTCGTCGACTGTTCATCGCTCCTCAACGCTACTTCCGCCTGTGAACCGCCATCACCCTCCGTTGTGGCTTAGCCCCAGCACCCTTCTCCACTTTGCCGACGCTACCACTCTCGAAGCTCGACCGCAGCACTCCACCTGGATATCCTTCAACATGGAGATCTAACTACGCCAGCCCACGTCTTCGTCGCCGTCGCTTGTCTATCTTGGGCGAGAAGGAAGAAGGGGCTGCGCCGCACCCCTTTCGTCATTGGCTTGTGAAAGAAAGGAACAAAGAAGAACATAAATCGTAGGGGAGATTATTTTATTCGGCCAAATTACATTCATATCCTCAGAAGTTTCTGAATTTGCAAAATAGTCCATGCTTCCCTCCACGTACATGCAAAGCATTCTACATCTAGGTAATTTGGAATTTCCTCCCTGCAAGTTTATATTTGTTATCATTTGATGCAAAACTTTGAATATTTGCAATTCATTCCCTGCTTCCAGACTTTAAATTTGCATGATCTTTTCATTGGAATAAATAGCATTTGTGCTCAATAAATTCTGCAAAATTATTGTTATCTCCTGCTTAGTTGTTCTATCTACAGTAATTTTTAATTGCATGGTATTTCCATTTGATATTATTAAAAAATAAAAAACAATGTCATTTTCTCTATCTAAGATTTGAATATTCATAAAAATTCAAATATTGCGTAAAGAATTCAAATATTATGCAAAAAATAGTGTCATTTTCTCTATCTCAACCTGATCTAGTAGCATTGAAGTCTAAAGACAAGATGTTGTGTGGTTGCAATAATGATTCAAAAGAGGGATCGTCTACTAGCTCAAGAGGAAAAACTCCTTATGTACATGCTCCACCTTGTATATATTTTCAAAAAAAAGAGAAAAAATGCAAAGACCCCCGAAGTGGACAGGCCTGATTGAAAAGTAAGATGCATGCCGGAGTGTATATACAAGGATTAAAAAATAATAAGAGCTTCAAAGTTAAATTTTTGTAAGCTTGCAACTGGATGACTTGGCTACACTGGTCATGCATCCAAGGATAGGTAGCTACACTGGTTACCGTCCATTATTTTCTCCATCTCCTCTTCTTGAGCTGGTTGTACTTGAACTTAGAAGGGAATATCCCCGCTCCTCAAGGAAAGAGTTTCTAGATTGGGGGACTAGAGTTACCTCGTTGAGGGAGGCTATTTCTTTTCTATTTTTGAGATGGGGAGCTATTTTCACTTACACCGTACAAGTAAAGATTCACAGTCATAAGAATTTGTGTATGTAGGCTTGTTCTGACCTGACCATTGAGGAGACCTGAATAGGAGTCTTGTGGAAATTAGAGGATGTTAGGTTTTAAATACATTTCCCATTAAGGTTCTGCCACACTAATAATCCAAAGGTCTGACCGAGGTACTACAATTTTATGAAGATAAGTTTAATATTCAATATTGTCCTAATTTCTTTATTTTTCCTTTCTTTTTCTTTCTTTTTATTTTATTCACTTATTTTTTCAAATAAGTATTTGCTAAGGGACTAGCAAAGGTAAAGCATAGGGGGATGATGAATCTGCATTTCATCATCTTTATTCATTTATTTTAGCATAAAATCCCTTATAAAACACTAGTATATAATACTAACTCCATATTCTTACTAACTTGCATCTGTGTGTAAATATTGTACATGTATTACTATTTTAACCTAAATTAAATAAATAAAGGAAAAATAAAGAAAAGAAAAGAAAAAAGAACTAGAGAAGATTGTATATATGTAATAGATACAAGCTGACACGAACCCTGAGAAAAGGTCAAGACTTGACATGATCAACCAGGAATAAAGTAGGGAGAGATAGGGTCCTTAATCAGAAAATCTGGAAAAAAATGTGTTGTAAATATTTGTATACTTACACTATTTTATTTGTGCATAAATTGACCTCAAATTAAATAATTTTCAAACAAAAGTTGTAAGTAAAAATATTTCCTAAATAATATAAATGTTTGCAAAATAAAATCATGTACAGAATAAAAGTAACCACATCCGGAAAAAGCCATAAAGTAATAATTGAAAGACCAATTTCGGATCCATATGAACTCAAATTGAACCAAACTCACTTCCATTATATTCTAAATTAAATTATCTTTAAAATGACTATGATTTCATAATTTTTGGAGTTACTGTTGAAAAATCAATTTTCTGAGGTGGTTTATTCAATTTTACCATTTATTTGTACATATTATATTTGTAAATATTTTTACTAATTATTTAAAATAAGAATAAATAATAAAATAATAAAATAATAAAACATAAAACATAAAAAAACTAATTAATCATAAAAAATTAATTTCCTTATTTAACTATGTATATAATGTACCATATGTATATAGTTTATGTATATAATCAATTCCCTTAAATAACCCTCACAAAAAATAAAAGAATTAATATTTTTTATTCAATTTAATTAAGTAACGAAAATACAAAAAAAATTATTATGTAAATAATTTTAACGCTAATTTCTTTTTTATCATTATTTCATTTCAAATTCTTTCTTATCTCTTTATCTCCATTCAATTTTTAAATTCGAATTCAAAATTCAAATTCAATTAATCCTCTATTTAATTAGCTCCTTCTCCCTCATTATCACTTGATCAGTCTTTTGTGAGAGGAGCCTATTCTCCGATAGTTATCTTATCGCAGAAGGGTGCCTAACCTCTGAGTCGTCCGGTGACAGCGAGTCGGCCTTCGTTGATGCGATAATAGTCTTTTCCGCTCCTAAGGTGATATCCATTTTCTCTTTTTTTTAATATAGGTTAATCATAGTTTAATTTTCGGATCTTTAATTCGTTGACATTTTTCTCTAGATCTTAGAATTACACACCACGATTTTATCTGAATATGATCAGATATTTCATCTCATTTTCTTATTCCCTTCGCTTCACGTTCTACCTCTACGATCTTCCAACTCTGGCCACGTATGGTGGTCGGAGGCATGGATCCATTCCTCATTTTTCGTCGGATCCCCATTCACGTATTCCATTTTGATTTTGGGATTGAGCCGTCGTGCTCGCGTCCTAATTTTGTTTATAAATAAAAAATAAAAAATATATAGTTTTTCCTTTCTAACATTTGTTTTGCAAGATCAAATAAAAAATTAAAAAAATAACAAAAAATACAAAAATTTTCTTTTGTTTTTGTTTACAAAAATAAAAAAAATTAAAAAATGTGAAGCGCGCAAGCGCCGCCACTCATCCCACCAGCGGTGCCCGCGCCCTTCAACCGCGCTAGCGGCGCCCGCCGCTCGTCCTCAACGCCAGTCGTGTAGGTCGTCATCACCCCTCTCTGTCGACCCAGCTCCGTCGCCTGGAGGCGTGCGTCCCATCATCGTCGATCCGCCTTGGTTCCTCCATCATCCCACGAGAGGACAGCCACCATCCACCGCACAGAGGGCGTGTGCCACCAATCTTCTTCACCGCTATGCCTGGAACAATGTCGTACACCCCTGGAGCATCTCGTACCACCACAGGGACTAGAGGAACCTCGAGCTCCTCCACCTGGACCAGCGTCGTCAACCGTCCATCGCTCCTCAACGCCACTTCCGCTTGCGAATCGCCATCACCCTCCATTGTGGCTTAGCCCCAGCACCCTTCGCCACTTCGCCAATGCTGCCATCTCTCGAAGATCGACCGCAACACTCCACCCGGACATCCTTTAACATGGAGCTCGAACTCTGCCAGCCCACGTCTTCGTCGTCGTCGCTTGTCTGTCTTGGGCGAGAAGGAAGAAGGGGCAGCGCCACACCCCTTTCTCCCTTGGCTCGTGAAAGAAAGGAACGAAGAACATAAATCATAGGGAAGATTATTTATTCGACCAAATTACATTCATGTCCTCAGAAGTTTCCGAATTTGCAAAATAGTCCCTGCTTCCCTCCATGCACGTGCAGAGCATTCTACATCTGAGTAATTTGGAATTTCCTCCTGCAAGTTTATATTTGTTAGCATTTGATGCAAAACTTTGAATATTTGCAATTCAGTCCCTGCTTCCAGACTTTAAATTTTCTTGATCTCTTCATTGGAAAAAATAGCATTTGTGCTCAATAAATTCTGCAAAATTATTGTTATCTCCTGCTTAGTTGTTCTATCTGCAATAAATTTTTCATTGCATGGTATTTCCATTTGATATTATCAAATAATCAAAAATAGTGTCATTTTCTCTATCTAAAATTTGAATATTCATAAAAATTCAAATATTGCGCAAAAAATCCAAAAAAATAGATTAGCTACTTTTTGTACCTTTAATTTTCTACGCAAATTTCAGGCATTAATTATTCATAAAACCTAAAAAATTGCAAAATACTAAAATTCTTAAGAAATCATATCAAATTGTAGGAAAATCCAAAAAATGTGATTTCAGTTCTTGTTTGTAGATAATTTTCTATAGTTTTTAAGAAAAATAATTTTCGTAATTTTTTATTTCATTTCATATTTTAAAATTACGAAATAGTCCTATTTGTTCACTGTTTGCAATTTCCCTTGTTTCTATACTTTTTAAAAATCCTAAAAAACTAAAAAAATACAAAAATAGTAAAAAATTAATAAAAACACAAAAAAGATTTTCTTTGGATTTTTTTGAGCATTTTTGTTATATTTGAAAAATCCAAAAAAGGGGTTTCTTTTTTCTTGTGAATAAACTTGCTTGAAAAATCATTTTTTTAAAATTAAAAAATTGTAAACTAAAAATTACTAAAAATTTGAAAATTAGAAAATAAAAAAATAGAAATAAAAAATAATTAATTAAAAAGTTAAAATTCCACAAAAAAATAAGCATAGTGTACATTGAGAATTTTTTTCTTTTAATTGATTTTTTTGATTAATCGAATAACCCTCGAAAATTGTAGCCTCCCTAAGCTCGATCTTGTTAGGTATACAGGTAAATAAGTAGAAAATTTTCTCTTGCTTCATTATTCTTTTGTAATTAGTTTTGTAGCTTGAGAAGAAAAGAAATTTTGTTGGGGGATATTTGGGTTGCAACGACCACTGCGCATTTGTTTTCATCAATAATTTAAAACCTCAAAAATACTCGCTCAATACCTCTACTGGGAGATTGGACCAGTCTATAGAGCCCCTGGTGCTCATGGCCACATCCAATCATCCTGCTTGTGGTTATGTCCCGAAACACAAGAGAAGAGGGGTCAAAAAATAACACAATAATGCAGGTCCTTCATGATCTGACTAATAGAAAGCAAATTCATTTGAAAATCAGGAGCTTATAAAACTTTCTACAAGCGCATGAATGGCATTAAATGTACCTCCCCCTATCCTATGATGGATAAGTAATTTCCGTTTGTAATGACGACCCATCTATCATGGGGTATAGATCTGTAAGAACTAAACTATGCCATGTCTCCATACAGATGGTGAAAAGCACCAGAGTCTATGATCTACTCTATCACATCTGCCTTACTACATCTAATAAAAGCATAGGATATACTTGAGGAGCTAGAAAAAGCTCTAATAGGGACTGAAACATTTGAAGAACCTATAGTGGTGCCGACAACATGAGTCATTATCTCCCTCAGATGGGAGACAATATCATCAAGATAAGAATCTATCTGAGAAACTGGGTCATCTGGGGCTCAATCTGCTCCATCACACAAGCAGATGTGGGGTATCCATGATTCTGATAGCATGTGTCCCCAGAGTGGCCTGGACGATGACAATAGGTGCAGGGGCTACGCTGACGTCCAAATCCTCTACCATATGGACTATACCTTCTAAGCTGTGTAGAACCTCCCTTGTTGTAAGATACAACTATCACTGAGGAGGTCTGTGTGGTGGCAGTGTGGAAAGGCGTAAAAATTAGAAGTTATCACGGTAGCCCTAGAGCTCTCTCTCTCTTATATAGGAGAAAAGCTCCGAGGGAAAATTACATAAAGAAGATAGAAGAAATAAAAAACTAAAAATAAGATAAGGAGATATAAATATCTCAACACTCCCCCTCAAGTTGGAGCATATATGTCTATCATGCTCTGCTTGGAAAAACAATGATGGAAAGGACCTCTTGCAAGAGCTTTGGTAAACATATCTGCAATTTGATCGCCAGAAGCAACATGAGAGGTGGAAATAAGACCCTTCTGGATTAGATCACGAGTGCAATGGTAATCTATTTCATTATGCTTTGTCCTTTCATGGAAGGTTAGATTATTAGCTATGAATAAGGCAGCTTGGTTATCACATTTGAGATGCATAGGATGAGGCACCTCAATAGTTAGGTTAGTCAAGACAGACTTGACCCACATCATTTTTGTGCTCCCTTGGGCCATGGCCCTATACTTTGATTCAACACTAGATCTAGCCACAACTGTTTGTTTCTTACTCTTCCATGAAACTAGTGATCTACCAACAAACACCATGAAGCCTGAGGTAGACTTCCTTTCTTTGGGGCACCCGACATAGTCTGCATCCGCACATCCATTAACTGTGAGAGATGTGTCTCTTCTAAACAGAAGTCCTGCACTTGGAGAAGACTTCAAATACCTCAAAATCATGTTAACTGCATCCATATGAACCTGCTTGGATTGCTCCATAAACTTACTAACTCTGCTAACATCAAATGATATATCATGCCCGGTGATAGTGACATATAGCAGCTTCCCTACTAGCTCTTTGTATCGTCTCTTATCCACCTCCTCAGAGTCATCATCATAGATCCTAGCATTAGGATCCATTGGAGTAGTAGCAAGTCTGCATCTTGTCATGTCTGTCTTAGATAGAAGATCAGCGGCATACTTCCTTTGCGTCATTACCATACCATGATGATTTCCTGCAAATTCTAGGCCAAGAAAGTAACGCAGCTTGCCAAGGTCCTTGGTCACAAACTGTTGTCCAAGGAAATCATTAGCTGCATGAATACCATTTTCATCATTGTCTGTAATAATAATGGCATCAAAAAGACTAGAATAGCAATTGTACCTCTCTGAGTTCTCCTAACAAAAAGAGAATGATCTGTAGTAGATCTGACAAATGCATGTTGTTCAATCAACTCTGAAAGCTTCTCAAACCAAGCCCTCGGACTCTGCTTTAGACCATAGATGGCCTTGTGAAGTCTACACACCATATGAGACTCTAACTCAACAGCAAACCCTGGTGGATGCTGCATGTAGACTTCCTCATGTAGGTCCCCATACAAAAATGCATTCTTGACATCCAATTGGAAAAGCAGCCAGTCATGTACCACATCATTATCAATAAGAATTGGCGTCATAGAGTGACGAGAAACATGAGAAAAGGTATCCTGATAATCCATCCCATAGGTTTGGATGAAATAACGAGCAACCAGTCTTGCCTTATACATGTCCACAGTACCATCTGCGCGGTGTTTAACTGTAAACACCCGTTTGTTGCCAACAACAGATGCACCAGGAGGAGCATGTACAACACTCCATGTATCGCGAGACTATAATTCTTCCATCTCCTTCTCCATAGCAGCATGCCATTGACTACTCTGTAATGCCTCCTGATAGGATTGTGGTATCTCCACAATCGATATACCTACAACGAACCTCTGAAAATCCTCTAGGAGTTGTGCCAGTGAAACATGGGAAACAAGAGGATACATAGTGCGTGCATGCCTCTTCTTCCTTAAGTCAATAGGAACATCAAGGTTCTCAACTTCCTCAGTAGTTAAGACTGGATCATCTAAGACATCCTACACCTCGAGCTGCATACACAAATCACTAGTGCCATTAGTGGAACTCAAATGTTCAGAACATACCTGGGGCATAATGGATGATGGAGCAGGCACATGAGAATGAGGTCAGCACGGGTAAACCTGCGTAAAGAAAGTATGCATGGTAGGTGGTGGAGGCAGTGGTGGAGGTGGTGGAGGAGGAGGAGGTGCCTATTGCATGAGTTCGATTTCAGACTACAATTAGACAAGGGAATGGAGGGAAATCAATCACAGGGGCTAGGACGCTTGTAGGGGCTAGGGTGGCACCTGTGGGGCATTTGGATGCTCCAGCGACAGCATTGGAGGGCATGGACAAAGGCAGAAGCCCAGCCACAGCAGTGCTAAGAGGAGTCCTTGGGCGGCACGTGACGACACTAGTGATGCGTGATAGCCTAGGTATGTGCGGGGAGGCACACAGAGGGCTGGTGGGTGGTGTACAAGAACTTCAGTCTAAGATTGTCGCTCCTATATCATGTTGAGAGAAAACAAATAATTGGTTACTCATGAGGCCCTCGAATTCTCTTATATAGATGAGAAACTTGTTGGAAAAGTTACATAAAGATACAGAAAGAAAAGGGAATGCATAAAAGAAAAAAAAAGATAACTAATATCTCAACATTTAAGTCATCTCCTTGCATGCTTTTTGCCTTCCACTTATAAAGGAATAAATGGGAACTGACTCAAGTCTTCCCCCATACATAGGTTAAAAATAACCTAAGTATAAGAAGAGGACCAAGACGAGGGATCAATGAGTGAAGAATAGAAAGGAACGAGGATGGCTAGGATGTACAAAAAAGAGCCAGGATTCCCCATATACTTAGGTTTAAATAGCCTAAGTAAGAGTGAGTATCAACAAGAGAGGGAACCTAGGCTCTAAAAGAATGAACAAAACAAGTGTATTTAAGTAGAAAAGGATGAGTGAATTTTCTTGTTGTTGATTCTTGATGATGCATCTTCATGAAGAGTGGTCTGATGTATCTGTACTATACTTGCTCCGCATGAAGTTTATGACCTCAACTTGGACTAACTGTTCTTTAGAATCTATGAAATGCTTCAACAGTTGTCCATTTACGAAAAAGGAACGTGCACCATCTATGAGATCAGTTATCTCTACACTTCCATTACTACGCACTTCCTTAACAACGTAGGGACCCATCCATTTAGATTTGAGCTTCCTGTGGAACACCTTTATCTTGGCGTTGAACAACCAAACCTTTTGTCTAGGGACAAAGTTCGTATACCTAATGTGTTGATCATGCCATTTCTTAACCTTGTCCTTATAAATCAAATTGTTTCCATACGCTCGGTTTTTGATTTCCACGAGCTCTTTCAAGTTCAAGTCACGACAAAGCATCCCTAGGTGACAACTCTAATTCACTTTCTTGATTTCCCATTCTGATTTGTGAATTAACCCCATGGGCAAATGGCATGGCTTGACATAGATCATCAGGAAAGGTCAACTATCGAGTGAGGTTTGTAGGCTATCCTATAGGCCCACAGAACTTGTTCCAAGAGCTGGGACCAGTTCTTCCTATCGGGATGAACCAACTTCTGAAGAATGCTCTTCTCCTCTCAATTTGAAATCTCTTCCATGTTGTTAGACCGGGGGTGGTAAGGACCAAGTACTCTATTCTTAAATCCATAGTACTTAGCTAATGATCTAAAATTTCAGTTCACAAACTAGTGATGAATCTCCATTTCATCATCTTTATTCTATCATTTTGGCCTTAAAAATCCTAGCTAATGCATGTAAATAGCATTAATTTCTACGTAATAACATTCATCATTTATTGCATTTATTGTGTAAATAATATTATTTTTATTGCCAAAATTATAGAATAAAGAGAAAAAAAGAAAAAGAATAAAATATCAAAGATATTTTATGACCCTAAACCCCGAGACCAAGTCAAGAATTAAGTTGGTCGACAAGGAATAAAGTAGGGGGAGATAAGGGCCAAAAATACAATAAAACCCTCATTTATTTATTCATTTAATAAAGTATTTATGACACCTATTTTATTCTTTATTATTTATGCATCAAATACAGAAATTTTGTACATGAAATTGTAGATAATAATGTAAATAAAATTACAAAATTGAATTTGCATAAAAATAACATGCAGTGTACATTTTATACACAAAATAAAAGTCAAAATCCCAACTTCACAGGCCCATATCTTTCAAATAAAAATCAAAATTATCAAAATCACCTCTAATTATATATAACTTTTAATAAGCTATTTAATGGAGGTGGTTACATATTTTTTTGGAGTTAGGATGTGAAAGTTAGGTTTTGGACCCTCATTGTACATTCTACCTGATTAAAATATTCATTTTATTTAGCATTTATTTTTTTGTAATCTTATATTTTTATAATTTTATAAATATTATTTATATTATATGCACAAAATAAAACCAAAGAGAAAACATAAAATAAAATAAGTATATATTAATATATAGGCAAAATACATATGTTAATACCTATACAGAAAAGGGAATTTCATTCTTTCATTCTTTATTCTCTTATATTTTTTACTACTGTAAATTTCATTTATATTTATACTAAAAATATAAAGAGGAATCAAAACCCAAGAAAATACATTAAAATAAAATAATGTATATAAAACATAATGAAATACCTATAAGTATACCTATATAATATATATCCTTATTTATTTAAATGTACAAATAACATCACAAAAATATAATAAAAATATATTTATGTATATAAAAATAAGTTATAAATATATAAAAAGAAAATAATAATAAAAAAAAATATACAAAATAAAAATAAATAGGTCAAAAGATAGCTGAATATAGCAATAAATATACCCCTAAAAATTAACTACTAATAAATAACATCAAAAAATAAATAAAAATCATATTAAAATAATCCATTAAATAATAAACATTTTTTATTTTATACACAAAAATTAATAAAATCAAATACTATTTTTAATCATTTATTTTTTAATAAAATTACAGTTTTATCTGTTTGCGGGCTGACATGGCCCAATCACGTCGCCCCGACTATTGACTCCTAGTCAACTCGGCCTCCAAGCGTTGCTCATGTCAGAATTGTCTTCTCTCGCATTTTCTTGCCATTTTCACGCCCGATTCTTCGATCAATCACTCTCGATCTCTTCATGAGATTTGTTCCTTGATCTTCGAGGATCCACACCAGCCACTTGGATTTCTTGTACATAGCATCAAATCCCGCCACTCTTTCCTTGAATAAGGGTGCCCTGTAAGGTTTATAAATAAACCCCTCCTTCTCCTCCTTCAATTTTGGTCATCTTCTTCCCTCTAAAACCCCGTGGCTTTGGCCAAGAGTGCATCCCCGTGACAGGTTGAGGTCCCCTGAGCCCACGGCGGTTGGAGGAGGTGGAGGTTGCACCCAAGGCGGCCAACTCGGGCCACCTATGCTCCCTGGCCTCCGGCTAGGTAAGAGCTACGCACTTTATGTTTTTTAGGTAGATTTTAATTTTGTCTTTCATTTTATGCATTTATATTAGCTTCTAGATCTTAGTTTTGGCTTAATAAACCCTAATTGTAATTTGCTAGAGCTAGCCTCCAGCGAACCCTACCCCACCATTTCCGCCCATTCTTCGACGCGCCAACCACGCCACTCTCTCACCCCTTCGCTTTTGCATGTCTCACGCACCTTCGCCCCACCAGAGCCCTCTCGAATCTGGAGCACAAGGTCCCACTCCGTCCACGTCGCCGAACCTGTCCACCACACCTCATTTCCGCCCACCTACGCCAATTAAGGCCCAAGACCCCTCTGTTTGTGCTTGTGAAGTCTTCTTGCAGGTCTTGAAGGCCAAAGGACCCCTTGGGGAGGTCGAGTCTGCACCAGAATGAGATACCTGGAGCCCTGAGCTTCTCTGACCTTGCTGGAGAGCTCCAGTGTTCCTCAGGTCCTTTTGAGACCCCTAGTCAATAGACGAAGGCCTCCGAGATCTTTTTGGGCCGATCGCAGCAAAGGAGGAGGTTGGGTCGCCTCACCGCAGCCGATTGAAGCTCGGAGGAACAGGTGTTCTTCCCTGTTCTTCTGAGCACCTTCACAGTCGTCCAATCGATGCCTCCCGCTAGAATGCACAACCACCGTCATATCATCTCACGCCTCCACCATTGATCCCCTATGGATGATTTAATCTGGAGCCTCGAAGGCGAAGTGTCATCAAGATCGAAGCGCGCGACACGTGTCAAGTGCAATACCTTCAGTCGTCCGATCGTGCCTCTTTAGGGGTAATTTGCACTTTATCCTCGCATTTTTGTATATTTAATCTTTGGCCCAGTAAATAAAATATAACGTGTAAAATAAAATGGATATTTTGCAAAAAAAAGCACATGTATTTATTTTATTTGCATTTGGGTCCAGTCCAGCTCAGCTCATGTGTCGTCCCACGTAAGCTGGGCAAATTTCATGTACACCCTTATGGCTGCGTATATTTAGTTTCAGTCCAATATATTTTTGGGAAAATTGCATTCAAGTCCTAGGGCTTTATTTTTTACATTTATGCCGCTGTTAGGAAATGTATTTTTATGTATTTGATCTATTTTTAAAAAAAATAGCTAATATGCTCCTAAAAATTCATAAAAATAGAGATAAATGCCTCCTGCCATGTACTTTCACTTCATGAATTTATTTTGCATTTTTGGGATTTTTATCCATTTATTAAAAATCAAAAGGAGCTTATTTTTGTATTGTCTAGCTTAGAAAGTACCCAAAAAATAAAAAAAAATAACTTGAAAATTTCCAAAAAATCATATGTTATGTATTTTATTATACTTTAACTACATGCAAAAAACCGCTAAAAAGTGGAAAAAGGAAAGTCTTAAAAATTAAAAAAAAAAACAAAATCCTTCATAAAAATCTAAAAAAATCATTAAAAAATCCAAAAGTTTATTTTCCTATTTTATATTTTTCTTTATATCAATATTTATAAATTAAATTTGATTTGAGTAATTTTGGACCTTATTTACTATTTTAAATAATCAAATCAATTTCGATCTATTTATTCAATCCCTTATTTGGATATTTTTACTTTAAAAATATATAAAAATTAACACAAGTTCCAAAAAATTACAAAAACATTAGAAAAATACATAAAATCGAAAAAAACAATTTTCTTTTGTATTTTATTTATATGTACTAGTATGTATAAAGATATTATTCTATATTATATATAGCTTTACATATATCCTATATATAGTATTTAAAAGACAAAGAAATATAAAATCTGAAAATATAAAAAGAAATTATAAAATTAAAAAAATTAAAAACAAAATACAAAAATATAAAACAAAAATAAAATTTAAAATTTAAAACCCACAAAAACAATAAAAATGGACAAGATAAAAGATAAATTTTTGTGTGCATTCATTTGCCCCCTTTCTACAGTTTGCTCCATGAGTTCGACCTCTACACATGCTTACACCTATACACATTTTGTTGTAGAGTTATAATAAAATTTTAACTACATATTTTTTATATTCATTGCTTTATTTGCATTGTGAGTTAATTGTTGATTGAGTCGAGGTTCTCGTCGGTCACCTCGACGATTGTGCTCCCGCCTTGTGTGGAACACACGATCGATAAGGATCCTTGGTTCATCAAGTGGCTACCCCCATCAGAAATAAAAATCTTTGGAACCTTGAACCTAGAAATGATATGGTTTTTCACAAACTTACAGATAGCCTTGATGTCTGCATTCTGGGTTGAGATAGCCTCCATCCACCTAGACAAGTAATCAACCACCAACAAGATGTACTCACATCCATGGCTATTGAGAAAGGGACCCATAAAATCTATGCCCCATGCATAAAAAATGTCGCAAAATTCATCGATTGCATGGGCATCTCATCTCTGTATCCAACAGTCCCTCACATCCTCTAATAGATCAGGCATGATCGTAAAAAATCAAAGGCATCTCTAAACATGGTCGTCCAATAAAATCCACGCTAGAGTACCTTGTGCACGGTTCTCTTTCCCGAATGGTTCCCTCCAAACTCAAGTGAATGACAATGTGTGAGTACACTCTAATATTCCTTATGAGGAATACATCTTCTCTAGACACAATTCGATCTATCAAAGAAAAGGAATGGATCTTCCCAGTGGTACATCCTCGAATCCGACTTCACTCGGTCAATGCTGCTCCTAGTCAAACCATGGGAAACATGCTTGGAGATAAGGAAGTTTACCATGTTTGTGTACAGGAGTGAGTCAATAGCACAGATTGACTCATCTAGAAAGGTCTCTTTGATCTACTCAAATTCAGGGGAATCCTTCAACTCAATTAGGGATAAATGATTAGCCACTACATTCGTCACTCCGGGTTTATCCTTAATCACCAAATCAAACTCTTGTAGTAGTAAAATTCACTTAAGAAGATGCATCTTCACATCCTTCTTCTCCATTTAGTATTGAATGGTTGTGTGATCTATGAAAAATTGTCACCTTGGAGCCCAAAACATAAGATCTGAACTTCTCGAGGGCCCATACTACCGCAAGCATTTCCTTTTCAGTCACCATATAATTTTTCTATGAAGGATCTAAAACTTTACTTACATAGTGTATAGCATACGGAATCCCATCTTGCCTCTATCCTAACCTGCTCCTATAGCAAAATCTGAGGCTACATTCATGATCTCGAAGGGAAGAGACCAGTCAGGTGCTTGTAGGATTGGCGAGTCACAAGTCTTCCTTTTCAAGAGATCAAAGACCTCTAGACACTTGTGTACTATGAACTCTATGTCTTTTCCTTAGAGCTTAGTCAGTGGGTGGGTAATTTTCAAAAAATCTTGAATGAATCTGCTATAGAATCCAACATGCCCTAAGAAAGACCTCACTGACTTCATGTTGGTTGGCGAATTGAGTTTCTCCATCACATCCACCTTGGTAGGGTCAACCTCCATTCCCTTCTTAGAGATGACGTGACCCAACACAATACCCTCTATCACCATGAAATGCCTTTTCTCTAAGAAGAGTAATAGTTTCACCCCTCTACACCTCTTGAGGACTTGGTCTAAGTGCGCTAAACATGTCTCAAAGGAATTGCCATGGACTAAGAAGTCATCCATGAAAACCTCCAGGAAATCTCCCTCCATCTCAGCAAATACAACGATCATGCACCGTTGAAATGTATCCGGGTCATTGCAAAGCCTAAATGACATGTGACTGAATGCGTAAGTGACGAATGGATATGTAAATGTGGTCTTTTCCTGGTCCTCGGGAATGATGGCTACCTGATTGTAGCCCGAGTACCCACCAAGAAAATAGAAGAACACTTTCCCTCCTAGTCTCTCCAAAATCTAATCAGTGAATGGCAAGGGAAAGTGTCTTTCTTGGCCATGGCATTCATGCGCATGTACTCGACACAAATGCATCGTGGTATGGGTACTCGTTTCACGATCTCTACTCCTTCCTCATTGATGACCATCTACATTCCCGACTTCTTTGGGACAACATGGAGTGGGGCCACCCACTTGGAATCAGAAATGAGGTATAAAATCCTGCTTGACACCACTTCTCAATCTCATCCTTAACTACTTCCCGCAGTTTTGGGTTAAGTCTCATATGGAATTCATGAGAACGTCTTAAATTATCATCAACATATATGTCGTGTGAGCAAAGATCGGGGTTAATACCCATGAGATCCGACACTATCCAGCCAGTCGCTCTGCGGTTCTGCTCTAAGAGATATAAAAGCCTAGACTCCTGCTCTAAGGTAAGGTCGGCACTAATGATCACATGATATCTCTCATTGGGCCCCACAAGAAAGGCATACTTCGGTGTAGAAGGGAGCAGCTTCAACTCTGGCAATGCCATGTCATCAATCAAATCTGGTTGAATACATTTGCATCTGATTGAGTGTTGTTTGAATTTGGATCTATTTGTCAGGTACTCGCCAACAACTCTGTTATATTAGGAGTGAGATCATTAAACAAATACGATAGTTGAGACAAAGCCACATCCGACTCATCATCTATATCCCTTGATTGTTCCGAATGAGGTGGAACTAACAGATCCAAAGGGATCTTTGAGTCATTAAGGGAATAAGGGGATGTATCTCTCAAGAAATCAGGCAACACCTGGCAAACTGCATTACGCACTAAATCCTCTACATATGAGAGGGTCTTGCTCTGTCCTGCTAGGGTCTGTCTCCAAATCCCAACCATGCTAATCATCTTGCAATCTGCCTCTGAAGATGAGTACTCTGTGGTGGTCTCGGAATCAGGTCGTTGCCACTTTGTTTGCTTCATCTCTAAGTTCACTTATCCGTCTAGAGAAGGAACTTCATCATTCTTATCTGATAATCAAATTTGCACCGACGGTCCTTAGAAATGGACGCCCAAGAATGATATTAGATTCTCTTCAATGATTGAGGATTTTTATGTCGAGGACCGTGAAGTTCACCTTTTAGTCTTGTCCCTCAAATGAGATAACCACATTCTTCACTTCTCCCTTAGGTCTCTACATTGATTTGTTTATGAATTAGAGTAATGCTCGTGATTTCTGAAGTGATCCTAACTCCAATTTCTCATAAAGTGTTAAGGGAAGAAGGTTGGTAGAAGAACTATTATCTAGGAGAGTGCATGCAAACGCAATGCCATTGATATGACTCTCCACATAGTGACTCATGTCTCTCTTTTTCCTTGGTAATTTCTGATTCTTGAGACGATAGGTAGTAGCTATTGATAATACGTGAGTCTTCAGATATTGTTATGGTGTCTTCCTATTATCCTTATTACGAGTGCATCTCACCATTAGATATTTTTGAAATGCATGATTGTTAGCCACATGATCCTCAAATGACACTTTAACCATGATGTTTTCCTTACAAAATCGTGCAATATCTTGCTCATCCTTTTGAATCTTTTTGATGCATTTTCCTACCTTAAGAGCATGGGGGAAAGGGATCCAGGCAAGTGAAATGGAAGAAGAATCTAAATTGAAAATATCATTCATTGCATTAGGAAACATAATTCTTCAAAGATGAATTGTTTTTATACAACTTGGAATTAGAAATAAAGCCGTCTACAATAGATTGTGGAATAGATGTTGCAGGTGTATTCTCCATAAATGGAGGTGCAAGGTCCTCCATAGACTCTGAGATGTCTCGAAATTGTTGTGGTGTTCATGTCCTCCTCCTCCTCTCTGTCACCTAAGTAGGAAGCCTAGTCTGTTGATGACAGGTCAGTAGAATGTGATGCATCTCCTCCTTGTTCTCTGAAGACTCCTCAAGTCGAGCTCCAGAGGTGACCCTCTTCGTGTCCCTTTCCCGGTCAGGTATGACCACGATCCTTCCCTTCCTGAGTAACATTTGATAAAGATCATCACACGAAAGAATCTCATGCTCATATCTAAGAGTGTTTGTGTAGTATACCTAACCAACGTGTTAATGTGACTGAGACTTGTTTAGGATATTGGGGTTAGCATGACCTTGGGTGGGAATGGAGGTATGTGGAGTCGTCTTCTCGTCTTGCCATAGAGATAAAAGGTTGATGTCCACCCACATGTTATGAATCCCATTCCAGTAGGAACAAAGCTCATCGAAAATCTAGCTCTGAAAGTCAGTGGGTGCTAAAAAAGAGGTATTCGGCTGAGAAGAGTGATATCATGAGGACTAGCCTTGATACTGTTGCTGGTGCTAGGGGTGATGTTGGTAATTAGGGCCCAGTTAGCCCGACTAGTCTTGGCTTTGGAGGTCATACTGTTGTTGTTGTTGTTGTTGTTGTTGCATCTGCTAGGGCTGATAAGAACTAGGGATGTGCTGTGGGGGATGAGATGTTGAGGTGTACACAATGTTATAGAAGGTCGGGGGATGCTGGTTAGACTGTCGGTCCCTGGTACTTCCCTACCAAGCAAGGTCCTGGGTGTACCATACACCATTCACCTCCCACACTAGGGGAGGCTCCTCATGTATTGTCTTGGCTAGTGGTGCCTATTGTTGGAAGGATTGGGTTTAAGAGTGGTCTCTACCCATGGATGGTATTCCCCTGACATCGATTGCTCATGTACTTGGTCTACATAGAATACAGAAGCAACAAGTGCAATCATGACAAGTATCTTAATGTTGGATACCCTCTATGATAACTCCTCTACCTGCTTCGAGAGCCTGGTTAAGCTTTCAAGCTTATTCATCCTCTTATTGATCCGCTCGACCACTATCAATTTATCTACAATAATCCCCATGGTGAGGATCAGGTCCTCTACGAGATTTCCAAGAGTCTTTCCCCCCTTTTATATGAATTCAACTGGGGACTTGGTGTATTCCCTAATGGTTGTCTGTGCATGGCTAGTGTTAGACATCTGCTCGAATACCCTCCAGATGGTATCCGATCCACATGATGTATAACTGCCTCCACAAGCAGCACTCTCAAGACCCTGCATCTCAGAGTTGAGACTAGTAAATATGGATTGGACCATGATGTTATTATCCAATCCATTACATGGACACTTTTGCAGTATGCCCTTGAATCTATCTCAGGAATCACAAAAAGGTTCATTAGGTAATTGGGAAAAACTCGTGATGTGTGTCCTCATCTGGTTAATTCTACTCGAGATTAGAACTTCTTCAAGAACATGTCCTTGAACCGAGCATATGTGGTCATTGTCACACCTAAATACTTAATCCAGTAATCAACCTTATCCCCCAAGGCAAAATGAAGGGCAGTGAGCCTAATATAATCCTGGCTAATACTAGAGTGATGTAGGTTAGAACAAACGAGCTCAAAGTCCCTCAGGAATGCATGTGGTTCATTTTTGGCATTCTCGTTCAAACGTAGAAGCAAATTCAAAAAGGGTGGATTCAACTCATATTCTATTTTTGGCCCTGCGGGACTCAGGTCATTTTGCACTATGTATTGTCTTGGGTTGTATGCCGCATCCAAGGGTGCATCAACCCCTACATTTAATTGTCTCATATGATCTCTAAGTAGGGCATGTTGTTTCTTAGATGCAACCAACCTAGCAAGTATCATCTCAAAAGTATAGTCACAATGTTCTTCCTCATCATCTTTCTTCATAGGAATCACCTTGAATGAAACTTCTTTGTCATCTTCATCAGCAAATGGATTTAAATTAGTCGAGGCTGATGAACTTAAATCATCCTCACTAATGCAAAGGTCTTCCTTAGTAAATGGAGAAGAGAGGAAGGGGTTGTTTAGTAGTTGATTATCCCCAAAGTGAGTGTGCATGGACTCAATAGGGTCATGAGTCCAGGGAGGTCCAGGAAGTGAAGGGACCTCTGAAGATAATATCTTTGAAGGGTTCAATGATATATTCACGGAGTCCGAACAAAAATCCCTCCAACTAGTCATCTTCTATGTCAAGAGGATCGTTTATGAACATGAAAATCATGGAGAATCTATGCACTGCAGGACATGTAAATATACAGAGAAAACCCACACAAATCAAACACAATGCAAAACCCTTTGGATTCACCAACTGACTATGTGAAGGCCGTAAATGTTCTACTGAATTATCTTGTCAATTTTAGTTGGTGGTAATACAATCTTTCAGTTCATTACACACATGGTGTCGCTTATGCCCGGTGATGCACCTGTGTGCTCCCAATCAATGAGGTAATCTGCCCGGGCTGCCAGGTTTTTATATCACACCTCAAAGGAGACACACACGCTTACACAACTGAAACATATACTAATGTCGAAGGCTAGCCCTTGCAGTTTCCAGGCCTGCAAGAGTCAGACCTTGAGACTTAGGGGGAAAGTCTAGGGATTTGGGCTCTAACCTTATTGTATGTGTCCTTACCCACTATGTATCGAGGTAAGCACATGTATCCATTGGGGGCTTTATGCACCTACAAAACAAGTGTTCATTTTATCATGATTTTTGGTCAACTTGCATCAATTCAGTCCCAATTTTAAAATCTTAGTTATCACCGATATTTATGTGAGCACAAAATACACGCCTACCGTTCAGTCCCTTTTCCATTTAGACTTTGGTTATAAATCAACAAAGGAATCAGAAAAAGGAATGCACGCAAGAAACTGATGTATGCTCAACTATGAATGTACTTGTAATGATTCTCAACATTCTTGATGTGTTGTGCTAGACTGAATTTAAAATTTTTACACTAAATGCATGTATCGAAAAAGTCGTACCTAAATAGGATATTATTATTGGGGAAGAATCATATTTATATTGGAGCTAATTGTACATATTTATGTGCATCTTTTAATCTTTCAAGAAAATGTGATCAATGAATGTCTGTGACCTATATTATGAGGGAACAAACAATTTTGATTTTTGAATTTGAATGAAATTTGAATTGTAATGTATCTATCCTAAAAATTGCCCCTCAAGTCAAGAACCACTCTCGATACAACCACAACAAAGGAAAAATAGTGGTTGAGTCTTTGAAACACTCATGAGCTATCAAACAAGAGCCGTTGTAAATGAAGAAATTACCTAAATTATTGCAAATTAATAATTACAAAAATGAATGAGAAATAAAAACTCCCTCTCTCTCAATGAAATTGTCTTCGTTACGCCTCAACAGTCGATTTCAAGAAAAATCGCTCCAAGTCCAACCAGTCCTCGTATGAAAACAAAGACTTATATTAGAGAGATAAAATATATACAAAAATAAGAAAATAAATGTTGAAAAAGATAAAAAAAGGAAAACAATTGCAGGGAAGTATTCACAAGAAATGTATGGGGATTTGAAAACTTAACTCTAGGTTTTCTAAATGAACCTAAGTCTTTTACCGCCCCAACAACGATGCCATTTGATGAGATCAAAAATGCCCTAATTAATTTGTCATTTTTATGTTGTAGTCTAGCACTTAGGACTCAATTGAAAATTAACAACACAAATAAACAATTTAGCAATGTGCAGCTATGTATTTATTTAACATAGGCAAGTCCCAAGGTCGACTCAAGGAGGCAAAGGAACAACTTAAGGCTTAATTTATCAAACCTAATATATGGTTTTCAGAGCGAATTTTTTTGGTGTTTTATGGGCTTTTCAATAATTTTTCATGCTAATGAAATGTAAAAATTATGAAAAATTAGCGGTAACTTAATTACGATGAAATTATCTACTGTGATTTTCAGGATTTTTCTGATGTAACATGATTTTTAAATAATGTTGACTATGGAATTTTCAATTAATTAATTATAATAAACAACAAATGTGATTAATTTCCAAAACTAAAATTAACCTAGACATATGTGATTAAGATTTATCTAGAAAAAAATTAATTCCTAAAAACATCAAGTTTACAGAGCATTAAAAGTTAATCACACCAATCACCACTTCATTTATTCTAAGAAAATGGGCATGCAAATGCATTGATTTTTGTACACAATATAGAACATAATTAATCCTAAAACATGTAAATTCTTACGAATTTTTGGAGTAATGGTTGAATTACTATAAATTAAAGAGTTCACATTAGTTAAAATATACCAAAAATCATCAAAATAATAACAATAATAATAATCAAGAAGCTCACAAAAATACATTCATTTCATCAAATGTTAGAGAACTGATTGTTCCACAACATGCAATTTTTGGAATAAAAATATGTTAATTAATGGTTCAAAATAATATGTAAAGATATGTGTGTAGATGCAAATTATAGATTAAAAACTTCTAAATTAAAAGTATAACATGATCTAGTTGAGATTACCAATTCCCACTAGGGACCCGCTGCAATTTACCCACGCATGCATGCATAGGGCACGTCCCTGCTATGCGATAGAAACCTCAACACAATTCTTCTGAAGTCCAGGGGCTTCGATGAAATTTTCCCACATTGGACGTAGAAGGCACGTGCGACGGGGCGAGGCTCGAGTAGTCAAGCCTACACGTGGTGGGTGGTAGACGCTCGAGCCCACCTAAGGATGTGGACTCAGGTGGAGGCTCGGGCGTGGATGACGTGGGGTGTTTGTGGCCCTATGATTGCACGATTAAAGGTTGAAGGACGTCAGCGAAGAAGGACGAAGCTGGCGGTCGGAGATGAAAGTGTGAAGGTGAAAAGTTGAGACCAGTGGCAATGGTGTCCGGCTTGGTGAGCGGATCGCAGGTAACACACACCGAAGGGTCGAGGCAGTACGGCTATGCAGCATTGGTTAGGCGTAGTCGAAGGCAGCCGAGGTCATCGATGTTGCATCTTGAGTCCTAAGAAGTGGTGGTTGTAAAGTTAGGTGGGGCAGAGCTGGGGCTTCACGGTGGTGGCTCAATGTGAGGTGGAGTTGGGTCTCCACGGAGGTGGTGCGGTGCGATGCGGAGCTATGGCTCCGGTCGAGGTCGAAAAGAATAGAGGTGCAGCAAGCGATGAATTATGGAGGTGCTGGAGTAGGTCAAGGAGGAAATCGCTGGCACGGAGCTCCGCTAAAAGGCGAGGCAGAGCAAAGGCGAGCGATAGTGAAGGTGGGGTGTGATGGTGAAGAAGAGTAGTGGATGGGCGGAGGTGGTGAAGTCCGAAGATCAAAAACGAAGGAGAGGAGCAGAGGGGGGAAGATGAACGATGGGAGAGAAACAAGGGGAAGGGGAGGAAGGAGAAGAGGGAAGAAGAAGGAGGAGGAGTGGGAAAAGAGAGTTCACCTAGAATGGGTTACACCTGAGGAGTGAATCTCAAAGCGCTCCATCATCACTTGGAGTCGCGATGAAGGTTGAGCTCAGTTGCGGTAGAGGGCAGCAATAGTAGAGGTCGATGACCTCTGGATATCACTGACAGATTGGAGCTTGTTGTTACCGGCTCCCTCTATCTCTCGATGGATCAGTGGATGAAGAGGGGCAGCTAGGGCTCATATGAGGGAGATCGAGGGTCGTTCAGGCATAGTTCTTCCAGATGCCTCCTTCGTCGTTGGATCGACACCACCTGTCAGATTCCATCTCGACCGCCCGTCCATCTGAGGTGTTAGACCGTTAGATGTTAGATCTAACGATCCCGTACCTGCCATGTCCCCGACCAGTCGACAGCGTCAGATCTGACATCTGATGCCTGTAGAGCTGCACAATCACGCCCCCACTAGCGACTGACATGTGGCCCTCCCACGCACGACTCATACGCCTTTGAGGGTATATTGCTCTTTTTACCATGCGTTTCTTTTAGTTTATGTTTTAGTTTGTAAAATAAAAGTTACACTTGGACCTTTTTGCATATCAGTCCTTGTAGTTTTCTATATTTGCAGTTTAGTCCTTCCTGTTTGGATACACGTTCCTGGTCACGTGAATAGTGGGTTATTTGCACTATTTGTCCTGAGCTTTTCATATGTTAATGTTTGATTGACTCTTTTTCCAATTTGCATATATACCCCTATGAACGTGGAATTGGAGCATGTACGTATTTTAGTGGATAAATTTCATATTTTATCCTGGACTTTTATTGCTTGTCATTATTTAGTCCCAAAACTTAAATAAATTGCATTTAAATCCACGTTACCCGTGTGTCTCATTTTCAATCAAATAAATATCAAAATTACTCCAAAAATTCCAAAATTTTACACGTAGCTCCTGATACTGTGTAGGATTTTTGGTAATTTTTATGACTCATTTTGATTTTATTTGATATTTTCTAAAATTCAAAAATCCTAAAAAGTGTTTCTGTTTTTTTAAAAATCAACTAAAAATATAAAAATAGCTGCAAAAATTCCAAAAATTCCTAGATGCTTATTTTGTCTTGTTTTAGTTTCAATGTGATTTTCGTTTCTTTCCCTTTTATAAAACTCCTAAAAATTGAAAAAGACTAAAAATCTTACAAAATTTATTAAAAATTCATAAAAAAAATAAAAAAATGTGTTTTCTATTTCTGTAGTAGCCTTGATTTTATAGTTTCACATAAAATTGTTGTCTAGATTTTATAGCATTTGGATATTTTTAAAGTGCCTTTTAATCTCGGCTGCACACTGTCTACATTTTTCTTTTTTCTTTTCTTTTTAGAAAATTAAATAAAAATCAGAAAAACACCATAAAATTCTTAAAAACACTTGAATATTTTAAAAACATAAAAATATTTTTGTCTTGAATTTTTGAGTTATTTTGGGCTTTTAAATAATTTCTTGAATGTGATTTTTGGCCTTTTTCTTCATTTCTTTTCTTAATAGAAAATCATAAAAATATAAAAATTAAAAATCACCAAAATTTTCTTTATTTTCTTTATTACCTGACTACTTCATAGGTTTCATTTCGTGCTCCTTTTGTTCGACCCTGGTGGCTATACCAGGTCAAATAAGTAGCAAGACCACTTGCCTTGATTTTTATGTTTGATTGATTTCGTTGGTGGTCTACTTTTTCTTGTCGACGTCGCCTTGAGATTCGGGTCACAATGACCCTAGATATTCCTTAACCCGAGTAGCATACACGTGTCATCAGAATGGCGCCATTGCTGGGGAGCACGGCTTAGTAGTCTGTTTTCCATTTTTTATTTTGTTTTTATTTTCTTCTTCTTTTTTATTTGATTTTGTCTTTATTTGCTTTTTATTTTTGTTTTATTTCTTTTTCTTTGTTTTTATTCTCATTTATTTTTATTTTTATTTTTATTTTTATTTTATTTTTATAACTGTGATCTGACCAGTTTCTGTTCTTTCTTTCTTGCGAGGGCCTGACGAGCGAGGGCGACTTTCTTAGGAGCGCCGAACGAAGCGAATCGCTTCGATTTCCAGTTAAGCGGGTCGCGATATCCTTAACAGAGCAAGTTGATCGGATAGCCGGTAAATGGTCCGCAACTTATACTAGCTGGGAAAGATCTAGCCTTGTGATTGGGACAGTCTCCTGAGAGCGTTGTATTCCCAATAGCTTGCTTAATCTCTCTGATAGACTGATTTATCACCTAATAAAATCGATAAGTTAAAAGACCGAACCTTTACGGTCATCAGCTCAGCGTGAGTAGGTGAATTGCGGGTTTGTTTGCCCGATCTTGTGTGTTTTCCAGATCTTATCTGTCTTCACTCTCCACATCATGATGATGGGTCGTAGGTCCCTTAGGAAGCCTTTGGCTTCACCACTTTCGAGCACTCCGCCCCACTCATTTAGGTTGGTTCGTGAGAGCCCTGACCCGCTCTCCGAACCCGAGTTTGACTCTGCCATGTTCCCCCTCGACCACCCTTCTACTAGTCCTGAGGTGCCTAAGCAGAGACCACATCAGATGTATGTTCATTTGACGGCACCTGAGTTCAGGTCTTTGCCTTTGTAGAGACCGTGGCCAGCAGCGATAAGCGCACTGATGGGCCTGGCCAGACCCACACATATGTACTTGATCAAGGTGCCATCAATAACACCATGTTAGCCTCTCTGGAGACCATGCAACGTCAGATCAGAGACCATGGGGCTTTCATGGCCGATATGCGTAGGGAGATGGTGCAAATGCGAGCAGACAGAGAGAAGCAGAACAGAGCCGGTGGAGGAGGAGACATTCCTGAGGGAGGAGAGCTAGTGCATCCAGCAGCACCCGCACGTTCAATGAGAGAGTTGCACAACCCTGGTGCAACTCTGAAACACAGATGGATCAAGCTGCCAGCTATTCTGGGGGACTTCAAGCCCCCCCCCTCAGACCATCCAGTTACTGCCCAGATTTCATGGGCTTGCCACCGAGGAGCCGCACCTCCATCTCCAGGAGTTTGAGATGATCTGCAGCACGGTCCACGATCGACTCATGAATGAGGATACCATCAAGATGATGGCTTTCCCATTTCCCCTCATCGATAGAGCAACCTATTGGCTGAAGCACCTAGGAAATACGTCACATCATGGGAACAACTCCGGAACAAGTACTTGAATAAGTACTGCCCACTCGACCGAACAATGCAGCGCGAGCCCTCATCAACAAATTCTCCATGCTTCTCAACAAGAAATTCCATGAGGCATGGGACCGATTCAGAGAGATCATTGATAGGTGTCCTCATCACGACATATCCAAGCCCAACCTTGTTCAGAATTTCTTCTGCGGGCTGACACCAGAGTTGCAGTGGCTAGTGAACGCATCATGTGGAGTTCCTATTTCGCCAAGGATTAGGATCAGGTATTGGCCATCTACAAGGAGATGGCAGAGAATTATACAGTCATGTCCCAGACCCACCTTTACACACAAGTGAAGCCTACACCACAGGTCGTGTCCTATCAGAGGATAGCACGGGTCGATGCAGGTCCTTCCACATCTTCAGCAGCCGCAGCATAGGCAGAGTTGTCGGCCGCTGATATGGGTATCATCAGTGAGAAGCTGGACCGCATCGAGATCATTGAGAAGAAGCAATGCCAGGGCATGTCTCAATTAGATCAGATGGCACAGACGCTGAGTGACTTGAAGACCCAGATCATGTGTCTCCAGGACGCACAGACGGTTTCTCAGCCCCATCTCAGGTCACAGGCTGACCCCAGCAGGAGCAGCTCGACCCAGCCCTCTGCCCACTACAGACAGGTACACCACGTTCAGGTGGAGCCATTCCAGCATCAACATCAGTATGTTCAGCCACCACCATCTCAAACACTCAAATGGTGGAATACCAGCCTGATCAGCCATTGGCAGTCCTTCCCCCACCCTCTTACGAGCAGGAGCTGTTGATGGAAGTCAATGGGATTTGGTATGACCGACGTCAGCATGGGATCCGCCGAGACCATCCTAGATTTCGATGGTCGACCAGAGGTGCCTCATCCCAACAGCAGCCTCCAGTTGAGGGTGGCGAGTACAACCAGCAGCAGCAGCCCCAGTTCCCACAGCCACAGCCACACTACCAGCAGGGTCCTCGTCCCTATCAGCAGGGACAACCATGGAGGCGGCAGCAGCAGCCTCAGCAGTATTCTCACCAGTATCCCCCACATCCTTCTCAGCAGCAGCAGCCTCACTTTCCAGAGAGGCAACCCATCCTATTCTCATGGGCCAGCCTATGAGAACCTATCACTTGATGATTTGGCCCGCCTTATCTCCGAGCAGTAGGCCACTTTCATGCGAGAGATAGACGACTCCTGTCAGGAGATGAGGGAGATCATGAAGGGCAAGGACGCCATACCCGCTCAGATCGAGCCGAATCCGAACAATATGAAGAGGAAGTCTTAGCAAGTAGAGTTTATAGAGGTTACCACTCCTAGGGACTCATTGGATGATATTACTTCATATTACTTTTAATGTTGACTTTGTTGCACTTAGGAGCGGTAGGATACCAGCCGGCGATGCCTCGTCTGAGCGATGACACCATAATGACTCAAGAGCGCCTGACGAGGAGGAGAGCGGTGCTGATGTCGCTCATGATGATGTTGATGACGGTGGTGCTGACGCCACCAAGGATGTAGATCCAGCCGACGGTACTGAGGCCGTCACTTCACCAGATGCAAGAGGTGGTGCTGATGCCACCCGACATGTTGATGCTGAGCTAGAGTGTGGTGCTGATGCTGCAAGTCCAGATGCTGCGGGTGGTGCTGAGGCCACCCATTCTATTCCTGTTGCATTTCCTTCTATTTTTGTACCTCGGGACTATTCAGGAAAATTTAAAAAAATTAATAAAGGAAAGGGTTCTTTACTTACGAGTCCATCTGTGATGCCTAGAGATATGTGCATGAATTATGTTTCGCCACGGCAGCAGGGACCCGATACTAGCCCTCCATCTAAGGAAGGCCCAACCATCCCCTTCCCTTAAGCACTCCGCTTGGCTAAGGGGAATAAAAAGGAAAATCCAAAAAAATCCCAGCAGTTATAGTTCAGCCAGCAGATGATAGATAGATTTTAGATTCAGCTGACTCTACAGGAGGCCCTTGAGCACATCTCTCTCTTCCAGAGGAACCTGAGAGAGAAGACCACCATTCGCAGGAAGAAGAGGAACCATCATGCAGAGATCCATATGCTAACTCATGCCACCTGCTTCGCCATTCAGAACCGTCTGCCAGCCAAGAGGTCAGATACAGGGGCTCCCTATGTCAGATGTCACATCCATGAGCAGAGGTTCGATCGAACTTTATTAGACAGTGGTTCTTCCATCAACCTACTTCTGGCAGCTTTACTCGATCGATTCGAGTTTGGCCCTCTTCGACAGAGCAGGACAGTCCTTCAGTTTGCTGATAGATCTGTCAAGAGGCCAAAGGGGTTGTTAAAGGATGTGGTTGTCACAATTCAGGGTCTGAAATTCCCCGTGGACTTCATTTTGTTGGACATGGGGATCCCTGAGTCTGTGACTGATACCCCCATCATTCTAGGATGCGCGTTCTTGGCCACATCCAAGGTAGTATCCCATCATGATAGCGGGAAGGTATACTTTCGCATCGAGGGCGAGAGTATACAAATAGAGACGATTGATGAAACTAGAGCGTGAGATTCAACATGCTCAAAGCAGCTCAGTGATTCAGAGCAGATGACAGAGGCAGAGCTAGACGTCCACCACGAGTGCGATTTTGTGATCACAGATGATGAAGCCATTTGGTCAGATCCCATTTCATGAGCCATCCTCTCACACTCAGATACCATAGATTTCCAGATTCCAGTAGAGGAGAGCATGGAAAGCATACTCTTGGCAGAGGACACATTCGAGGTAGCAGACCGCGTTCAGTAGAGCGAGGCAGTTGATGTTTCTTTTGATTCGGATTCAGATCCCTCAGATTCAGACATAGATTGGGTCGAGTCTGATGAGTTGATACCATGTTTGATTCCTACAGAGCCAGCAGCTAGGGTGGAGATTGATCTGATTCAGAGTATAGACACACTAGCAGAGCAGTCTTCACCAGATCTTCATGATCAGTGAGAGTTCTCCCATGCAGATTTGGTTTCTTTCACTCAGACTTTTCAGAGGCTAGATTTGCCAGCTCACAGTTGCCCAGAGCTGAAGCCCTTGCCGCAGTTGCTGAAGTACAGATTCCTTGCGGGAGAGCATGAGATGCATCCAATCATTATCTCAGCAGATTTGACTAGAGAGCAAGAATCTCGTTTGATGGAGGTTCTTGAAAACAACCGCAAGGAAATAGGATGGAGTGTAGCTGATCTCCAGGGGATAAGTCCGGCCATGTGCTCTCGTCATATCTATCTCGAAGAGGACGCCAAGCCGTCATGTGAGTTCCAGCGTTGGCTGAACCCGATCTTTGAGAGTTGTCATGAAGGAAATCTCGAAATGGTGGAGCATCAATTTTATATACCCCATCTCCGACTCCAAGTGGGTTAGTCCATTACATGTGGTGCCCAAAAAGACGGGCATCACTACAGTTGTGAGTGAGTCTGGAGAGGAGATATCTATCCGGGTACCCACTTCTTGAAGGGTCTGTGTGGACTACAGACGATTGAACCAGGCCACCAAGAAGGATCATTTCCCGCTTCCTTTTATTGATCAAATTATAGAGAGGCTAGTTGGGAAGAGTCATTATTGCTTCCTTGACGGGTACTCCAGTTACAATCAGGTGGCCATTGCGCCCGAAGACCGGGACAAGACTACATTCACCTGTCCCTTTGGGACATATGCTTTCAGACGGATGCCCTTTGGTCTATGTAATGCCCTGACGACATTCTATAGGTGTATGGTGTCCATCTTCTCGGACATGGTGGGTGAGTGCTTGGAGGTCTTCATGGACGACTTTTCGGTCTATAGCAATGGGTTTGATCCTTGTCTTGACTGCCTAGACCGCGTCCTTCAGCGATGCATCGAGGTCCATCTTGTATTATCCTGGGAGAAGAGTCACTTCATGATGACTCAGGGGACGGTGCTTGATCATATCATCTCCAACAGAGGCATGGAGGCTGATCTGGCCAAGGTGGAAATCATCAGGAAACTCAATCCACCGTCCAATCTACGACAGTTACGGTCTTTTCTGGGGCACATCGGGTTCTACCAATGATTCATTCATAATTTCAGCAGGATCGCCCGACCGTTGACTGATTTGCTGATCGAAGACACCGAGTTCATTGTAGATGATAAGTGTCTTGCATCATTTGAGACTCTTAAGAGTCTAGTTGTTGAGGCTCCTGTCCTTCAGCCGCCCGATTGGTCTCTCCCATTCGAGATCATGACGGATGCCTCTAATTTTGCCGTAGTGGCCATGCTGGGATAGAGGAGGGATAGAGTGCCATTTGCAATTCACTACATTAGCCGTACATTGGATGTCGCGCAGTGGAACTACACCGTCACTGAGAAGGAGATGCTAGCCGTAGTTTTTGCCCTAGATAAGTTCATATCTAAGTTCAGATCATACATCATTAGATCAAAGGTGACCATCATTACAGATCATACTGCCATCAGGTACCTCATGGAAAAGAAGGATGGCAAAGTGAGACTGACTATATGGATCCTTCTACTCCAAGAGTTTAACATCGAGATTAAGGATAAGCCTAGAGTCAATAATGTGGTGGCGGAATCATCTCTCCGATTAGAGCATCTTGAGGAATCTGAGTAGACTGATCCTATTTCTGAGACCTTCCCGGATGAGGCGATCCTTGCTATCGCCACGCTCCCGTGGTACGCCGACATTGTGAATTATCTTGTTGCCAAGAAAGTTCCACAGGTTGGCCCAGGCAGCGACTTGAGACCTTCCTTGCAAATGCCAAGTTCTACCATTGGGAGGATCCCATCCTTTATCATGAAGGAGGGGATAGAGTCTGGTGTCGGTGCATTCCTCAGGAGGATCACCATAGAGTCCTCACATACTGCCACAAGCTTGAGGCATGAGGACATCACTCTGGGAGGAGAACGACACAGAAAGTGCCCCAATCCAGCCTATGGTGGTCTACTCTCTTCAAGGATTCTGATGAATTCGTGAAGAGTTGTACTGACTGTCAGAGTATGGGCACTTGTGGACAACGTGATATGATGCTGATGCAGCCCATTCACTTCTGTGAGGTTTTTGACGTATGGGGCATCGATTTCATGGGTCCATTCCCTAAGAGACGGGGATTTGAGTACATTATGTTGGCCATTGATTATTTAGTCGTTGGGTTGAGGCCATCCACACCCGAACTGCAGATGCTAAGACCATTTGCAGATTTTTGAGGAAGAATATCAGTTCACGGTTCGGGGTGCCTAGAGTTTTGATATCTGACGGGGCGTCTCATATATTCAACGACAAGGTAAAGGCCCTTGCTAGCAAGCTCAGCATTGACCATCGAGTAGCTCCTCAGACCAATGGTCTTGCTGGAGTGTCGAACAGGGAGATCAAGACTATATTGCAGAAGGTAGTCCGCCCTGACTGAAAGGATTGGTTATAGCTTTTCGACTCGGTCTTGTGGGCATATCAGACTTCCTTCAAGACTCCTTTGGGTAGATCTCCCTTTCGTCTCATTTATGGCAAGCCATGCTATTTACCTGTTGTGATTAGGCATAAGTCAATTTGGGCTGTCATAGACATATTATTGGATCTAGTAAGTGTAGGAGATCAGAGGAAGGCAGAATTGGAAGCCCTGGAGGAACTTAGAGATTCAGCCTTTTCGAGCAGCCTACAATATAAGGAGAGAGTGAAGGAGTGGTATTATTCTCATATCAGCCACAAACAGTTTGAGCCAGATTAGAGATTATGGTTGTTCGATGCTAGGATTAGATAATTTCCCAGGGAAGTTGTAGAGCAAGTGGAAGGGACCATACGTGGTCTGAAGGTACATGACAATGGAAGTATTGATGTATCTGAAATGTCATCTGATTCTACCTTTCTTGTTAATGGGTAGCGGCTCAAACCATATCTAGATCATGAACCACTGGTCGTTGATGTCGCCCCTATTCATTTTGCGTGAGATGTGGTCTTTGACTTACATCTACTGCATCTCACGCCTGATTATCATCGTCTTCTGCCTCGTATAGATCCAGATGTCCATATCATACTATTCTTCAGTCCAACACCCCATTTGCATCTTATGATTATGCTATACTTAGGGTGTACTTTACCCTAAGTATAGGAGGGGTGTCAGACTTCTGATTTCTCTTTTGTTTTGTTTACCTCTGTTTTGATGCCTATACTTAGGGATATTTTACCCTAAGTATAGGGGACGTAGACCATGTACATTCTTCCACTCGGATTTCCCTTTATGTACAGTCTGCTATACTTAGGATTACTTGATCCTAAGTATAGGGGGAAACACCGAGATCTCTTCAACTTATTCTTTGATTTGTCATTTTAGTACAGTTTTTCCTTTCACTTCCCTATACTAAGCATGAGTTATGTCTTCTTCATCGCTCTTGACCCACTCTGAGGACACCCCCCATACTCTTGACCCACTCTGAGTATGGGGGGTGTCGTATATATTTCATATATACTTTAGCCATAACTCGTACTTTGTGTGAGTGTGTGAATAAATAAAATGGCTAAAATCCTCTATCTAAAATAAAAAATTAAAAAAAATACTTGTACATAAAATTCTTTCTTGGCACATACATAGCTATTTATAAAAAATTATTTTTGTACAAATGTTTGTAAAAATGTTTTGTTTGAAATGTGTGTAAATATTTTGGTATAAAAAATTATGTATATAGTACAAAATTTTTTTAAAATATTTGAAAAAAAAAGTTTGCAAAAACCCGTGTGTAAATGTGTGTAAATAATTTGCAAAACTTCTGCATCCATGCATTTATTCATTCGAACATTTTTCAAAAATTTTGCACATTTTCAAAAATTTGCATAAAGAGATATTTGTATATACTTGTACAGTTTTTCTGAATCATAGTTGACATTTAAACTAACCTGGAATTAAATTGGAAAATGGAGCTTAGTTAAGACCTTAATCCATCTTATTCTCAGAGGAACCTTATAGGGCTTAGGGTTAAGACTTTTCAGGTCCATTAGTGACTTAATTCTTTGAGTCCACTAGGCTATGATCACATGTCATCTTGATGGGCCTAAGTAGAACACTTAACAACGCACACATGACTCTCACAGAGAATGGCTTTACTTGCACTAGCACCTTACACATAGCTCTCTACGGATGAGGTGGTGAGGAGGCAGTCTTCTTTGGCTTGGGGTAGCATGCGAGGGTAGTACTTCTAGGCGGAACCTCTCATCTTCTTTTAGCGAAGGAAGTGCATCTCAACTTGGTCTGGCGGCATTGAGGTCTAAAGACAGGAGTTGTGGGTTGCAATAATGCTTCAAAAGAGGGATAGTCTACAGGCTCAAGAGGAAAAACTCCTTATGTATATATGCTGCACCATGTTGATATGTTGTACATATGCACATCAAAAATATGCAAAAGAAAGAAAAACTCCAAAAAAAGTGGTGGGTCTGATAGAAAATGAAATACCCACAGGAGTGTATATAGCCAAATAAAGCAAAGCTTATGTTACCCATTCTCATCTCATGAAACTTGCAGCAGGGAGACTTAGCTACACTGGTTGGGCTCCCAAGGATACATGGCTACACTGGTCATGGTCCATTCTCTTCTTCCTCCTCTTCTTGAGCCAGTTGCACTTGAACTTAGAAGGGAATATCCCGCTCCTCGAGGAAAGAGCTGCCAGACTAGGGCATTAGAGTTACCTTGTTGAGGGGGGTTGTTACATTGCCATTTTTGAGGTGGGGAGCTACACATCACTTACACAGTATAAGAAAAGATTCATGGTCATCAGAGTTTGTGTATGTAGACTTGTTCTGATCTGGATTATTGAGGAGTCTTGACCATAGATTGTGGAACTTAGAGGTTGTTGAGTGTTAAACCTAAGTCCAAATAAGGTTACGACAAACTAAAATCCAAAGGTCTGACTGAGTTCCATACTTCAATTTAATGAAGACAAGTTTAATAATCAATCTTGATTCCCCTCCTTTTTCTTTTTCTTTCTCTTTTCACTTCTTTTTCAAATAAGTGTTTGCTAACGGACTAGCAAAGGTAAAGTATAGGGGGTGATGAATCCGTATTCATCTCTCTTTATTCTTTTATTTTAGCTAATTATCTTGGCAAAGCATCATGTAAATTGGTGTAAATACAATAACATAGCATTATGCATGCATCAGCATGTATTTGTGCAAAAATAAAAGAATAAAGAATAAAGAGAAAAAGAAGGAAGTATTTAGAATAAATACCGAGTGACCCGAACCCCACGAGAGGGCCACGCATTGGCCTAATCGCCAAATAAAATAAGTAGAGAGAGATAGGGCCACTATAGCTTGTATTTATATCTCATTTGTGTACATAAATTATTTTTTTCCAAAATTAAAATAAAAATGTGTTTTTACTTCCTTGTATATATTTCTAAAAATAAAATAAAAATCAGAAAAATAAAATAAAAATAGAATAAATTCTCTCTCTCACTTATACATAATACATGTATAGTTATTTTCTTCTCTATTTATTTTATACTTGTAAATGCATAATAAAAATAAAATAAAAAATGTTTTATACTCCAAAAATTATTTTGTAAATAAATAAAATATAAAATTGGGGTATTTCTGTAAAAATAACAAATTAAAAAAATTGTACAAAACACATAGGTATTTTTTATATGTATATAATACATTATACTGTATATACAATTATTTATTTCTCATAAAATAAATAAAAATTATAGAAAAATATTCTGAAAAATAACAAACATTTTTCATTTTATACACTTTTTAATTTAAAATCAGTTATAATTTTTTATTGAATTTGTAAATATTTTTGTAAATCCAATTTTCTGATTAGTCCACGGCGGATCGTTGACTCGGGTCAACCCCCTCTTCCAGGGCTTGACCTGACCCGACTGCTCTGCCGGACCTTCTTCTTCCATTTATCTAGGTCAGATCATGCGCCTATTTGCCCTGAAATTTCGCATGTGCCTTCCCCATGGATCCAAGATCCTCACGGATCCCTAGGGAAGCGCGATCCTTCTCGGATTGCGTGCCCTTGCCCGACTTCTCCAGCCACTTGGGAGCTATATAAATGCCTTCATCCGCCTCCCTAGATTAGCATCTCACATCGCAACCCTTCTCGATACCCTCGAACCCTTTAGCGTAGTGACAACCGTCAGAGGAGCCCTTCGGTGGTCGATTTGGTGTCGTGTAGCCGACGCTCCCCCTTTGTAGCCGGACCTCCGCCGCGAGAAGCCTCCCTCGCTTGTCTTCGCTTCGAGGCCATAACCATGTCGATCATCTACGCCTGGAGCTAAGGAACACATATGGACCTTCAGGTAGCCCTTCAATCTTCCCTAGCTCCACAGTTTATTAAATCTTTCATCTGCCACAACCGTAGCTCCGCCAGCTCCGACCGACCGGTCGGAGCTCAGTTACCCACATCCAACCGCTCAGTTATCCGTGCACGCTCACCCTCCACCTCCCTACGTGATCTGATCATCATCTCCATAATCGAGATTAGGCTCGATGTCTTATCTTCTGCCTTCGCCGGAGACCAACCCCCATTCAGCTCCGCTTCTTTCGTCCTTAGCTCTAATAACCTAGACCGGAGTTTACCTCCGAGTCAGAGCAACTCATTGCAGGTCTTGTCGCACGTGGAAACCCCCCAGATCACCCTCGCCCAACCTCGCTAGAGCAGCTCCAGGTCCCCTACGTCATTTCGTCGATCAGACCGTTGGATCGTCATCCGAACCGGTCATCTGACGTGGAATCGGCCCACGAGTTCACAGGTGCCTCCTGATCTTTCATTGGAGCCAAGGATCGCATCCTTGGGTCCCGACGAGGTTCCTCCAGGCATAGTTCTTCCAGACACCTCCTCCGCTGTTGGATCGACACCACCTGACAGATTCCATCTCAATCGCCCGTCCATCTGAGGTGTCAGACCGTTAGATGTCAGATCTAACGGTTCCGTACCTGCTACGTCCCTGACCAGCCGACACCGTCAGATCTGACATCTGACGCCTGCATCCACATGATCATGCCCCCACCAGCGGCTGACACGTGGCCCTCCCATGCGCGACTCACGTGCCTTTGTGGGTATATTGTTCTTTTTACCCTGCGTTTCTTTTAGTTTATGTCTTAGTTTGTAAAACAAAAGTTACAGTTGGACCTTTTTGCATATCAGTCCTTGTAGTTTCGATATTTGCAGATTAGTCCTTCCTATTTGGATACACGTGCCTGGTCACGTTAATAATGGGTTATTTGCACTATTTGTCCTGAGCTTTTCATGTGGTAATGTTTGATTGACTATTTTTCAAATTTGCATATATACCCCTGTGAACGTGGAATTGGAGCATGTGCGTATTTTAGTGGATAAATTGCATCTTTTATCCATGACTTTAATTGCTTGTTATTATTTAGTCTCAAAACTTAAATAAATTGCATTTAGGTCCCTATTACTTGTGTGTCTCGTTTTCAATCAAATAAATATCAAAATTACTCCAAAAATTCCAAAATTTTTACACATAGCTCCTGCTATTGTGTAGGATTTTTGGTAATTTTTGTGACTCATTTTGATTTTATTTTATATTTTATAAAATTTAAAAACCCTAAAAAGGGTCTCTATTTGTTTCTAAAAATCAACTAAACATATAAAAATGGCTGCAAAACTCCAAAAAAATCTTGATTGCGTATTTTGTCTTCTTTTTGTTTCATTGTGATTTTTGTGTCTTTCCCTTTTTATAAAACTCCTGAAAATTGAAAAAGACTAAAAATCTTATAAAATTTGTTAAAAATTCATAAAAATAAAAAAAATGTGTTTTCAATTTCTGTAGGTAGTTTTATACTTTCACATGAAATTGTTGTCCAGATTTTATAGACACTTGGGATATTTTTAAAGTGCCTTTTAATCTCAGCTGCACACTGTCTACATTTGTCTTCTTTCTTTTATTTTTAGAAAATTAAATAAAAATCAGAAAAACACCATAAAATTCTTAAAAACACCTGAATATTTTAAAAACATAAAAATATTTTTGTTTTGAATTTTTGAGTCATTTTGGGCCTTTAAATAATTGCTTGAGTGTGAGTTTTGGCCTTTTTCTTCATTTCTTTTCTTAATAGAAATCATAAAAAAATAAAAAATTAAAAACCACCAAAATTTTCTTTATTTTCTTGATTACCTGACTACTTTGTAGATTTCATTCAGTGCTCCTTGTGTTCGACCGTGGTGGCTATACCAGGTTAAATAAGTAGCAAGACTGCTTGCCTTGATTTTTATGGTTTGATTGTTTTCGTTGGTGGTCTGCCTTTTCTTGTTGACTGCGCCTTGCGATTCGGGTCGCAATGACCCTAGATATTCCTTAACCCGAGTTGCATACGCGTGTCATCAGCCGACCACTTATCTAGACTTCCTGAACCTGAATCTCCTTAGTTAAACTTGCAACTTATCACAAAAACCTTTCCAGACGAGGCAATTCTATCAGTCATCTCGCTCCTTTGGTATGCTGATATTGTGAACTATCTTATGACATAAGAGAACCCCACCAGAATGGTCAAAGCTAAAAGTAGAAAACATTTTATCTAAAATCCATTTCTACCAGTGGGAGGATCCATATCTATTTCTTGAGGGGGCAGATTGCATCTGGAGGAGGTGTATCCCTCAGGAGGACGTTCCTAATGTCCTTGCACTTTTCCATGATCAAGAATCTGGAGGACACCATTCAGGTAGACGAACGACAGCAAAGGTTCTTCAGAGTGGCCTTTGGTGGCCGATATTATTCAAGGATGTAGAAGATTTATGTCAAATGTTGCACAGGCTGCCAGAAGATGGGCAGTACCATGGGAATGAGAGATACGATGCCTCTGAAGTTCACTCAGATATCAAACATCTTCGATGCATGGGGCATTGACTTTATGAGCCCATTTCCAAGCAGTCAGGGCTATGAATACGTTATGCTTGCTGTCGACTATAGGAGTCGCTGGGTGGAGGCTATTCCCGCCTGAATCGTCGACAGTCGGACTGTCTGTTGATTCTTAATAGATCACATCATCACATGCTTTGGGATTCCCAAAATTCTCATATCAGATGGGAGTAGCCATTTCATAAACAGAGATGTGAAGAAGCTGACTCAGGAATTCTGTATCGAACATCATATTGCTTCACCATATCACCCACAGTCCAATGGCTTAGCTGAATGCTCAAACATGGAGATAAAGACAATTCTATGGAATCTTGTGCGTCCAGATCTCAGCTACTGGATTCAGTTCCTTGGTCTTACATAACCATGTACAAGTCACTCTTAGGAATGTCCCCCCACCGCCTTGTGTATGGCAGGCCATGTCATCTGCCTATTGAGCTGATTCACAAATCTTTATGGGCTATCGACATCTGTAATTTAAATTTTGAGAAAGCTGTGAAGAATCGAAAAGTGGATCTGAGAAGATTATTGGAATTCATAGACTATGCATATGACAACAGCTTGATGTACAAGGAGAAGGTCAAAACATGGCATGACTAGCATATCCATCGCAAATCCTTCGAGACGGGTCAAAAGGTGTGGTTGTTTAATACGAAAACTGAAGATCTTTCCTGGCAAGCTGAAGAGCGAATGGACTGGGCCATTTATAGTAAAGCATGTGTGTGATAATGGAAACATAATGATATCTGGATTATCAGCTGACGCACAACCATTCATGGTCAATGGATAGCTTCTGAAGCCTTATCTGGAACATGACACATTTATGTATGTCGTTGACTCCGTTCAAGTTATCTATGATGATTAACTGAATACTTCCAAAGTGACAGTAGAAGACAAAGCAAATCAAAACATTTTTCATCTACACTTAGGATGCACTTTATCCGAAGTCTAGGGGGGATGTGCATCCCGAGTTGTTCATATCTATTCTTCTATCTTCTGATCTCTTTTCTTCTTTTCTTCTTTTCCTTCTCATTTTTCTTTTTCTACCGAAAAAGGTATCACCCCTTTTTGTCAGTCTTCTATACTTAGGACGCATTTTGTCCTAAGTATAGGGGTGTGCACCCTGAGTTCTTTCTATTTTGTGATCCTTTCCATTGCCTTCTCTTCTTGTCTATACTTAGGATACCTTACCCTAAGTATAGGGGGAGACAGTCTAAGTACGATATGGTCATTCCCACCCTTGACCCTCCCTGCTTTGTGTACAGGCTGCTATACTTAGGACTATTTGATCCTAAGTATAGGGGGGACGGTCAAGTTCTCACTCACTCATTTCTTCATTCATCTATTTTGTAGACTTTTCTATATTCAGTTTGAGTTATGTCTTTTCTTTCTCTCTGATCTATGAGGACATAGCTCAAGCTAAGTATAGGGGGGGTCGTATATACTGCGTATATAGTTTAGCCATAACTCGTACTTTTGTATTTTTATTAATAATTATAGCTAAAAAATCTTCAAAATTCATTAAAAATGACTTAATAAAAGATGTCTATTATTCCTCAATTTTTTTGTATTTACTGATTGATAAATCAGGTAAAAATATTTGTTGTAAAATGTTTGAAAAATAGTTTGAAAATCCTTTTGAAAAATCTTTTGAAAACTATTTGAAAAATATTTTGTTCAATATTTTCAACCTTTGTAAAAATTGTTTTGTTTGCAAAACTTCTTTTATTTGTGTGAAAGAAAATGTTTGATAAACTATTGGCAAACGATTTTGAAATATGGTTGCAAAAATATTTGAAAAATCTTTATATACTGTTTGAAAAACCTTTGCAAAAAATTTTCAAATGTGTGTACATGTTTATAAAATTATTTGTCAAACTTATTTTGGACTGTAGTTTTCAAAAAATATTTGAAAATTCTTTTCAAAATAAGTTTGAGGAATATATGCATCACACTAAAATTCTTTATTAAATTGTATATATTTATATATAAAATTGACCACTTATCCTGGTAAATTCTTAAAACCTAATTCTTGTAAATAAAAGATGCATCCCCTTGTAATATTTGTACCTAGTTTTTATTCAATATATTTTCTTTTTAAAAATCACAAAAACATTTGCAAAACTAAAAATCCAAAAATATTTGTAAAATCTTTTTGAAAATCCAAAAAAAATGTATATGCATCATCTTTTTCAAAAATCCATAAAAAGTTCAAAATCTTTGAAAATTATATCACAAAAATATTTTCTACATTTCTTGCATAGCATTTGCATAGCATTTGCATTTTTTGGACTGAGTTTGATAATTGAACAAGTCTAAGTAAAATATGAAGATTGGACTTGGTTGGACCTTAAATCTACCTAATAACAGGAACCTTATAGGAGCTGGAATTGAGGTACTTCAGGTCTAGTTGACTTAATTCTTAAGGATCATGAGACTTGGTTAAATGGATTCTTGACTGCCTAAGTAGAGTATTTCGGAGCGCACGCACGAATCTTGTTGATAATGACCTAACTTGGACACCTGCACCTTTCACTTGGATCAACTAAGTTGGAGTGGTGAGGGGATTGGATTTACCGGTATGAGACACACACAAGTGGAAACATTTGTCCTCCTCTAGGGAGGGAAGTGCACCCCAACCCGTCCAGTGATGATGAGTTTTGAAGATAGGAGAGTGTGGGTTGCAATAATACTTCAAAAGAGGGATAATCTACTGGCTCAAGAGGAAAAACTTCTTATGTAAATGCTGTTGTATATAGTATTTTAAAAAAAAGGAAAAAGAGAAAAAAAACTCCAAAAAAGTGGACATGTCTGATTGAAAATAAAATGCATGCCGGAGTGTATGCATTTGTATTGTCAATAAGCAAGCTTGAGCTTCAAAGTCAAATCATGTGAGCCTGCAACTGGATGACTTCACTACACTGGTCTTGCATCCTAGGATAGGTAGCTGCACTAGCTACCGTCCATTCTACTATCCACCCCCTTCTCTTGAGCTGGTTGTCACTTGAACTTAGAAGGAAATACCCTGCTCCTCGAGGAAGGAGTTACTGGATTGGGGAATCATTGGGTTGTCATGCTGAAGAAGTCAGTCTCTTTGTCATTTCAGTTGGGGAGAGCCACTATCACTTACACTGTACAAGTCAGATTCATAGTCGTAAGGGTTTGCGTATGAATTGAAGTATTCTGACATGGCTATTGAGGAGACTTGAGCAGAGTTTTGCGATTCTCGAAGGTTGTTGGACTTCAAATCTGATTTTCATTAAGGTTCTGCCCACACTAAAATTTTCTAAGGTCTGACTTAAGCTCCAAACTTTGATTTTGTGAAGACAAGTTTGATAATTAAATTCAATCCAATTTCTTTCTTTTTCTTTTCTTTGTTTTTCTTTTCTGCACTTATTGCATAAGTGTTTGCTAGGAACTAGTAAAAGCAAGTATAGGGGGGTGATGAATCTCCGTTTCATCATCTTTATTCTATCATTTTGGCCTTAAAAACCCTAGTAAATGTGGATAAATACCCTTAATTCATGCATCTTAACATTCATGCATCATTGTGTAAATAGTGTATAAAATGATGTTTTTAATGCCAAAATTATAGAATAAGGAAAAAAAAGAAAAAGAATAAAATATTGAAAATATTTTATGACCCGAAACCCTAGACCTAGGCATCTTGATGACTAGGTCGACAAGGAATAAAGTAGGGGGAGATAAGGGCCAAAATACAATTATATTCCCATTCATTTATTCATTTTTTTATTCTTTTTTGAGACCTATTTTTAGTTCCACTTTTTATACCTCAAATAAAGAAACTTTGAACATGAAAGATTTAGATAATAAAATATAGAAAAATATAAAATTTATTTCATACAAAAATAATGTACAGATAGAAAGAAACATTCAGAATAAGTTTCCAAAACCCCAAATTCCCAGGACTATATCTCTCAAGTAAAAAAATTAAAATATGTCAAAATTATTTTTAATTGTATATAACTTTTAATAAGCTATATAGTGAAGGTGGTTTCTTATTTTTTGGATTTACGGTTTGAAAATTAGGTTTTGGAACCCTATTGGATACTTAACCCGATTAAATATTCATGTTATTTATTATTCATTATTTTTATAATTTTATAAATATTATTTACAATCTATGTACATATTAAAACAAGAATAAAATGATAAATAAAACATTAAAATAAAATACTTGTATAAAATACATAGGTAAAATACCAAAAAATTATACCTATATAATTAATATACCTGATTAGTTAATTGTATATATAACATCAAAAAATAAAATAAAATTAAAATTAAGTGTATAAATTAATTTATAAAGTTATAAATAATAAATGAAATTAATAAAAATCAAATATACAAAATAAAAATAAAAGACAAAAACGCATATATGAATATACCTATATATAGCCCCTAAAAAGTAAATTGTAATTCTAGATCTCAAAAAAATAAATAAAAATAATGATAAAATAACTCAGAAAATAATAAATATTTTTATTTTATCACTTAAAATCAATAAAATCATTTATTATTTTTAAACGAATTTCTATATATTTTCTCCAAGCTTTTTCCTGGTTGGTCCACGTGGACCTACTAGAAGGCGTCAGAGGTTGACCTGCGGTCAACTCTCTACCCAAGCCTCTGCCTCTTGTCAGACCGTGTTTTGTCCCATTTTCTCAGATTTTTCGAGGCTGGCCCTTGCACCATTTGATGTCGTGGTCTTCACGACTTTTATCCCTCGATTTGTGATGATTCACGCCCTGAGCTTTCCTTGGGCTGTGAACCATGGATTCACATCATCTTCACCGATCTTGGAGCCCGCTCATCAACCCTATACAAAAGCACCCCCGACTTTCCATTCAAATTTTGGTCCCTCTTCCGCCTCCTAACTTTAGATCAGAATAGTGAATCATAGTCCTGGTGACAGCAGGAGGTGACCCGTGTTCTTAGCGTAGTGATTGGCGTCGAATCAAGGTCTGATCTATTGCTCGTCGTCGTGCTATGCCGTTGCTCTGGCAGGGGTTCTTCGCATCGGTAAAGCTCCTACCTCTCTCCCTTTTTCGTGGTTTTTAGGATAATGGTACCATTAGGGATCGTTTCCCTTATCTACTTTCCGCTTCCATCGATCGATCTATCCTAAATACCCTCGTGCGTGGTTCGCCGGAGCTTAACTTCGGGGAACCTGTTCCGTCCTTTCTGACTGTCCCAATGCCTCGCAACCACCCTCATACGACCCCCATTCGCTTCTCTATGCTCCGCTCAAGCCCATTCTCCCAGAGCCACGGCAGATCTGGAAATCACTCCCGCCGCTCGCTAGAGGGAGTCCATCTGAACCACTTCGATCCTTTCCACCCCCCCCCAAAGCCCCTGGAACCATAGTCTTTCTTTGTTGAAGCTAACCTTGCAGGTTCCTGGCTCTTTAGGCCCCATCTGAGGGCGTTTGGTCAAAAGGACACCTCCTAGGTTTGTCTCCACCGCTAGCCGTCATGAAGCTCTTCGGAGTATTTTGAAGCATCGAATCGGCTGGGAGGAACCATGGGAAGCTTTTAGTGTCATCGTTAGGAATGAGAGTACCCAGAGCAGCAAGATTTTGCAGAATCAAAGTCATCACGGCCGTGTTCCTCGGTCGTTCTTCCTCCTTGCTCCTGAGCCATTCAATCAAGAACGGCCCCCCAGAATCTCCAGCTACCGTCGGATCTGGCCACTTCAGCACCGTCGATCTACCTCACAGGATCTAATCTGGGCCCTTGGAGCCGAACCATCATTGCGTGCCCACAGCCCGACGCGTGGCAAGTGGGAGGAGCACACCCGTTGGATCACGTGCATAATTGGGTATTTTGCATCTAACCCCACTGGTTTTTGTATTTTATTATTTAATACTTAAATTTTTTATCTGTGGCTTGATCAATCAGCTCCCCATAGTTTCCATATTTGCATCGAGGTCCTCGACCACGTCACCTCATGTTCCTGTGCGTGTGAGAGCGTGGCCATTTTGCGAAGGACTCGCCCGAGGGTTTTGTTATTTCGATTCGATCCATAAATGCAAACATGCCCCCAAATTTTATAGTAATTGCAAACAGGTCCCCGCTAGTGGCACACGTGATAACACACGTGATTTTTGGTGATTTTGGAGAGAGGCCCTCACGGGTCTCGTATTTTGTATTTGGTCCAAAAATCAGAATATGTAGTTGTATATTTTTAGTGGAAATTGCACTTTGTCACCTGTGCTTTCTGTTATTTATAAAAATATCCCTACCAGTAGTGAATTTTCTCTTTGTTGATTGCATTTATTTTACATAGAAAATTAACTCAAAAATTCCAAAAATAGGTTTAGCTTCTTGTTACATTGCTATTTCACAACACTATTTTTATTTTGCATTTTGCAGCTTTTTAATATTTATAAAAAAATCAAAAAGTATTTTTTCCCTATTTGCAAAAGAAAATACATAACTTTATAAAAACTTTTTGAAAAATTCTCAAAAAAAATATATTTTATGTATTTTTGTATTCTTAACCTTCAAACCAAAAATCACTAAAAAATATAAAAGAAAACTCTAAAAGTTTGAAAACCCCTAAAAACACTTATAAAAATATAAAAAATCCTAAAAATGTATTTTTTGTTTCTGAGTTTTCTGTTTGTTATTAATATTTAAAAAAATAATTTGGATAATTTTTGACTCTATTTTATATTTTTAATCTCCATTTTATTTTCGGCTACATATTTAAACCCTGTTTTTGGGTATTTTTGACTTAAAAATATATAAATTAGCAAAAAATATTAAAAAAATCACAAAAACAGTAAAAATTTATTAACACCCCAAAAATATTTTACTTTATTATTTTTTATTACTTTTGTTAATTTTTTGCAACCCTAGCTTATAGTGTATATATATCTTATATAGCTTATTATACATATCAAAAGATAATGAAATATAAAAAAATATAAAATATGAAAAGAAAATACAAAATTGGAAAATTAAAAAAAATCAAAATATAAAAAATAAAATCAAAAAAATAAAATTTTTAAAAAAATCAAAACCCACCAAAAAAGTGCAGCTTGGCTAAGTGTTTGAGAGATAAAGTGTGCCTTGATTTCTTATCTTGCCTGCTCTATTCTTTTGCTTCATGTGTTCGACCCCTACTTGCTTATCCTTATACATTCTTAGTAGGGTATAATAAATTTTAACTCTTGCTCTTAATTTCTTAATTACTTGTGTGGGTTAATTATTGAAATAACGAGAAGATTTGAGCAGTCGCCTCAACTACAATGAGTCTGACTTGTCCGGTCATTATTTAGCGACTCTCATCTTTTCATTTTTCACATACCCCTCGCTAGCCCCAAGTCCCATAGTGATTATATTCACTTGTGGACTCCCATGTGCAGATTTAGGTTGAGCCTTTAAGGACAGACAAATCCTTCTTCCAATGGCCAACCTGATTACACTGCCAGCAAGGTTTATTCTTTGCCTTTTTCTTGATCTTACCCTTTGGTTTCATTTTATTATTGTTATTACCCTTTCCCTTCCTATTTTTTCCCTTCGAGGTCATAAAATTGACCTTAGCCTGAATATTGATAGGAACCACAGGCTTTTATTTCATGTGTTCCTCCTCTTTGGCAATTGACACCATCAAGTCGTCCATAGAAAATTTTCCCTTCCTGTGTTTTAGGGTCATACCAAAGTCTTCCCAAGACTTGATGAATTCTTCTATAATGCACATGACATGAAACTTCTCTGCAAGTTCCATTTTAGCATCTTCTAAACCATGGAGCAGGAGTAAAAACTCGTGTACCTATTCAGAAACTAACTTCCCTTCGGCCATGGAAAACTATAAGAACTAGGCGATAAAGTATTTCTCATTATCGAGATCTTCAGTATTATACTTCCGATCCAAATCTTCCCATAGCCCCTCCGCAGTCTGTGTGGATGAACAATATACATCAAACAACATGTTGGACAGAGCCAACAATATGCAATCATGACATATACGATCGCGTTCCTTTCACGCAGATTGTGCCTTCTGGCTATCGGGTGAGGGGTTTTTCTTTTCCACCACAGGTCTGATAAGAAGTAAACAAAGTTCTGCTAGAACAAATATTTACATTGGCTTTCGTATCCACGAGCCGCTCATTTGGATCATGAATATGGTACAGTTCAGGTTTTACAGAGACATACCCTGATGAATCCCTATTCATCACTCTTTATTCTTTTATTTTAGCTAATTATCTTGGCAAAGCATCATGTAAATAGGTGTAAATACAATAACTTAGCATTATGCATGCATGTATTAATATCCCATAATTAGCATGTATTTGTGCAAAAATAAAAGAATAAAGAGAAAAAGAAGGAAGTATTTAGAATAAATACTGAGTGATCCAAACCCCAAGAGAGGGTCAAGCATTGGCCTGATCACCAAATAAAATAAGTGGAGAGAGATAGGGCCACTATAGCTTGTATTTATATCTCATTTGTGTACATAAATTATTTTTGCCAAAATTAAAATAAAAATGTATTTTTACTTCGTGTATAAATTTCCAAAAATAAAATAAAAATCAGAAAAATAAAATACAAATAGAATAAAATCCACTCTCTCACTTGTACATAATACA